>CM060969.1:105343328-105943328 GCA_030765045.1 Tenodera sinensis
ATAATCAAAATTCTACAGACAGAATTTTTCACTAAGCAGTACAGCAAGGCCAGAATTCTCTATACTCAATTATTGTTCATATTTCGTGAAATGATTTTAGTGCGTGGCATTGCACTGTCAAATTTGTTTACCAATGACAATACTGATGAAAAGCTAAGAAAAAATAAAAGAAATAGTTGTATAATAGTTACACTTAAGGGGAGTTAGGGGTGAGTTTAGGAAATTCTACAATTTTTATGCCAGCATTACCAAATTTTAATCATGATAATATGGTGTTTAGATATGCAGCTGTACAAAATTTGAAGTGTGTAAGTCAAATAGTTTTTTAATTAAAAGCTTTTAATTGATTAAAAAGATACTCTGTAACAATTTTTATATGTTTGACATGAAAGTTGGTGATCTGGTGCTTCATGCACTTGAAAGTCATAATTGCTCTGGATTTTTATTTTACACCAGTACTTTAGTATCTGGAAATTTTTTAATATGTCTATTTACATAGTTCACGTTTTTTTAACTTTCCATCGGCATTTGAATGTGAATATGTTCAATATTACTTGACTGATATCAAAACCCAGAGCAATTTTTGAGCCTTATATGAATAAGAAGACATCCTGAAATTTTCAAAAGAATCCCTTAAGAACTCTGTCGCAAGGAGTTTTTCAGATGCGTGAAAATGATGAGAAAAACAGCATTAAACTTTTAAAACGTTCTAACCTCATCAGAGGTGTGTTCCAGCATTGGTTTTACTTTCTGACCTCTTATCCTCTCCTGTGCTGACAATTTCTGCAATTTATGGGCTCTCCTTTTGTGTATTTGTTTCCTGAATTTTCTACTCTGAATACATATTCTAGCATTGCACTTCTGACAAATGCATGTTGTTCCAACTGAAATGTTTTCATTCCTAAGACTATTCAACACTTGAATTGACTTCACACACCCCATATTAAACTCCATTACAGCTTTCAGTACTGCAAGTTCAAGTTTATTCCTAGACACACGCCTATATTGGACAAATAGCTCCCACAACATTGTGAAGAGATACATTCGAGTTCTGTGTCGTACCCTTGGCATAGCGTTCTAGCAGCTGATCAGAACCAAGTCGCTGATCCGGAGGTAGAATTTTAGTTACCACTTCTGGAGACAACTTGTGATTTTGTGGATGCAGATTGAGGATAATTTATACGATTGGGTTTCTGATCCGTCGATATTCAGTCTCGGTGGGTGCGTACGCCTACCCACCAGTCATCACTATGCACCACTATTTAAAAATGCCCGCCAGATCTTTAAAAATGGCGCTGGCATCAAAATCATTGCACTTTTTAATAGACAAAACATTGAACAATTTTTCAACATAAAAATCTAAAAATAAACATTTTTTACCAAATGGGCCAAATCTCACCCCTAACTCCCCTTAAGATTAATTTTCAAGAAGAATGTTTTGTGTGGACAGCTTTTACCTGACTTCAGTTTGGCAATGTTTACATGTAAAGGGTAGTTTAGGGTGGGGCTATTTTCTTCAAAATCTTCGTGTCACATCCTTGAACGACATTAAACTTAAACACCAACTTTGGTTTTTAACCGACTTTTCGTTTTTGAGCTATGCTGTCCACAGACTGACAGACTGACAGACACACAGACACACACACGGACCTTTCTCTAAAAATGCTTTTTTTTGGATTCAGGGGGCCTCAAAACATGTATTTCCGGTGAAATCTCGACTTCGAATTTTTGGGTGGAATACAATGCTTCCCCTACTTACCAGTAGAGAAAGTAAAAAGGAAAGAGAAGTAAAGAGGCTACTCTTGTGAATACAACATGAGTTAATGGGGCAAGTTTATAATGAGTAATACTTCTGTTATCATATAATCAAACAGAGTGCAACATTGACATAGCAACTTTTGTTAGAAACGAAACATTTTCTTCTTCTTTTCCCGCTTGAATATGAAACTAGATAGAGATTGCTGTAGTATTTTGTGTGGCAATGATAGAGGAAAATAAATCTTCTGATTCTTGAAGAAAGAACCAAGATCAGCGAAGTGTTTTGTGTGGAGTGTAAAATTACGTGGTACAAATGCTTGAACGACGAAGTGAGGAAAAATGATTGAAACCATTTAAAATGTGACGACGGAAAACAACGAAGTCCGTGAAACTCATATACAAAATTAAGAGTGAAGTTGTTTAAAAAAATAACGAAGAAGCACTCACGCAGAACTGAAGAAGGGGAAAGCAAATTAACTTGGACATTGACGAGAGGTAGCTGCTTGTTATGACTGGACTAGAAAGAATAGTAAATGGGGAAAAAAGCTTCCACCAGAAAAATATAAGAGAAGACGCTCATACGAGACGTATATGGAGACGTGGGGGAAACCAAAGAATGGAGTGTATTAGTGACTTGCGTTAGTAGGGAACTCTGGTTGAACATTTGTTCCCAGGAAAATAATCTGTTGCCAGCAGCTATCGACTGCTTTATTACTTGTACTCACTCTGTTGATCCGAATTAAAGGTTTTAAAAGAATTTTGGTATTAGGTGTCCTTATAATTCTGTAGAATATATAAGGAGCACTCTCATGAATATACTTATACTGTATATAAAATAAAAACGCCACGCATCACCAATCCTAAATCAACAATGAAGCATTCATTGCATATAACTACTTTAACATCCCTGTGGGCTCATTCCATTTCCGAACGCTATTGCACCACTCTCGTATATCATTGTAGGTGAATTCTCACGTGTTTTTTTTTTTTTTTTTTATTGAAATATGACTCGAAATTTGCCTGTACTCCTGATATATGGCGCATATTTTTGTATCCTTACAACTGTTGTATTAAAAGCAAAGTAACTAGCAAATACAGGTATAAAGTTTCTATAAACATACCTGATGAGGTTCTGCAGAGTGAAGGGTGCGGCCAGGCTGTAGCTGCTACCATTTCCATTGGACAAGGCAATATGTACGTGATGTCCACATCCAGGGGCATATTAAAGGCTGCACTCATATACCCGCTCATCGAGCAACCGTTTGTTTTTAAACATGGTTTTCTGCGGCATGGAGTGAATAAATCTGTAGATGGATCACGCGCGCATTGAATATGTGGAGAACTCTTCCGTATGCGAGGAAACTTAGCTCCTATACCTTCTTTTTGTACTGATGAAATAAGCTCGGAAATGTCTCGTTCATAGCCTGAATCAGTTCCACTCAAAATTGAACTGCCTTCTGAATAAGTAGGGCCTAAAATCATGCCAGTATCTTCAACATCTAGAGCTTGCATTTTGTATTTGATGTCATCTAAAGCCTTGTTCAACGGCAAGATTTGTTGTTCAAGATCTAAAAGCGTCTTAGTCAAAACTCCACAATTAAGTTTCTTTGATGACTTACGATAGGGAGATAGCGGAGTAGAGTGTGAAAAATGATTGATGATGGACGTTTTGCATCTACATCCGGTTTTGCGCTTAATTCTCTCAGATGGGTATAGTAAATTTTTTTCTTCAATTCTTCTAAGAGCCTCATTTATAGTACTTGGGTGAATCTGAGACTCATTTTTGTTCACCGAGTGCAAAAACAGGGTATTTGTTTTATGGGGAGAAATATCTTCGGAAACCGGAAGACCTTTTTGCCACTTTATTTCAAATGCGCTGTCTTCGATCTCTATTGCTGAAAGTGGGAGATTCTCTATTTGACAATAATTTACATCGTTCTGCACTTTTATTGGATGTTGTGGTTGTTTTTGCGTTGCTTTTACTTGTTCTAAAGGAATATTTAAAAGCACTGTTGAGCCTAAAGACCCCAGGTCAGCGATAGTCTGTCCTTCCACATTCCCATTAACTGTAACGTTACATCTTACTTTATCTGATTTTGTCTTTTCAAGCTCTAAGTTAGTTACTGCTGTTTCTTTTAAATCAATATTATTTATATGAAACATATTCCCACCGAGCTTCTTTATCGCGCACGCAGCACTTGCATTATTCACAGGAACATTTTTAGTGCCAATTGCGATGGTAATTGGAAGATCCTGGGGATCCAATAATAATATGAGTGGACGTGAATCATTGACTGCTATAACCAGCGATAGTGGCAAATTTGGTGAAATCTTTATTTCTTCCTCGGATTCCTTCAAATCGTCCCTAGAGGAAATTCTTATTTCTTCCTCAGATTCCTTCAAGTCGTCGCTAGAGGAAATTCTTATTTCTTCCTCAGATTCCTTCAAATCTTCGCTAGAGGTATGGGTCGAGCTTTGTAAGTCCTCCGCAGTAGAGAAATATTCCTCGCTTATGCTTCTAGGTCCTTCAGCTTGCCAGCTTGGTTGCTTGCTCACCATCGGTGGCTCTGACCTGGCTTCTCCCTTGGCTTCTGGTACTTTTAAAGTATCCACTGGCTTTGTTGGTGGTATTATAAGTGAGAGAGGTTTTCCACCTTCAATAATGAATCCAACCGACATTGTGTCCATTGCATCTTCAGCATCCGCCATAGTCGTTGGGTTATAGATAGAATGTATTGACGGAGTATCGTCATTCATATAGAGAATTTGACCTGAGCTCGGATGGTCATCAAAAAGCGTAGCAACACTTGCAGTAGTTGACTTAGCATATCTTTCATGGAGTGCTGCTGGAAATCCCCAGGTGTTTAGATCTATATGTATGTTAAATAGCTCAGGATCCCTCTTGAGTAAATGACTGCTTAATGAAGTTGCCATAAAGCTTCCGAAATAACTTTGGTCACTGTCATACACTTTAACTGAAAACGTCGAAGAAAGTGCCCTAGACTGTCTCAACTCTTGGAGGGGATCCTTTTCTGGCATTTTCAATCCAGAGGGCAGTGGATCAATAGTATCTGTAAACTGTAATTTCACATCTTTAGGAGCTATTTCTAAATTAGTGTCCCACATTACAGTATATGTATCAACCAGCGGATCCACCCATGGTGGATCCCCCCTAAGAAGACATAATGGTATTCCCTGTGGGCTTTCAGCGGAAGTGGTAGATCTTCCTTTCTCCTGAGCTTCCTGAGTCCTTTTGGCTGGTGGTTCCTCTACATCACCTTCAGCTTCGTCATCTTCTTTTTCTTCCTCTTCGTCTTCTTTTTCTTCCTCTTCTTCTTCGTCTTCTTTTTCTTCCTCTTCATCTTCGGTTTCTTCTTCACTGGCAGAATATCCACCTTCCTCGTCGTCTTTTTCTTTTTCTTCTACACAAGAACAATATCTATCTTCCTGTTCATCTTCCTGAGATCCTCCAGTTGATGTTTTCTCAGTATCATGCCCATGCTCTGCCTCATTTTCGTCCATATGTCCTTCATCTTCTGTATCGGGGCCTTGTTCTTCCCCTTCCTCACCTGCACTTGGGTCATTAATTGTAGTAATGTATGTCTGTACAGCGACATTTTCAACTTCTGCATGAGATACGGATGCTATCGAATCTGAAAAAAGAAGTTCACCGAGCGCAATATCAGTTTGCACACTTTTATCGTTTGGTCTTCCTTCCTCATCGGTAAAGTACTCTGATCCCACTTCCCCTGAAGAAGCAGAGTGCTCATCGGACACGCCATATTGGCTATCCTCTTCATCAGGCGTGTAGTTACAAATGAAGTTGAGTCTGATTGCGTCATGTGTGAAAAACGTATTTGCTTCAGGTCTTAACCTCATTTTCATTATTTTACGATTCTCGTCTTCATACCACTCCGTCTCCACAGTCACGTTCTCAGGAAGATCTGCAAAATATTGGCCTGTGCTTAAGTTTTGCCGTGGCTCTAGATATGTGATTATAGAAGGAAAATATTAATTTATAGTTAAAAATAATTACCTACTAAGCCTGGGAAAGGTGATTTCTAATTAAAGTTTACTCTAAATGAAATTGTATGCACTACTCCAGCTAGAAACTTATTTTCAATTAATGCCCATAACATGAGTTATTTATCAGGAATCTATGAATTAATTACATTTCAAGAGTTTGTTTCAGGAGGAATAGATGATAGAGTGGATGATTCGGATCAGACACCGGCAGGTACACTACTTTAGAGCAGTGGGCAGTAGACGGGGCCTGTCGAGCAGTGTCCGGTGGCGACACAGTAGTGGATAGCACTGGGGATTCAAAGTTTGGCACAGCAATACATGCATATGCAGTAGACGGGGCCTGTCGAGCAGTGTCCGGTGGCGACACAATAGTGGATAGCACTGGGGATTCAAAGTTTGGCACAGCAATACATGCATATGCAGTAGACGGGGCCTGTCGAGCAGTGTCCGGTGGCGACACAGTAGTGGATAGCACTGGGGATTCAAAGTTTGGCACAGCAATACATGCATATCCAGTAGACGGGGCCTGTCGAGCAGTGTCTGGTGGCGACACAATAGTGGATAGCACTGGGGATTCAAAGTTTGGCACAGCAATACATGCATATGCATTCTTGATGACATTGAACAATTTGAAAGACGTTTTCAAGACTTTCAAGGTCTAGGAACACAATTTGATATATGTTACACAATTCGCAGTGAATGTTTATTCGGTTGCTGCGCACTTACAGTTAGAAATTATTGACTTGCAATGTACCAGGGAGTTGACATGCAAGTATAATAGCAAGGTGGATTCGGTTGGTTTTTGCCAATCTTTTCCTCGTTTACGGTTCCCGCGCACTACATAATCATGCAGCTTAAGTCTGTGTATGCTCAGTACTATTTATGTGCGAGCAGCTCTTCTCCGTTTTCATGTACATAGGCTGGTTCAACAGAAAACTAACAAAAAGTAAAACATGTAATATAAGTTGCAGTTCAATTTTCTTGCATTTTATAATTTGTATAAGTTATTTATTCATAATTTCTCATCAGTTACACCTTAAACTGTTCTAATTGTATTATTTGTCTTTGGTTTTTATATTGGGAAATGTAATTTTGTTCCTGTTACGTTTAAGAGTTCATCAGTTAAAAGTAGAAAAAGCCAATTTCTGTTTTATGTTTCGCTGATTAAGTCGCTGTACATATTAGAGGTCTGCACGGGCCCGGACCTAATTTGAAAAATGTTTGTCGGGCTCGGGGTGGGCTCGGGTTTGAAAATTAAGAGATACAAAATAATTGATTATATTCTTTGGTCACCAATGCCGAAATTCCGAGAATAGCACAATTATTACAGCATTTCTTTACTAGGAATTCTATATGATTATCCTGCTGAAACATTTTAAATGATGTTGATTATGATGATATTAATAATGATAATAATGATAATGATGATGATGATAATAATAATAATAATAATAATAATAATAACAATAATAATAATAATAATAATAATAATAATAATAATAATAATAATAATAATAATAATAATAATAATAATAATAATAATAATAATAATAATAATAATAATAATAATAATAATAATAATAATAATAATAATAATAATAATAATAATAATAATAATAATAATAATAATAATAATAATAATAATAATAATAATAATAATAATAATAATAATAATAATAATAATAATAATAATAATAATGAAGGAAGACTGACGAGTGCGCAAAACGTAGCCCACGTGGCTTTAGCGTTTACGGTAAACGTTATAAAGGTGGGCAAAAATTCTCTAATGTCATCCAGACTAGAGAGAGACATTCCCAGAAAATTCAAGACAAACATTTCATTTGTCCAGTTATAAAAATGCTCAAATGACGCTATGAGTGCAAAGTTCCGAGCGAAATGACTCCACAGTAACGTGTGAGGCTGGTCTTCTGGAGGCCATGGGCTTGTTTCCGTGGCCAATCTTCCTGACCCATGGTGTTTTTTGGGAGTTTCCTCGGATCGCTAGGCGAATGCTGGGAACGATAATTACATTCCCCGAATTTTCTGTCCCTCCAGTTCACCTCACTTCTCATTTCGCTTCACCTTTCATCTGCTGGTTGTTTCTGGTTCTAAGTGTCAGAGGGAGTTTCGGCGTGCATGTCAAATGCTTGCTCTCTCTAAATCGTCGTTTCCGAACCGGAGGGGAGGTCTTCGAGTCCTGGGTCCCTACGGAACCTGTGAGCCTGCAGGGAGACGCTACCCTCTGCTGTCGTCTCTCCTCAGGTCCGAACACCCTTCATATCCTTTCACCTCAACCCTCCCTTCCAAGGGATGCCCCTCAGGGACATAAGGACAGAAGATTTGATTGGCCGAGGTGTTAAGTCCCCCCTCCGAACCGAATAGTTAGGATTGTTATTTTGGTACTACACAACTGGACATATCGGTTACTCGCACCTTTAACAACAATTCATTATTATAACACAGATACATACCTGATATGTGCACATTACTTGGGAGCGCTACAACATTAGATTGTGAAGGTCCTTCAGTCGTGTGTCGCTGACCAGAAGTCCCATCGTCGAGTTGAACCATGACACCAACTTTTATAGCCTTATCGAGAGAAGGCAATGTTCCCGGTTGAATCTCTACAGATTTAGTGTACACACTTTGACCTGGTACACTCTGCAGACAGATGACTGCTCCATCTTCTTGTTCCTCTTCTTCAGATTCCATCGCTTGAATCCTTCTTAGCTTGCTGTGGAATCGTCATCTGATGTCCTCACTGCCTCTTGTCATTCCTATGATTTAGCTATTCTAAACTTGTTAAATTAGTCCCTGCTTTTACCGTATGCCTATTGACATTCTGAATACGGTGTGTTTCCAGGAACTCTTAGAATTGTTGAAGATCGCAAAGGTTACTAGCCGAGTAGAATTTACACTAGTTATCTTTGGAGGTATACTTTTGCCTACAACCCTGCTCTTAGATGCACTCTATTTCAAACTCTGATTTGCCCATGGAATTCTTAGTAGATTTAAACGCTAAAGGCCATTTCCTTTTTGTTATTGATATTCCACTGTGGCATTCTGAAACAATCAAGACCATCGTAAGATTAGCGTTTAACCTAATTATTATCAAAGCAATAATTATAAGCTGATTCCAAATAAGAAAGGATAGCCATGTAATAATTATTTTCAGACTAACAACAAATTGAAAGAGGAAAAGAAAGACAAAAGGAAATAAAGAAACCTGGCAGAGTAGATGTAGGTTCTTCTGCAACTGTAACTTAAGTGGAATTTCACCTTCATATTGGTAGTCTTTTAGTTGGAAAATTAACCTTGGTAGTAATATAAATCCTCGTTTAAACTCAGGAGTAGAATCTATGGCACCTGCCACTTGAACGAAGTATATGAAGATGAAAAACAAAATGGAATAAAACTGCTATAAACGTGCTCTGAGTTTACTATACTGGGAGCAAAAGCAATAGTTCGTTCCACGCTATTTCAAAAATTGTTTCAATACTAAAAACAGTGTGAAATATGGGACCATAACTCAATAGTACAGGGCACTGTTTTTATCTTTCCCCGCTCACTTTCGGAACTACTGTACTGCGACACCTAGTCGAGAGTCCGCCAGTCAAGGACGCGCAGAGCCGTTGATGAGAGGACTCTCTGTTCAGTGTTCAGTATAGGATTGAGTTTCCGTGTAGTAAGAGTATTGTGTGGAACGTTAACCTTCATTTCTCTTTTTGTATCTGTTGAGTTGACATACATATTTGGGCGGCGCCGTGACCGAGTGGCAAGACACTGTAGTGTAGTGTAGTGAGACACCCTGAATCCAAAAAAGTATTTTTATAAGAAGGTCCGCGCGCGCGCGCGCGTGTGTGTGTGTGTGTGTGTGTGTGTGTCAGTCTGTGGAGAGCATAACTCGAAAACGAAGAGTCAGTTAAAAACCAAAGTTGGTATTTTAGTTTAATGTCTTTCAAGGATGCGACATGAAGATTTTGAAGAAAATAGCCCCACCCTAAACTACCCTTTACATGGAAAATTTTTCGAAAATTTTGATTTTCTTGAAAATGGCTCTAACGATTTTGATTAAAATTACATACGTTTAAGATATTTTTATGACAAAATGTATATTTTAAATTTTCTGGCTATAGCCCATGTAGTACTGTATACTCTGGATGACTTTTTAATATATGTCGTTCTGGTGACTCAGTTTGTCAATTTTCGGGAATAAAATTCAGCCGGAATAAAGCATCATAAACTGCTCGATCACACCGTAAACTTTGTGGTCCAGTGGGAAAGTGTGCAACGAGTTCATTTAATTGCTCCAATGTGATTATGGTTGGTATTTCGTTTGTTTTTGTCTTATTTTTAACATCCTATAACCTGGAGGTCGTCTCGGACGATGAATGAATGAATGAATGAATGAATGAATGAATGAATGTGTGAAATGATGCTCAAATGAGCCCGAGGTCCAAAGAGCTTAAAGTTACTTGACATTTGTCTTTTCAGATAGCGGAACCTCCCGGAAAAACCTTATCCCGACAATTCACTCTAAACGAGATTCGAACTCGGGACTTCTTGAATGTAAGGCAAACAGCTACCAACACCCACAGAGGCCGGCTATTTTATGTTGTTACTATGCCTATCTAACTAGTTCAGTAAAATAAGAGTTTATCGATCGGTGAACACCTGTAACCCTGAAAAGACAGTCATTTATTATTACAGGAATCAATATTACCAGGAATCGTGCAGACCGGACTAATTTCTGGGAATGAATAATTTATCAGATGCTCTAACGCCATAAACTGGGACTGCAACCACCAGTTGATATTTTCATTCACGAAAAAATGAAAATTAAGTATAAATCACTTTTTTGTGAGAACATGACACATTTGAGATGCCTGAGAAAAACTCAAGCCGATCAATGATCCTAAGTGCAATGGGCTTCGTGATCGTATATAAGTCTTAGTATTTAATATATTATATATCTATTAACTACGACCTTTTAATTAATAATATCTCCGATAAGAAATTTGATAATGCTTTCAACAGTCATTTATCGATAATCTAAAACTTCCTTCATGGATATGCTTTCGGTACAGAATAATGGTTCCCAAATTTTCTTTTTATATTCCGATGCGAAAAGAATTAAGAGTTAACTATAGTAAAGTAATTCATGTTAAAAAATCTGATGTTTTGCACTCACATGACTTTCTCTACTCTTTTACTAACCATTTTTACAACCTCTTATTCCTCTATCTTCTTCATGCAAGTCGAGATAAACATTTCTAGAAATTATTTTATTGTTCATTTTCTCGTAAGTGCAAGAGTAGGTTCCGAACGATTGTGAAATATTTTAAAGCTGGTCGCTATTTGAAGACTTTTAAATTCCGTTCGCTTTGCATGGTCAAGAGATAAAAAAGTGAATAACGACCTTCCATTTGAGAAACTTTTAAGTGCTGCAAAACTCACACAATATCTCCGAAATTGTTCACTCCACAAAACAAAACCAAAAAAACCTTATGAAAGTTTAAGTTTTCCAAGACTGACCAAATAACAAGGAATACCTCCGAAATGGTTCACTGTGGAAAAAGTTTTATTTGGACATAGGTTGTGTATTTTAGCGAGATCTACATTTTCTGCCTCTTACGGTGTAGAGTTATTGAAAAGTCATTAAAATATTTTGTCGTTTAATGACGCTGCCTGTTGCCAGGATCACATCATCGTCGCCGGTGCGGCGTAATTTCGTCCCGAAAGAGTTCTTTTGGATGCCAGTAAAAATACTGACTTGGAGCTGTCGTTTTTAAGCACTTAAAAACCATCAGTCTGGGCCGGATTTGAACCCGCGACCTCGGGATCAGGCCAGCGTCTAACCAACTGAGCCATCTAAAACGACATTTATTAAAAAGTCATCCAGAGTGTACATTGGCTATGGCCAGAAAATTCAAAATATACCTACATTTTGTCATAAAAAAATCTTAATATATGTAATTTTAATCAAAATCGTTGGGGCCATTTTCAAGAAAATCAAAATTTTCCATGTAAAGGCTAGTTTAATGTGGAGCAACTTTCTTCAAAATCTTCGTGTCGCATCCACAGACTAAACAGACTTTTCGTTTTTGAGTTATGCTGTCCACAGACTGACAAACACACACACACACACACACACACACACACACACACACACACACACACACACACACACACACACACACACACACTACGGACTTTCTACCAAATTATATATATTTCCGGTGAAATCTGGACATCGAATTTTTGGGTGGAACACAATACTTCTTACCATACGTGGTAGAGAAAATAAAAATGCATTTGGACATAAATTGCGTGTTTTAACGAGATCTACATTTTATATTGATATTGGAGAGCAAGAGGATTAATGACTTTACTGTCAGAAATCCAGCATTAGCTAACAACAACATTTTATATAGTAAGATTTTGTCTATCTCTTACGTTTTACCAGTTATGCAAAAATCAGAAAGAGTAAACAGGACTACATAGGTTATAGCTAACGAGATAGACAAGCGAACTGCAGTGCCCTAATTTTCCTAGTCCAATCATGGTTCATTGAAGTAAAACCACAATCGCCTAATACATCCATATTCTAAACAACTAAAAGAACTGCATTACATTATCACATTTCTGTGTCATTATGATCATATGATGTCATTTAAAGATGTTCAATATATTACACTATGTCAAAGCTTTTATCATATATGTTATCACCGTTTTAAAATGGATACCCAACAGTTAACAGCATGTGCTGTAACTGTAAGTGCAATAATTTGAAGGTTAGGATAGAGGCCGTCCGCCATTTCCAGTTCTAATCAGTCACAAAATATGTGATCAAAGTTGTAATGGTTAGTATAACTGTTATCACAGAAGTATGTCACAGATAGATATGATCAAAAATGCTATATTACACTGTAAAATGCTTTATATGTTTATGATCAAATTTCTGTGAAATATTGTGGTTTAATATGGGCCTTGGACAAAAAAGAAACAATAATCCAGAAACGAGCACTACAGAAGATGCCACTAAGGAAGCTAATGATGGAAGAATTTAGTGACCATGAGACAGCACACCTTAGATCTGAGAGTAGTACAGATGACTGGAAATGTGGATTTTGCAATATGAGCTACTATTCTGGATTCTGTGTCGAAGCTGCAAAAAATGCCACCACGAGTGTTGTGTTGCACCAGAAGGAATAAAGCAGTTTAAATGTGGTCGGTGCCTAAACATTTCAATACAAGAAACAAATTTACGTTTTTTTTATATTTTTCATCTTCATAATTACGTATCACTGCTTGTTATTTGAAGGTAATTATAACATCATAAATGAAATGTTTAATTTATTTAGTATTATCCATAATGTCCCTACAACATACACAATTAGCCCCATATTTTTTCAATGTGTAAAATTTAGGGGGTAAATTGGATACCTAAATTTGAGTTAACTTGAAATATTTATTATAAAACTTTTACAGGTTCCTTAAACATGTATGTACAAAAATATGCATGAATACTCACAAGAACCTCTGTGGATTTCAAGAAAAATGTTAAAAAATTTTGAGACTATCCAAATTACCCCTCTCTACCCCATTACAAATAAAGTGCTATTCCAGACCCACAATACTGGCCTGAAAAGTTTAAGCTTACATGGAACTAAATTAATTACTTGGTCTCAGTATTTATTTAGCAGAAAAGTCATATTAAACAAACTGTAATTCAACGGCCAAAGAAATCTCTTTTCACTTTTAAGAGTCTTTCTTTAAGGCTGTTTTCAGTGCCGGGTGCTCGAGAAAAAATAAATTGAATCAGAAGCACCTAAATTGATGTCTCTTCTATAGTGTGGAACCCACCCCCCTCCCTGTTTAGAATGTTTTCTTTTATAGCAAAATGATTGTGAAATGACAAACAAACATGGCCATTTTCCTTCTCCTTATCATGCCCAATGTGGAGTGCCAACCTAAATGAAAAGCGAAATTCGCTAGATTAGCGAGGTTCTTATTTGTTATGCTTCTTGTTCGCTTCGGGCTCATATAAACATAAATTTTAAGTCGCTGTGAATTTTATAGTACATTACACAGAAACCTAAACTTTATAAATAATAAATCATAACATTCTTAGGAAACGCATGCTCGTTTCGCTCGGGTGTTTTGGTGCAATCACTGTTGCTAGTTAACCTAAGTTTATATGAAGAGAAAAATAACTAAACCTAACCTAACCTCCCCTGAATAAGAGACCTAAGCTTAAATAAGTAGTGCATCATAAGCATAGGTAGCTACTGATTGACAATTAATTCAAGACGTTTGTCGTCTGCAGTTGTCGCTTTTTGTTATTACTATGTTGGCAGTTTTTTGTAGAACTGGGAAATAACTTCTCGAGCCGTTTGGTAATAAAAATGTCTTTTAGTCATATGACGAACAGAGAACGTTAGTTTTGCTACATGTATCTCCATATTTTGACTCATATTTTAATCGAGTTACTCCCCTGTCAAAAATAAATAAGATAACCAAAGCTAATAGTGAAAGTTATGCTTGAAATATCAAGGATAAACATAATATTCATATTTTAACATTTAGCACCAAGGCAATCAACAGGGGTGCTTATAACACTAGACCACACTTAATAAAAACATTTTAAGAGATAAAGAATATCTGTGTACCACATGGTGATTTTATATTCGCAGGAATTAATGTTCTTCTAACGTAATTTTAAGTCATTAAATTAACATTGTAAATAACTTGAACGTATTTTGTTAGCTAAGTGTAATAACTCTATGTATCTGATTTATTTAATTCCATGTTCCTTCTAGCCCCCTCGAAATATCTCACTCTACCAGAGGGCTCCCCCATTTTGGGAGCTACCGTTACATAAAAATGCAAATTCTACGAGGATTGATCTTAATTAATAATAGCTATTACTTTTATTTACCTTTGTTATGGCAAAACAGTTCATGAATGCCACATCTGCCCAGAAATTCAATTCTTGCTGGTACACAATACTTAAATTTTATTGATTTAACCCTGTTATGAATTTTAAGTTCAGCATTTATGAGATACAAACAAAAGAGCATTGTGCATGACAATGACTGACTAACTGTGAATGTAAGATAAAGTGACACATGCTGAGGGCAACGAAATAGGATATAAAGAGATTATTCTAGCAAAGGCTTTATTCTTCCTTACGTAATTCCTATCCTTTTACCTTCTCTGGTGTTCTGTATTCTCTGCTGTACATATACATACATACTAATGATAGAGGAAGTATTGTATTTCACACAACATTTTCTAAGACTCCCTGAATCCAAAAAGGTCTGCTTTGAAAAAAAGTCCATGTATATGTAATGTTGAATAGCGTAATTTAGAAAACAAATTATGGCAAAAATACCAAACTTGGCATTTAAGCTGAGCATCTTCCTAGAATGCGATAGAAGATTTTCAAGGATGGTTTCACAGGCTACTCGTAGAAAATTCCAAGTATGTGTTTTGGTTATTAATTATTTGATATTTAAGCGAATACGGAAAGGATTTTCGGTCCTAAAGTTCAATTTTTGAATTATTGTCTTATATTAAAGTATGATAGTCAATTACAGTAGCACTAGTGGAGGAATAGAAGTTTCAGGAGTTAAACAAGTATTTCAGTGGTCTGAAAAGTATCATAAAGTGCGCTACAGTAATTAACTAATTACTAAAGAAATAACTTTCAATCTTGAATCGATATTCACTTGTTATCGAAGCGCACCTGAAATACGTATTCGATAAATTGATTTATTATGTTTTTATTATTTGCTCAACTACGTAAGTAGAGGAAGTATTGTATTATCCAAAATCCAAAAAAGCATTTTTAGAAAAAGGTCCGCTAAGCCTCACAGCAGCATAAAGGCGTTGAGCTAGTTCAGCTTCTTTCTTTTACAATATGCAATCTAAGTTACCTTGAAACACTCCCAGATGCTTTTTCATGGGAGCACGTCCTGTGAGAAATGTAGTCATTAAAAGCATGTGCGTAAAAACGGCTTAACTCTCACTTTTTTAAAAGTGAGAAAAATAGAGTTATATACACACACAAAAAAAAAAAAAAAAAAGACATATTAGTATTTTTTATTAGAGTTAGTTAAAGCCCTCACCTCAAACTAATTTTTATGCATACTTCAAAGTACTGTAATTTATTTGTATTGTACTTGTGAAGGAAATCATAACAAAATAATAGCGTTTATATTCCTTGTTCCGAATGAAGCATAACCTGGGCTACATATTGTTTAATTATTATTATTATTATTATTATTATTATTATTATTATTATTATTATTATTATTATTATTATTATTATTATTATTATTATTATTATTATTATTATTATTATTATTATTATTATTATTATTATTATTATTATTATTATTATTATTATTATTATTATTATTATTATTTATTATTATTATTATTATTATTATTATTATTATTATTATTATTATTATTATTATTATTATTATTATTATTATTAACATAAGCTTCCTTTCACATTAAATTTAAATTTATTACATTAATGTTATTAGAAATTAATAAAAACTGTCTTCGAAAACTTTTGGGCCTATTTGGCCTATTTCAGGCACTCGCTAAGTCACAATGTGACCTTCTTCACCAGATAGACTTCTTGTAATATTCATGAAAAAATTGGAGGCACATAATTGAGCAGTTCAAGTACATATTTGAGTTTTGGTGGAACAATGTTAAAGTTGGCAGTCCTACTCTAGGCACTTTATTCTTTTTTAGACTATTTATGTGCTTCAGAAGGTGATCCCAAATAGATAGCAAGAAATAAAGGTGGTTATTATTTACTTACAATCATGTCTTTGGTGTGACGCCATCCATAAATTATTATTAGTATTTATCCAAAACAACAGATGGCAACACTAATCAGAAACTCTTTGACATTGATGGAAAATGATCCATTACGGTAGTGGATATATCAATCACTTAGTGGAAGAAAGCAAAAAGGAATCACTATGTATATTCACCGACGGATCAAAATTTGTCAACAAGGATTTTGTTGTTTTGCCACACGACATATTCCTGAATTACAAATATGCAAATATAGGACAGTCAAACATGCATCAATATTTACTGCTGAAGGGATGGCGATCTAGACGATGGCGAGGTAGAGAAGGGATGTGAACATAATCTTTGCATATTCACAGACTCCAAAAGTGTGTAACGAGAACTATATTCCATTTTTATGGATAAACAGTATATTGTATTAAAAATAAATTATATTAATTTAAACAACAAAATATACATGTTACCAGCATAGTGAGTGGACTTGGGTATGCACTGAGCTCGTGTTAAGGGTACACATAGTTGAAATTCCTAAATTCTACAGTTATTAGCGGGTTTTTTTTTTTTCAGACTCATTTCAGACATAATGCATATAAAGAATAATGTACATTCAAATTTTCAATGTAATATCTTAAACGCCTTCAAATGTAATATCCTCTAGCTATTGTTTTAGCAGTGTACTAAAATGCTCCACACGACGAAGATTTCAAATTTTTGATAATTTTAAATATAATTCTGTTATAGATAAGTACTCTCAGAAGAATGTTGGGAACAGAAAATTTTATAATGCTTTGGTTTATTAAATAAATGTTAACTTTGAAAAAATAATTTTTCACAATTTTTATAGAACTTTATAATTCACCAACTGTTAAATATTAAAGTTACAGAACAAGTACTCCCACTATCTTTCCGCATTCTTAGTTTGTTGATGACAAGCACTCGGATTCCATATTCGGAGCCGTAGGTTTCCAGGAAATGCATTATTCACTCTACAACACGTATTTTCCTCATAGAGAACCACGCGGAAGCACTTGAGCAGTGTGCATATCCTGCCTTCGGTTTCCTGGCGTATTTTTCTCTTGCATGTTCACTCATATTACAGTTCAAAGGGCTGCTTGTTGTACTCTGCTACGCGCAGGAGAAGTTTAAGATATGACATTAACCTTCACTGCTAAACAAAATACTTAAATACTTTATCCTATTAACATTATTAAGCGAGATGCATTTTTCTGTGTTGCATCCACTGCGCGCACACATCGTTTGATGTGCAAACACAAGCACCGGCCGCTCTATTGCAATGCTTGGCGTGATAAGCCAACAATACTATCAATATCAGATTGTTGTTTGAAACATACTCCTCAGCAAGCACTACGCCAATTGGATTAGTATATAGATAATAGGAAAAGTTAACTAAGGAAAACTGGCAGGGTATGCAACACATCACCCACATCCATTGACGCTACGCTCCTACATGTTACATTTGTATGGATTCCCTCACATTCCGGAACGACTTATAATGAATAGTAGATAACGCTCAGTTATAGATGATAGAGATGTCCAACTGGGCTTGCCAGCAAATGATTTTGAGGTTTTGTGGAAAGAACTAATGAAAAAAAGAGGCTGAAAAATGGTGGAAGGATTAGTCGAGGGCAAATTTTACTTTGAACGGTATTGCAAGCAGGGTTGCCAACTCGTACGATAATTATGGGGGCATACGATAATTTTAATGTTTGTACGATGGTTGTCAACCCGTACGATAATTATGGGGGTGTACGATAATTTGAATGTATGATAGTTCGATATCGGCGAAATATCATTTTCACTGGTTTGCCACTCCAGCGAAGTAAAACTAATTACAAATAACTTCACTTTTGTCCTCATTATCTGTCTCCACCCCATAGCTACTAAGCCTGCTACCCCTTATCCTCTTATTGCCAGTGTGCCCAGGTCTGATAATCTCAACGAAGAAGGCACTGTTCAGAAAATTGACGATCAATGTAGGAATCTCGGAATACGTGATATTCCGTGTGAAATAAAGAACATGCCTGAACCTGACAGTTTCTAGAGTGTTGTTAAACATGTCACCTTGGTGGAAATACTGATTTCAAAGAACTAGCGACCTTTGCATTATCAGTGGTTTCCTTGCCCTACAGAAGCACTTCTTGTGTAAGAGTTTTTTTTTGTCTAAACTGGGTTTAATAAAAACCAAAGTTAGAAACAGATTGGCACTAGATACGGTAAATGAACTCATTTTGTCGTCTCAACTTATGAAAGAATGTGGTAGATCTTAAAATCTGCAAGTCACCGAGAAGATGTTAAGGTTTATCTCAACAACAAATTTGTGCAATGCTGCAACAGTTGAGGAAGATGAACTTTCAGATGAATAGTGCGAGAAACATAAGTGCTAAAGTTGTAATATTAGTTGAGGTCATCAATCTTGTAAGTGGATACAATAAACATCATTACTCTTATATTTTCATAAGTATTATACTGATATTTTTATTGTTGTAGCATTTGCTTTATGATGTACGATAATTTTGAATCCAAATCTATAATTTTGAGTGTCTGGTACGATAATTTTACTTTTAAATGTTGGCAACCCTGATTGCAAATAAAACCTTTCACTGTGGTTTAAGAATTTAAGGTTTTCTACAAAATCAATTGTTTCAATCAGTAGACTTTGTAGTGTTCATACATCCTTGAAAGAGTGTTTAAATTCAACATTGCAAAAGACAAGGTATGTTCATGCAGCTTAGCGGAAGAAACAGTAAATCATATTCTGGCAATGCCAACAATTTCAGTTTAATAGTTTAATTGAAGGTTTCATTAAACTTAAATGTATGGTCCCTATCAGATTGAATATTTTTTTACGTTTAATGAAACCTCGGTACTTGACGTATATTATTAAATTTATGAATGATACAAATTTGCAGATCTGAAAGTGTGTATTTTGATATTATTTCAACCAAATGTGTTATCTTTTTTAGATTTATTGTATTATAATGAATTGATAGACACATTGATAGGCAGAATGAGCTCGAGTTCGTGACAGTTAATGTATATTTTATCTGATGTGTCGGATTCATATGATTTTCTCTCATTTAAGAATGGTCTATTACAGTTGCAAAATTCTGACAAATAACAAAGAATATCTCCGAAATGGTTCACTTCACAAAAAAGATCATTTGACATAAATTGTGTTTTAAAGAGATTAAGTTTTTTGTGTTGTACGATATTTGATCTATCTCTTACGGTTTACAGTTATACAAAGGTCATCAAGAGTAAACAGGACTACATGAACCATAGCCAGAAAATTCAAAAACATATGGCGTTTTAATAAAAATCGTTGTTGAGGAAATAAACATTTTCGAAAAGTTTTCCATGTAAAGGGAATTTTAGTGTGGAGGAATTTTCTTCAAAATCTTTGTAGCATCCTTGAAAAATAAACTTTAACATCACCTTTGGTTTTTAACCGACTTTTCTTTTTTGAGTTATGCTGTACACACACACACACACACACACACACACACACACACACACACACACACACACACACACACACACACACACACACACACACACAACCCACATTTACCTTAATCTAAAAAACTTTTTATTCAGGAGTCCTGAAAATATATATTTCTGGTGAAATCTCGACATCGAATTTTTGGGTGGATTAGAATACTTCTCCTGCTTACTATACGTAGTAGAGAAAGTAAAAATGGTTTTGAGGGTTAGACCATTTTTGCACATATACCTTCAATTGTTCTTAGCTGTTGTGTGCTACATTTAGGTAAGCTTTCAACTCTTTTCTTGCATGATTTTCTAATAATTACCTCACCATGTTTGTTTTCCTGAGTTTTAAGGCAGGTTTTGTGATGTTCTGCTCTGGACCAGCTGGCATAGCTCTTACTACTAGACATGGAGAGATGATTCCTCGGCCCAATGAAGTGTAACTCCTGCACATTAATAACGAGGTCCAGGGAAGAGATCTCTACGAGTGAAACACGCTGTAATGAACACTATTGTTGCAACATCTGGGAAACGGGTCATGCTTTCTCATTGCCATATCACCGTTCTGTTAGTTCATAAGGAAATGACACAATGAACATTTGAGCGAAGGGGCGTACAGATAAAGCAATACGGAAAGAAAGTCTTACATCACAAAAGTCTTTGAAAAAAATGTCGTTGATGGCACTCCATGAAAAGGAAGTAATATACAGAAGCATGTGAGTTCACAGTGAAGTAGTTTCCCTTTTCTTTTGTGCATCTTTCATCCAGAGCTACAGAAGGGACGAAGTTCATGTAGGTATACTTATAAATTAGTTCCCGAAATATAACTTATTCTTACTTTTACTACTTACAGTAGGTAGAGAAAGTATTATATTCCACCCAAAAATTCTAAATGTATATTTCAACGAAAATATATGTTTTGAGATATCCTGTTTAAAAAAAACTGTCTATGTGGTCAACGTTGGTATTGAAGTTCAGCATCTTCTAAGGATCAGACACGAAGATTTTGAAGGAAATTTCAAGTAAATCTCTCCACCCCAGGCTACCCTTCACATGGAACATTCTTCGAATTTTTTTTCTCAAAAACGGTTCTCACAACTTTGATTAAAACACCATAGGTTTAATATATTTTCATGCAAAATGAAATGTGTATCTTCAATTTCCTGGGAATGGCCTCTGAAGCCCTCTTCATTTTGAATGACTTTTGTATAACTAGTAAACCGTAAGAGATACACAAAATCTTACTACAGAAAGGATTATGTACCTCATGATGTAGTTAGTGTGTCTAGAAAATAAAAATTAAGATGTTTAAACTAGTTGCTCATGACTTTCAGCATGGGCCTCATACTTTAGTGATTTTTGGATTGAAATTAGATGGCGTTTTATGACCCCATGTTGCCAGAAAGACTTGGAGTTTTCGATAGTGAAAGGATTATCAAACTCATCGAGTGGTTTTTGAGATCACGCTACGCACATACACATATAACATACTTTTCTCTGAGAACGTAGGCTTCCACAGCCGGAGTCATTATAACTAGAATTTATTTCCGGGCTGTTATGCTGTAGTCTGCTGGAGTTAGAGTTTCTTACTTACTCATAAACCACTCGATGAGTTTGAACTCTAACTCCAGCAGACAACAGCATAATAGCCCGGAAATAACTTCTAGTTGTATACTTTTCTGTGTCTATATTAACATAGTTAACTATGAACGTCCAGAATGATTAGAATTAACCGATCTTCTCTTCTATCTCTACAGCCACGATGAGCTTTGGCCTCCTGCACAATCCTCCACAAATCTCTATCTTCCACTTTACTTTTCCACCCTCTAATTCCAATCTTCCTTAAATCTTCTGTTACATTATATAACCATAATTATTCTGGCCTTCCTTTTTCTCTTCTAGCAGACAATCTTCCTTTCAATATTCTTTTTGGGAATCTACCTCTTGTCATTCTCTAAATATGCCCTAGCCATCTTATTCTTTGTGCCTTTATAAATCTCACAATGTCTCTCTTGTCGAATAGTTCATCTAGCTCATAGTAACACCTCATTCCCTATTTCTCCTTATCCTTTACTGATCCAAAGATATTTTCTTTCAATCTTTATGTCTTCATCCGTGTTGTTCAGGGTCCATATTTCTGCACCATATGTTACTGTCGTGTTATTAATGTTTTGTGGAGCTTATATTATGCCTCTATAGTGATGAACCTATTTGTAATAGTTGTAAATTAGCTTAATAAGCTGTATTCCCACTTTGGATTCTTTCTTTTATCACTCATTTAAATTATTATTATTATTATTATTATTATTATTATTATTATTATTATTATTATTATTATTATTATTATTATTATTATTATTATTATTATTATTATTATTATTATTATTATTATTATTATTATTATTATTATTATTATTATTATTATTATTATTATTATTATTATTATTATTATTATTATTATTATTATTATTATTATTATTATTATTATTATTATTATTATTATTATTATTATTATTATTATTATTATTATTATTATTATTATTATTATTATTATTATTATTATTATTATTATTATTATTATTTGCAAGAGCACTTTAAATTGGGATACCCTTCAAATGTTGTTTCTCCAACTACTAGATTTGTAATTGTTCGTTTATTTTATCTGCTGTGATTTTTAGATTTTTTCCCCGCTTACTTCTAATCCTTTTTTTTTATCTTCTTACGAGTTCCTTGCGCTAGGGTTCTTTTGCCTCTTGCCTCTATAGCTTTTGGCATAGAATTTACAGGTATTTTTTATCTTGAAAAGAAAATTTGGCTTAGAAGAAGCAAAATAAAATATTATCCAAATGTGGTTGCATGTTTTGAAGATAATATTATAATAAACACCAATCATATGATTTAGTGATCTCATTGGTACTGTTCATGAGTTTAAAGAATTTTATGTTAATACATAAACTGAAAAATTAATACGTACACAATATACCGTTTGTATGACATTTCTTGTTTTATTGTTCCAGTCTGAACGATAACAGGATGATAGGGCATTAAGTTAACAGTAAAAGGTTTGTACAACCTCACTACAAATGGATTCGAACTCACGCACTCTGCAAGGAAGTAGCTCTAGCAGTTATAAGAAGCACTTACTAGGTTTGTAATTGGCAGGAAGTTTTCCGGAATAAAACTTGACACATAACGTTTTGTCACAGTGCAGTAGACGTCGCGGTCACTGCAGACGGATATCAACCCAAGTCCTTATCGATGCATTAGGAGTCGCTATGGTGACCTGTACTTAGTTCACTGACATGCACTGACCCAGTTACACATCAGGTAAACTGCCCAAGGGACTAGAAAATAAACATTTGGGATATTACACCACCGTACTGGGCACAATCCAAGTACAGCAAATGTACTTGAGGATAATCTTAATTAGGACATTTGATTTCTTCGCACACATCATTTTTACGAGTATAACAATAAGCTCTCACATTCCGCTCTTTCCTTTTTAGCACCAGCTAATGAGTGACTTGCATTCTGTAACTGTGTACCGCTATTTGCTTTCTCTCCTCTGTCTTTGCATCTGTGTATCATTTGCTTCTAGGATTAAGAAGGTACAATTTGTGCTGGGTATCTCTTATCATCATCATCATCATCATCATTATTGTTGTTATTGTTGTTGTTATACATTAGAATATATAGCTAGAAAATTAAAAGAAGGATATGAAAGTTGAGGACTGACAATAAACACAAAGAAAACCAAATATTTAATTAATTATGAGGAGAAACAAGCATTGAAACTAGATAATGAAGAAATAGAGCCAAGCACAGAATGAATGTACCTAGGGTCAAAAATAGATCAACATGGGGAAAGCAATCCAGAAATGGGGCACAAAATTAGGACTTCATGGGCTATAGCCAGAAAATTCAAGATAAACATTTCGTTTGTCATCAAAATATTGTAAACATGTGACATTTTAATCAAAATCGTTGTAGCCATTTTCAAGAAAATCAGAATGTTCAAAAAATTTTCCATGTAAAGGGTAGTTTAGGGTGGAGCAATTTTCTTCAAAATCTTCGAGTCGCATCCTTGAAAGACAATACCAATTTTGGTTTCTATCCGACTCTTCGTTTTTTATTTATGCTGTCCACAAACTGACAAACTAACAGACAGAAAGACACATACATACAAACACACACAAACACAGACACAAACACACAAAGAGATACACACACATGGACGTTTTTCTAAAAAAATTGTTTTATTATTCAGGAGGCCTCAAAACATATATTTTCAATGAAATCTCGACATCGAATTTTTTGGTGGAATACAACAGTGTTAATTACCACAGTAATATACGAACTTTAATTAAATGTTGCGCCATTCTCACACGCATGCTGTCCGACTCGACTACATGTTGCAAGGTTTTCCACAATAGTCCCCCCATTCCGGCTACTAATGAAGCTCTAGAAAACCAGAGCCACTAAAGCAAAGAGCTAAAGCTTTTATCCGATTCATTGCCATATTTATACAAATTCATTTTCATACATGGTTACCTACTGTTCCTAACTTCATATACGCGCTGTTCAAATTTACGAATATGGTGTTCAAAAACAGAACTTTGAATGTCCTAGCGAATATTTTATTCTTGCTCGATTTATATGGTACATTTAATATTAAAGGTACCGATATCAGAGCGAGTGCATTTCATTTTCACCTTAAGATATGTGCAGTAGGGATGCTTGTATGTATTATATATAGTAATTATGCAAGTACTACTTGCACATTATGCAGAATGTTAAAGGTATAAATGCAGATTATTTATTGATAATTGAAGACAGTGTAATGAACAATATTACATCAATATTTGCTTCATTTGCGAACATATAATTTTACTTATTAAGATAAGCATGTTTTATGTGGTTAGTACCTCTAAGTAGGTGTGATACATGTCGTGACGCAGAGTGGGCCTGTCTCGCGATAACAAATGGTGTACTGGAATTGAGTTCCAATATTTCTGTAAAGTCAATAACCTCTCACTACCTGGGCCAGTAGGTCACGCATGGAGATGTGATGCAAAACGGGTAGTCTATACGACAGGCGTTGTTCATTTCGAGGCGTAGTTACGACCATGAAGAAAAAATCAGGTAGTAAACTTTGTGATTGGTTTATGGGAAAACTGTTAGGCGAAGAGAAAAAATATCTAACACATTGAAGTGGACACATGTTAGGGTATCAATCATCAAAATACCTGCACGTATACCCCTTACAGTCTGCATTCAGGTCGCAGTGCGCTAGTTGCACATCTTGTACCTGTAGTCTAACTTCAATATGATTATTGAGAAATGAACCATAGAAGCAAGTATCAATAGTGAACTCAGTGAACGAAACGAAAGAGAGTATTTTGATAATTGATTCTCAACCACACAAATTATGATGCAGCTACAAAGTTGTTAAGCCAACAGAAGTGATTTGTAAGCAGTGGGGGAACGAAACCCCTGTCATCTGTTGAACGAAGAGCAATTTGCAGAATGGGAGGACTACATGGCTATTTATATACGTACATCCCCCCTCAAAGAAAGAACCAACAAGCATTCCAGAGAACATGAGTTACATAAGCGTTCTAACGACCGTAAACCTTTGCAGTATGGGGTAGCATAATCCCACCGAAAGGTTGCCTTTTTCATTACCACATCAATAATTCATACTTTGTGGGTGAGGTTTGATGAGCAATATGTGAAAAAACAGTCAGGGAAATAAGCGACTCACAAGTAAGATGAACGATATTTTGAGAGTATCGGAGCATCTATGTCGAGCACCTGATGAAACCTACTTAGTGGTGAAACAGTGCACTTATCAGGCGAAGAAGAGAGCTGCGAAACAGAGTTCTTAAAAATGGTCACAAAGCTTATTAAGTGATTTTAAAATAGACCAAACTTATCGGTAATAAATCATTTTGCCAGTCCAAAACTTGGGAAAATGTGATAGGAACTGGGGTTTAATCGAGGCACCTTTCGAAAATATTACACTTAAGTTCAAGGCTGTCTTTCGGTATTACTTATAATAATTACTGACGTAAAGCAGTAAGCCTAAAGTAAATGCGACCATTTTTGTAATGTTAAACGCCTTTTACTATATACGGCACCGCAGGCGGTGACACTCTGAGACATGGAATGAAGATGGAGCAGCGGTGGAATGAGACGGCGGGGAAAACCGGAGAACCCGGAGGAAACTCGCCCCAGCGCCGCTTCGTCACCACGAATCTTACATACGGTTGCCTGGGATCGAACCCAGGTGAGAAGCGAATGGTCTAACCACTCGGCTACGGCGCGGCCATAAATGAGACTGACTGCTTATTTTACGTACTGTAATTTCTAAACCCTGACATTCCTTTTCGGGTACCTGCTCTAGCATGTTGGCCGCTGTTTTCAAATATTGCAGTTTTCACCGACAGCTTTTTTCGCCACTCGTTGGTGAGTGCCTACGTTCTTACCGAATCGAGTAAAGCAGCTTTGAGCTTGGTAGGCATTTGAGCGAATGACCTCTGGCAGAGGCTATGTGTGGCATAACTTAACCCACCCTAGTTCAGATTCCACGTTAATCTCTGGGTCCTCAATGTTCATTTTGGATGCATTTCCCTCTAATTAAAAATAATTCACGTTTTAGTATTTAACGTTAGGCAATGAAATTAACCTTGTATGTGCACTCTCCGTGGAGTAACATTTAGCACTGCAATATGTCAATACGGAAAGGCAAATAGACTAACAGTTAAACACGCAAACTAGCAAGGAAAATGAATCGAGTTCTGTAGAACTTGAAATGAAGCAAATTCTTCTTCAATGTTAAAGAAGGGTTAAAGATGTAGACGCCTGAACAACACAACACCTGAATCAAATAAACAGAAAGCAATATGTGCTTTTTCCTGAAAATAAGTAGATAAGATGACAAACAGTGGCTTGTTAATCGGGACAGAATATGGAGAATGTGGCCGCACTTGTGTTTAATATAATTAGGAAATTAAATGTAGGCACAGGAGATACATTGATGCATAAATCCATACACATAGTCGCCTATGCTGATGAAGTTAATATTATAGCAAGATCTCGTCAAGACTTAATACAGTCAATCAACTTGAACAAACAGCAAAAGGAGTAGGTCTCCAAGTAAACAGTTCTAAAACAAAAATATTAACACAATCAAGCACAGAAATTAATAGAGAACAACAATAAAATTGAGAACTGACACTAATAATTTTGAAGTAGTGAAGAAAGTTTCATATTTAGGTACAATTATAACCAAAAATAACAATGAAATACAAGAAATTCGAAACAGAATACACACAGCAAACACGGTATATTATGGTGTTTTAACAATCTAAATTTATTCATAGAAAAACAAAAATACGATTATACAAAACATGCATACGACCCAGAGTTGTTTACGGATGTGAAGCTTGGACCATGACGAAGATGGCATGATTAACACATTTGAAAGAAAGATCTTAAGAAGAATTTATGGATCTATAAATGAGAATCGAATATGGAGAATGAAATACAGCAAGGAAATATATGACCTCTTCAAAGAGCCACAACTGTCCACTGTGGCCAAATTAAAAAGACTACATTGGGCAGGGTATGTACAAAGAATGGATGAAGGACTTATACCTAAGAAAGTGGTGACAGGAGTGATATTTGGAAAGCGACCAACAGGTAATCCTAGGAAAAGGTGGATGGATTCAGTGAAAGAGGATAGTTATGAACTCCTAAAATGCAAACATTGGCAGCAGATAGCCCTGGATAGAGATGACTGGAGGTCACGGATGAAGAAGGCCCAGGTCCGCTGTGGACTGTAGCGCCTTTGAAAGAAGAAGAAGAAGAAGAAGAAGAAGAAGAAGAAGAAGAAGAAGAAGAAGAAGAAGAAGAAGAAGAAGAAGAAGAAGAAGAAGAAGAAGAAGAAGAAGAGGATAAAACAACGAAGAGGAAAGCGATCATTGTAACAGTTATAACAATCAGGACAAGTAACTACATTCACCTCTAGGTCGCGTCAACTAAACGTCATTTCAATGAAAAATAGTCAAACTTCACTTTTACATCATTCTTTTAGAATTATCCTGTATATTGAACACAGTTCTAATCATATGCAAAAATAATTTAAACAGTGCGGAAACATACTTGAGATTTGCGAATATTTGAATAGGATGAGATGATTTACTGCGCGTATTGGTATCTCACCATCTTACCAGAAGAGCATCTATCTGTACGGCGAACCAAAAGGCCATGATTTGAAATATAAATGCAATATATTACATTTATAAGGTTCTCTCTACTCAGTTTTCTTTTACGTAACAATTCATATGTTCTTCTCTACTCGTTCTTCAACATGCAATTCGATCCCAAGGACCCGCACGTGGCATTCGTGGTGAACAGGTTTTCTCCGGTTTCTCCGGTTTCCCCCGCCACTAATTCTATCACCTTTCCAATCATCGATTTCGCCTGCATTTCATACCATCCCCTTCCTCACTGTGATACCTGGTGCTGGACTGACCACCTGCTTCCAGGTCTTCACTCTGTCCGATTCTCTGGTCCCTGACAGGCGCCTGACGCTAGGCACTGGCTTGTAAGTCCTAGGGGATGTATATATATATATGGACATTGGTATGTACGAAGTATATAAACTCCAATATTGGTTGATCGTTCACCATGAAAATTGGCGCATATAAGTGTCCATGGAGGTCTTTATGCTGGCTGTCCATTTTATTATGCAACAAGTAATGTATACAACGTATTACATATTCACATGGTTTTCTCTACCCGCTTTTATTTTATAAAACACAATCACACTTCCTTCTCCACTCCCTCTTCTACAAACAATTCATAAAATTTTCTATATGATTGAAATACAAGATTGAAACAGAAATGCAAGGTATTATATTCACATGGCTTTCTCTGCTCGCTTTTATTCCTGTAGTATTTGTGATTGTTTAGCAGCGTGTGTTTGCATGGTGTCTTCCCTGCGCTTTATGTATTTATTTATTTTGCTAACTTCTTTATAGTATCCTAAAAGTTTAACTGTTTAAGCGCATTAAGTAATATTTTTTAAATGTCTCCAAAGAAACACAAGGCTATTGGGCAAATGTAACCAGTCTACAAGTTATAGGAATGGTTAAACTACAGGCAACGCTGGGTATTTCAACTAGTATCTAAATGAAAATTATCTTCCTTCTGTTCTTTAAACCTTTATGGATAGACTTTTTGTTGGTATTATTCGCTTTGTAGGTGTAAATTACCTTCCTTCTGTTGCTTAAGCCCTTTCTTATTTAGTTTTTGTTGCTATTATTTACTTTATAGCTCTAAATTAAATTCCTTCTGTTGTTTAAGTCCTTTTGGATTGAGTTTTTGATGCTATTATTCACTTTAACAGATGTGTTACCTTTGGCTTATCACTTCCAAATACCGATTTACTTATGTCAGAATGCGAATACATTGTCACGATTTCTTACATACAATTAAATATTATACTGGCATTTAATTAAAGAATCACTGGCAAATGTCATACCAGCCTTATCACCATAGAGCTTCCTTCCGCGCCGGAACTGGTTTGCCAACTGATTCCTCTTTCTTATCCTTTTATTTTTGAACAGCATAAGCTTGGTATAGCTTTCATCTAGCTCCAGAATACCATTATTACCGACACGAAACTGTAAATGAAATGCTCCAATATATTTAACTGCCCAGTCCTCACCATCAATCATATTAGAGTGATGACAAACATTGAAATCCCAAGAGCTTCACAGCAATGATAAACACCTTAATTCCCTGTACATTAATTTATCTGAGCACACCACTAATAACGCCAATAACAGTATTTTATCTCCACCACCAACACCACCATAATGATGGGGAAGATGTTTTGAATAAGGCACCGTTCCTCGAGACATGTATAGTCCATTTTAAAATTAAATGGACATCACAACTAACGACTTGTCCACGTAGGGAAGATATTTTGATGTCTCTGTTTGTCGGAAGTTAGATATGGAGCGATTCCTACTGGATGGAAGCGGGGTAGCAACGAACTCTATTCCAGTAAATATGTGTCAATAGGATGAATGGCGAGGCAAGTTGAGTGTTGAGGTGCTCTTAGTTGCGGTGTTAGTCTAATTTTAAAATGCTCTATACAGAACCACTTGATGCAATGACATCACAACCAAATGAAGTGTTACCACTTCTTTCATAACCTCTTCTTTAGTTACTTCTCGAGTCATACTACTAATAACTAGAGCCCGGATTTTTATGTAATTACATATTTTAAATCCTGCATAATATTTCAATGAGAAGTAAAAATGTTGGCGAATTACGTCATTTGGGACTCCCTTACAAATTTTTATTTTTACATATTCTGCACGTTTCTACATATTTTAACGATGGTACATTAAATGTACATATTTTCTGGGTTTCGTTACAATTTTGTTATTTTTTAAAAAAATATTGTAGTCACATTATAAACTACTGTTTTCACTAGTTTTGCTGAAAGCAACAAAAATCAATCTGCGAAATTGGATGCAAGTTAAATTAAGAATGCGATAATAACCGCCTCGCCTCGTTCTGATTGTTGTCCATTTATAGCAAAGCAGGTGCCGCTTGACAATGTTAACATCCAGTGTCACGTTTCTCGTAGCGCTTTGGGCATTTACAAGAACTGGAGAAATTGATTGTTACCATTGTTACCATTGTCCCGGTAGTCGGCATCTTGTAATATAACAGCTGCGAGGAAACAAAGTGAGCCGCTGGACAACCATCAATATAGCCAGGCTATAATACTGCAGTTAGTTTCCTGCAAGTCTTAGTAAAATGGCACCAGTTGCGTCCTCGCTATCCTGCAAGTTGAATTCATGGCTGAAATTAGATAGCGCCTTTACAATCGACGAAAAAGTAATCGTCTGTCAAGCATGCAGTAAAAGAATTGACTGTTCCATGAAATCTCAATTGGAACAACATATCAAAAGTGCTCTTCACAACGCAACAAACACCTACAGTCTTCTAGAAAGCAAGTTCTACTGACACAAATGCAACAGGAACCGTCCGGAAATGATTTTTTAAAGATTTGTGCAGTGCAATGGTTGGAGCTAATATTTCGTAGCATGAACTTATAATTCCTCAATTTCGCTCCTTTCTAAAAAAAATTGCAAGAAAGTTATTCCAGACGAATCTACTCTGAGGAAAAAGTATCTTCATGTGTATTATGGAGAAGTAGTTGCTCATATGCGGAATGAAATTGGAGACTCCTGTATTTGGTTTTCCGTCGATGAATTTAGAGATGACATGGGTCGCTTGGTACATAACAAATTTAGTAGTAGGAAAACTAGATTCCGAAAGTCCTTCTAATCTTCTGTAAGGTGTTGGAACGAACAAATCATTCTACAGTTGCAAGATTCGTAAATGATGGGATGAAGATTCTGTGGCCAGAGGGTGTGTGTGAGGAAAAGGTTCAGATGCCGCAGCGTACATGATTAAAGCTGCTACTGCCCTTATGGTTTTCTACCCAAATGTACTTGCTTGGCCCATGCATTGCAACGTGTTGCTGAAGTAGCAAAAAGTAATTTTACCTGTGTGAATAGGTTGATATCAGCAACAAAAAAGGTCTTCGTGAAAGCAGCGCACAGAATTCAGTGCTATAAAAATCATCTCCAACCTATCCCTTTGTACTTACAAGATGGGGTACGTGGTTAGAAGCTGTGAACTTTTATTGTAAACATTTTGAAGGAGTCCTGTCAGTGGTGAACATGTTCTCTTCAGAAGTAGCTGTTTCCATACGTGATTCTCAGGACATCTTTAAAGATCAGAAAGTGGCAAGCTCATGTGCTTACATCAAGAGTAACTTCGGCTGGTTGCCTAGCACCATCAAGACATCAGGTTCCCTTCTTCACGAATCTATGGATTTAATGGAACGTGAATCACAGAAGCTTGGTGTAGTTGCAGGAAGGAAGGTAGGTGAACATTTAAAGCTGTGCTAAACAGGAATCCGGGGTACTCTACGCCTGTGTCCGCATCGAAACTGCCAAATGGTGACAATGTCGATTTATCAAAACATTTCTCTGCAAATCAGATTCCTATACTAAAATATGCTTCTATTATTACTTGGGGAGAAGCTTCTCTGCTTAAAAGAACATTTTATCCTATAGGAGACAAACAATCTCCCCTGAAAATATGGAAAAGTATGTGGTTATTCACTACGTTGAAAGAAGCAAAAGACTCAAAATGAAAATGCCTGGTTGTTCATTGTATGTCAAGAGATAGAAAACTGAAAATGCATCATCATTATAAAATTTAATTATTTTGAATTCATTGTTTCACTCATTGATAAATTGGTTCAGTATTTCAACATTGCTTCAACATTATTTAAGTAAAATAATTATGTGAAATTACTAAGTTTAATAAACGTAATCCAAAACACATATTTTTATTTCGTGAATACCCACTTGAAAATAAATTTTGGGTAAATTCCGCATAAAACGAAAAATTTTCCCTGTAATTAATTCTATATTTAGTACATTTTAACTCATAGTAATTAATTTATGTACTTACAGACCCATCAAATTACAAAATTCTGGGTAATTTGCAGTCTGCATTTAGATTTGAGGTTGTAATCTTAGCATTTAGATTATTGCATAATTTTACATATTTTGTTGATATTACATATTTCATTACATATTTTGATGTTTATGTCCGAGCTTTGTTCGCCAGGCTACTATCCAATATTAAACCAGTGATTAAGACTTGTAATGGCGCTACTGTTACTGTGAAAAAAGAACACAATCCTTTTTTGCGCGAAGTGCAGAGGTTGAGGAATTGGCGCAGGAAAGAGGCGCTTTGGAAGCTAATTTCCTCTCAATCACGCACACATTGTAAAAAATCGTATGCATTGTATCGCATGAGCTTCTCCTTTTACCTCTCTACACACTAAACTTATTTATGTTTCTATAATCGCTCCACCCTTAGATCCGCACTTGAATTAAACACAAGCTGTCAACAACTAACCCGGGATACACGCGAAACCAAAGCACACGACTAAATATAGTACCTTAAATAGCGGCGATTATCTGTGAGTTTTCAAGATGTGTGATAACCCTGGTAAAGACTACTTTAATGAAACGGGAATGCACTCTATTCCTAAAACTCCAGAGTAAATATCGTTATGTTGCAACATAAACACGGCATGAGTACATGTGGCGTTTGTTTGTGTTAGTCTCGGCTGATATGAACATCAGGTTATCGCGGAGGGGTACAAGGTATGGTTCTAAGGCTGGATGGAGTATATTCTATAATCTGAGTCATTGTGACACGAGTATATGCTTAGCACGTGAGCGAAAGCGAGCGTCATAATGAAAAGTTTATACACGTGTTACATACAGCTTTTGATGCAACTTTAGCATTTAAATACGTAAAAATAAGTAATAAATTTGCTAGATGAAAAATATAATGTATCAGAGACGTATGATGTAATATGGTTGCTAAGCAATGTTTCATTTGTTTCAACACTTATATAGGAAAATGGAAGGTAAAGATAAAACTATTGAATATATGGATTGTATCCGCTTGACATTTTGAACAAAGCTAAGAGTGCTGAGAGTTTATTAATTCCAAAAAAAAAAAGTCAAAAGATGTTTACGAAAAAGAATATGACAAGTTATATGGATGGAGAAACGAAAAATGTGTTAGTTTGACTAATGAAACTACGTTGCTGACATACTTTTCAGAGCTGGTAATTATGCAGGTTTTCTTGCAGGCACATTGGAGAAAATTATGTTGTGGCGATGATGAGGTTATTGCTGTCTTATTGTCATGGTAATTATGTCCTTCATTTTCCGGCAGTGGTGCCAGAAATAGGGTAATTTCGCATGATTTATACCGTCACATAAGCCGTTTTTACTCTCTCTACTACGTATAGTAAAGTAGAGGACGTATTGTATTCCACCCAAAAATTTGATGTCGAGATTTCACCGGAAATATGTTTTGAGGCCCCCTCAATCCCCCCCCCCCCAAAAAAAACATTTTAAAAAAAGTTCGTGTATGTCTGTGTCAGTCTGTGGACAGCATAACTCAAAAACGAAAGGTTGGTTAAAAGCCAAAGTTAGAGTTTAAGTTTAATGTCTTTCAAGGATGCGACACAAATATTTTGAAGAAAATTGCTTCACCCTAAGCTACCCTTTACATGGAAAATTTTTCGAAAATTTTGATTTTCTTGAAAATGGCTCTAACGATTTTGATTAAAATGCCATATGTTTGAGACATATTTTGTGACAAATGAAATGTATATTTTGAATTTTCTGGCTATAGCCCCTGTAGTCGTATTTACTCTGGATGAATTTTGCATAACTGGTAAGCCGTAAGAAATAGATCAAATCTTACTATAGAAAAAATGTAGATCTAGCTAAAATACACAATTTATGTCTGAATCAGTTTTTTGTAGAGTGAACCATTACGGAGATTTGCCTTGTTGTTTGTGTGAGTTTTGGAGAACTCATATTTCTGTCAAATGGAACATCATTATTCATGTTTTTATATGTTAACCGTACCAAGAGAACGGAATTTGAAAGCTTTAAAAGATTTGACTATCACCCCAAGTCTACTGTACTTTCATATTTCTCTTGTACCTACATGGAAGAGGTTGTAAGAATGGTTAGTACAAGAGTAAAGAAAGTCATGTGAGTGCAACACATCAGATTTTTATACTAGGATTGCATAAAGAAGTTTATGTCATCAGTTTGGTGTTGACAAGCTCTGCCATGTGGCCAGTGTTCCGACTTCTTAACCCAAGGGCCCCAATCGATTCACGGTTGAAGCGGGGTAGTGCCTCTTTGACTGGAATATTTTTCTAATCTCCGCAGTCTCGAAGTATCAATCGCTCTTAAAGTCAAAGCTTTCAATAAGATTATAGAAATTTAAAGGGCCTATACAAGTGGGGGCGAACAAAAAAGGTTTTAAAGTAAGAACAAATTAGAAACTAAAAACTTCACTTATCTTAGCAATGTTGCATGTTCTCCTTGAACAAGCTAACCCAGGGTTTCAAGTTGTCTCCAACTCATTCTCAAAGCTATACAAACAAATTCTTTACCAAAGCTACAATCTTTCATTTTTTTTCTGAAAACAAAAATGTATAAATACAATCTATAGATGGTTTTCAGAGATTGGTAAATAAAAATTGAATATCAGTATTTGTTTTTGTTTTCAGAAAAAAATGAAAGATTGTAGCTTTGGTAACGAATTTGTTTGTATAGCTTTGAGAATGCGTTGGAGACAACTTGAAACTCTGGGTTAGCTTGTTCAAGGAGAACATGCAACATTGCTAAGATAAGTGAAGTTTTTAGTTTCTAATTTGTTCTTACTTTAGAATCGTGTTGCTTCACTGTCAATAGCTTCAATTTTCCTTATTTAAAAAAGGTTTTTGTTACACAGTCCTCTGTCTTGAAATGCTTATGATTTATATCTATGATATTTATTTCAAAATGTTATAAACATGTACATTATATTTTTGATGGAAGGATGGGTATACAATTCTCAAGAATTTTGAACACAGAACGTTTCTAAGCCACAATTATTTACTGAGCTGATTGAAGAAAATATTGTTTTGGAATCAGACTAAACATCCAGTCACCAAAAAAAAAAAAAAAAAAAAAAAAAAGGGATCTTTAACAACACGGTCAATTGCTAGGATCAATCAACGCTAACAATGTACCGGTCTGTAATCTGTCCACAGTTAGACGTCGGTCTTCCTTAGTGATGTCATCCATTCTTTCCTAGTTGTTTTCGTTACAGGCAGTTCGCTACGGAGGCCTAAAGCGCATGCTTCCGTCTAAGTGTTTTGCTCATCGTTTTACCCTGCCTACCTTTATGCTCAGATCTTCACAGCACGCTCAACTGTGGTGAATTTCTGCAGCGGCAATTCCATCGTGACGAAGCATTCAATCACAGCACAAATGCAGACATTTTAATTAGCCAATATTGGTCACATGACGAACGCTAATGGTGTTACCTATGACTTATGGCGATTTGTTTTATATCTAAACTAAGATTATAAAGAGAGCAAATGTGTAGGTATAACGTACATTCAAATTAAATCTTTTGTTATTAATGACGCTGTCACTTGCCAGGATCATAGTGTCACCGCGCCCGCCGTATCTAATTGCCGACAACCGCAGTGTCACCCATCGCATTATTGTCGGCACTACCGCAAAGGAGCCGAAGGAAAGAGACAGAGAATGGCCGCATTGTTGGGCGCTTGCCGAAAGAGAGAAAGTGATAGAGGCCTCTAGAAATGTCTGCTTTGTATTTCACCGCAAAATAAGTGAACGTTCCTGAAGCTTCCAGAATAGTGCCTGGGAGATATAAATAGCGGTAAAGTGCGACAGAAGAGTCAGTCAGACGTACGTGAAGCGTTGAGTAGTGCCGACGGAGAACAGTCAGACGTATGTGAAGGTTGAGTAGTCGTGCCGACGGAGACGGACAGACGATGTGGAGAGTTGTGCCGACGGAGAAGAGTTAGTTCTTTGTGTTACGAGTTCGAAGCCGTGCTGTTGGAGAATCGGAAAAGACTTTCTTGTTGTTGCAACGAGTGTACAAAGTTACTGTTTACGGAAATAAAAGTGTTTATCTCGACTACATCTGTCGTATTTACTTCACACCCACAACCAAAGTTACACTGGTGTCAGAAGTGGGATTCGTCGAATTGCTTCTAGTTTCATTACATCGTCAGAAGTTGCAACGTTAGAACCAAGATGGAGGGAGATTCGGAAACCAGGATGATGGCAATGATGAAAGAACTATTCGCCGAGCTGAAAGAAATGAAGACGGCAAACGACAACCTCGCTGCCAAAATGGAAACGTCATACGACAACCTCGCTGCCGAGCTGAAAGAGATGAAGACGGCAAACGATAACCTCGCTGCCAAAATGGAAACGTCAAACGACAACCTCGCTGCCGAGCTGAAAGAGATCAAGATGGAACAACTCGGCGAACTGACTGGCGTGACGGAAGACGTGGAAGAACTCGGCGAAAAGGTGGTAGACCTCTGCCAGCACGTGGACGTCGTGGAGGACGACGGGGAACGTCTTGGCGCCCTGGTAGTAAGAGTTGACGAGAGCGTCAAAGTACTGGATGCCAGGGGCAGACGGAATAGCGCGGAGCCGGGGAGGGAGCACCTAGTGGCCGAGGCGACAGTTGCGCCCGTTTCAGATGATGTGAGGGAAGACGTGAAACAACTCGACGAACTGATTGGCGTGACGGAAGACGTGGAACAACTCGGCGAACTGATTGGCGTGACGGAAGACGTGGAACAACTCGGCGAACTGATTGGCGTGACGGAAGGCGTGGAACAACAACGGCGAACTGATTGGCGTGACGGAAGACTGGAACAACTCGGCGAACTGATTGGCGTGACGGAAGACGTGGAACAACTCGGCGAACTGATTGGCATGACGGAAGACGTGGAACAACTCGGCGAACTGATTGGCGTGACGGAAGGCGTGGAAGAACTCGGCGAAAAGGTGGAAGACCTCTGCCAGCATGTGGACGTCGTGGAGGACGACGGGGAACGTCTTGGCGCCCTGGTAGTAAGAGTTGACGAGAGCGTCAAAGTACTGGGTGCCAGGGGCAGACGGAATAGCACAGACCCGGGGAGGGAGCACCTAGTGGCCGAGGCGACAGTTGCGCCCGTTTCAGATAACGAAAGTGTCCGTCTCGGGGAAGACAAAGGGGCAGTTCAGGGACGTCGTCGAGGATCCCCTGGAGGAGTGTGTCGGGTACGTAACCAACCAGGATATGACGTGGAGGACGATCAGCAGGGAAGCGCACAAGCAGGCGAGCAACACGCGAGAACCGACTTGGCGTGTGACATGGGAGGACCGTCGGAGCCATCCAATCACCTGACGCATAGTGCCGTGAACGGAAGAATGGTGGACATCATCGTGGACGGCAGGATACCGGAGAGGCCGTGCCGAGCACGAGTGAACACGAGTGCAGCGGTGGACGCGACTCGCGCGGATGTGGTGGGGTTTGTTGCCGGACCCATCGGAAGCAAGGTGGCTGCGAAGGTGCGCCAGAGAGGTCGGCGGGCACGGTACCCAATGAGCCGTTTCCAAGTGCGCAGGATGGCCCGTCAACACACCAGGAAGAAGGGCAACTGGACGAGGGACCGTCAAGACCGGCGGTACTGTTGCAGAATTTCGAAGCAGGATGGCATACGTCGTCCTACCCAGACCAAGGGACACTATCCAACAGCGATACCTAGGATCGTGCCTCCTGGATAGTGTTGCCAACTATAATTCAATAAAACAAGCTAAACTGGCTTGCCAAAAAGGCTAGAAAAGGCTAGATTATATTTTAATACCTATATAAACATTAGAAAACTACATTATTGAAAAAATACGCATGGATCACCTAGCAAAAATAAACGAGGTCTTCGTCATCCCCCACTGCCTCATTTCTAGTGCTGCAGCTGGGATTTCCCTTAGGCTCTTGCATGTATGCAGGATTTGTACCAACAAGCTTCAATATTTCATCTGGGACTTCGCATGAAGAATCCGATTTATTGAGGTCACATGACTTTCTCTACTCTTGTACTAGCCATTCTTACAAACTGTTATTCCAATATCTTCTTCGCGTTAGTTGAGATAAACATTTGTACAAATTATCGTATTGCTTATTTCCTTGTAGGTGGAAAGAGAATATTAGAGTACAGTAGGCTTTGTGCGATTATCAAATTCTTTAAACCTTCCGTTCTCTTTGCAGGGTTAATATAACAAATTGAATAACGATGTTCCATTTGACAGAAATACAAATAACAAGGCATATCTCCGAAATGGTCCACTCTATAAAAAAATTATTCAGACATAAATTGCGTATTTTAGAAAGATCTACAGTTTTTCATAGTAAGATTTGGTCTGTCTCTAACAGTTTACCAGTTCATTTTTTTTATTTTGGTGTTTAACGACACTGTCAATTGCTAGGATCACATCAGCGTCGTCGATGTACCGGAATTTTGTCCCTCAGGAGTTCTTTTACATGCCAGTAAATCTACTGACATGGAGCTGTCGTTTTTAAGCACACTTAAAAACCATCGGTCTGGGCCGGATTTGAACCCACGACCTTGGGATCTAACCAACTGAGCCACCCAGACCGACGTCAAAATCATTAGAGCCATTTTCAAGAAAATCGAAATGTTCCATGTAAAGTGTAGTTTAGGGTGGAACAATTTTCTTCAAAATCTTCGTGTCACATCCTTAAAAGACATTTAACTTAAATACCAACTTTGGTTTTTAACCAACTTTTCGTTTTTGAGTTATGTTGTCCACAGGCTCGAAATACATACACAGACCTTTTTCTAAAACGTGCCAAAGAATCTAACAACTTGATGGAATCCACACTCCCAGGTTCAAAAGATTTGGGAATTCACCAAAAGGATTGTATCATTACGTGCAATAGCTGCAGTAGTGAGATTAAATTATGTATTATTTTAAAGGTACCGGTAGATGAGTAAAAAATGAAAAAGGCTAGAAAAGGCTAATGAAGCTTAGCAAAAAGGCCAGGAAAGCTACTTGTAGCTTTTTGGAAAATTTATAGCTAGATAGGTTGTCAAAAAGGCCAGATCTAGCCATAAAAAGGCTAAGTTGGCATCACTGCTCCTGGAGAAGAGGTTCGATGGGATAGTCCGCCGGGGCGCAAGGGAGATGCCGCAGTGATAGTGCTGGTCGGGACGACCAGCTCTGAGGAGGGAGCAGTGTCACCGCGCCCGCCGTATCTAATTGCCGACAACCGCAGTGTCACCCATCGCATTATTGTCGGCACTACCGCAAAGGAGCCGAAGGAAAGAGACAGAGAATGGCCGCATTGTTGGGCGCTTGCCGAAAGAGAGAAAGTGATAGAGGCCTCTAGAAATGTCTGCTTTGTATTTCACCGCAAAATAAGTGAACGTTCCTGAAGCTTCCAGAATAGTGCCTGGGAGATATAAATAGCGGTAAAGTGCGACAGAAGAGTCAGTCAGACGTACGTGAAGCGTTGAGTAGTGCCGACGGAGAACAGTCAGACGTATGTGAAGGTTGAGTAGTCGTGCCGACGGAGACGGACAGACGATGTGGAGAGTTGTGCCGACGGAGAAGAGTTAGTTCTTTGTGTTACGAGTTCGAAGCCGTGCTGTTGGAGAATCGGAAAAGACTTTCTTGTTGTTGCAACGAGTGTACAAAGTTACTGTTTACGGAAATAAAAGTGTTTATCTCGACTACATCTGTCGTATTTACTTCACACCCACAACCAAAGTTACAATATCATATCAGTGCCGCCGATGTGCAGAAATTTCTACTGACATAGAGGCTGTTGCTTTCAAGTACACTTAAAAACCATCGGTTTGGATCGGGTTTGAACCCGCGACCTTGAGATCAATAGGCAAGTACCTCACCAAATGACTATCCTGACCGACAATGTCACCACCAGAATTTATATCTCTGTGGTTCGAGCCTCGTCGGTTACTGATTTGCGAGTCCGTTTTTATTCTCTAACCTTTCACATGCCCGAGCTATTTTATTCTAAAAATTCTGATGAGCGCACTCACATGACTTTCTCTATTCACTCTTGTAAAAACTATTTGAAAACACTCCTCTTCTGTCTACCTCATATTAAATCGAGATAGATATTTGTGGAAATTATTTTATTTCACATTTCCTTGTAGATACAATGAGAAGAGAAGAATGCAGTAGGCTTAACCTCCAGTCAAATATTTTAAGAACCTCTCGCTATATGAGGGCTTAGACATTAGTGGAAAACATTTTATTTCACATTTCCTTGTTGATACAATGAGGAGCGAAAATTCAGTAGGCTTAAGCGACAGTCAAATATTTTAAGAGCCGGTCGCTATATGATGGCTTTGACATTCCATTTTCATTGCATCACCACAGTGTAAAAATCTAATGACGACTTCCTAATTGAGAAACAAATAACAAGGAATATCTCAGAAATGTTTCACTTCACAAAAAAATTACTTGACATGAATAATTGTGTATTTTAATGTGGTCTACATTATTTGTGCAGTAAGATTTTGTCTATCTCTTAGGCTTTCTAGTTATGCAAAAGTCATCCAGAATGAAGACGACTTCTAAGGACAACAGCAGAAAATTCAAGATATACATTTCATTTGTTATAAAATATCTTAACCTCCCACGATCACACTGGGTCCTCGATTACTTCGCCTCATTTTCTTTTTATTGTTGATCCTTCAGCGATGACTCCAAGGGAATATCGGCTCACACAAATTCAGTTCGTATTCTTGTGCTTCTATTACAGCCGTTTTACAACTCATTATCATCAAGGATTCCATCCAGGGAAGTTACAAGTAAAGTGCTGCATGTTCTGGGGTACAAAATGCTCCTGTGACGCTTGAGTTTGTACTTTTTGTAGTTCCAGGTGTGTACCTCTTCTTTCATTTAGTTAGCCTGCTGTTAAAGCCGAGCAGAAAGTAAACTAAATTTTAAATGTATTTATAGATATTATTGCTACTTTCAGAGAAATAGAAGACTGGAAACGCCGTATATTTTAATAGCAGTACAAAAAGAGGAACTGGCTTTTGATCAGCTATATCATTCTTATGCAACAGCAACAAAAGTAAATCGTTGGCCACTGAGATTCTGGTTCGACATGTTGGACCAAAGTGGATACTCACAATGCAGCTAATTGTAAGAGGAGATCTTCTGAGAAACCTTGCCATGAGTCTCATCGAGCCATTTCTGCTGGAACTGTGAAGGTGCCCACCCTGAGGATAAGCTGACGACTTTTGACTGAGGAAATGTTGAACATTCAGAAAGAAGGCCCACAGGAACCACTTCTAATAACAAACAGCGATGTTGCATGAGTTCAAGATTAAGAGACACCAAAACTAAAAACAATTGTCGCATGTGTAGAAGGACCATGTTTGACGAACATAGGGCACAGATGTGCTTAGAATGTGCAAATTCAGTTTTAAATGATTAATGAAACTTTATTTCCTTGATACTGCACTTTTTGATCCGATATATTGGTTAAATGTAACCGTATCATTATTATTGACATCAAGCAAAACTAATTGACATAAGAACATACAAAAATAGTCGTTGTAAATCAAAATTGATTTTATAGTTCATTCTAGTTGTGTTTGTTTCTGAGTATGTATGTAATATATCTCAATGAGTGTTTGACTCATATTAAATAAATAATTACAAATTATACTGACAATATATCAAATAATGTCAAATAAAAATTGAGGTCCGTAAGACCCCGGTGTTACTTTTTTGTCCTTTAAACCCTCAGTGTGACCATGGAGAGTTAAATATGTGGTATTTTAATCAAAATCGTTAGAGTCGTTTTTGAAAAAATAAAAAATTTCCAAAAATGTTTCATATAAATGGTAACCTGGAGTGTGACAATATTTGTGTCGTATACTTGGAAGATGCTGGACTTAAACAAAAATTAGGTATTACATTTACTTTTCGTTTTCGAGTTATGCTATTCACAAACACACAGACACACGCACATAAGCATACACAGATATTTTTGTAAAAGGTCTTTTTTTTTTATTCAGAGAGTCTAAAAATATGTATTTCGTGTGAAATATTAGTCTCGCATTTTACCTACTATACCAAGTAAAGAAAATAATAATAATAATAATAATAATAATAATAATAATAATAATAATAATAATAATAATAATAATAATAATAATAATAATAATAATAATAATAATAATAATAATAATAATAATAATAATAATAATAATAATAATAATAATAATAATAATAATAATAATAATATAATAATAATAATAATAATAATAATAATAATAATATAATAATAATAATAATAATAATAATAATAATAATAATAATAATAATAATAATAATAATAATAATAATAATAATAATAATAATAATAATAATAATAATAATAATAATAATAATAATAATAATAATAATAATAATAATAATAATAATAATAATAATAATAATAATAATAATAATAGGTAGGGTAGGACAGAGCTGGGCCACTTTTTTATGCGCAAGATGGCCGCCACGCGTAATCTAAGGATTACTAGGTAAGGTGGTAGGGGAAGCAGGACGTTGTAGGTGTTTGAAGGAATCTCTAGAGATAACTTTTGAAGCCTATAGCAGTGTATGTATGTTTGTGAGCATTCATGGTAGTTGAATATGCCGTTCACTATATCGATGTATGTCTCCTAACACAGGAGCTTTCTATCTTGATTGAATATATTACCCCAACATAATGTTACCTCGCCCCACATAGCCACGCTAACCAAACCTACCCTAGCCTAAGCCTCCATACTTCTACTCGTTTAACCTAACCTAATCTAACCTGGCCTAGCCTAACCTAAGGTAGATCCTCCTATTATTATTTATTCTATTCTACTAACATGATACGTTTCTAGACATTCATTCTGTCCTCTTATCATCTATCCTATTCCCTCCTCTGCTTATCTATTCTATCCTGTCATACGCTACCCTGATCTCCCTCTAGGAATTTCATAAACATTTTGATACTATTTTGAGTCCTCTGATAGATCTTTTTTAAGCACTTTTAGTATATTCAGGCTGCTTTTACAACATATTTAAGAACTTTTCAGACTATTTTGAAGATAATACAGGTTATTTGATCGATTTTTCAGAGGTTTCATGGTATTTTGACATTGTTTTATAGACCGTTAACAGATATTTTAGTTGCTTTAGGCTGTGCAGGACGCTTTTACAAATTATTTTACACAACGGCCAGGCAATTTTGAGTGATTTAGACGCCATATTATATATATTGCAGGGTGTTTTGAGGCCCGTTTGGACTCGCTGGTAGATATTTCAGCCTGTTTCCAGATATTCTGAAGACTTTTACGTACAGTTTAAAGATTTTTCAGAGTATTTTAGACGAATTTTACGTTATTTAAGGCAATCTGAGAGTTATTCTGGACGCCCATGTCTATTATTGTGTGCTTTAAACACTTTGAAGGGTAATGGAAGATAATTTTCTCGATATCAGGGATACTGAACCGACTATTTCAAGGTTGTTAGACCAGTTAATTATCGTTTCAGCCATTTTAGAGACATTTTAAGCACTATAGGGGTATTTTAGACTTTGTCACCAACATTTTGCATGGTTTTTCAGAATCCTTTGAAACACTTTTATAGGCGTTAGACGCTTTTAATGGTATTTTTCGAGCGCTAATTAAGACATTTTAGCTCCTTCACAGGTATTTTGAGGATTTTCAGGGCATCTTAGACACGTGAGAAGCATTTTTCCGCCAGTTTGAAGATGTTTTAAGACACTCAAGTAGACATTTTTAACGCTGCTAGAGTTATTTTAATTGATTTAAAGACATTTCACTAAGTTTTCTTCAGTAATAGCTTTGTTTTATAGTAGTTGAAGAGCAGTCTAACTTATCCAGTCATTTATTGCATTTCTCGCATTATTATTTTGATTACATTTCACGAATAACCTAACTCGCCGACAATCATCATTACCAACTCCTCTATCTTATAGTCTGACCAAGCTAACCCAACCTAGCCTAGCCTAGCCTAACCTGCCCTAACCAAACCTAACATAGCCCAGCCCAAGCTAGCCTAGCCTAACCATACTCTCTCCACCTAAGCATACTCACCTGACCTAAGCATACTAATCAAGGCAACATAGCCCAAACCAAGCTAGCCTAGCCTAACCATACTCTCTCCACCTAAGCATACCCACCTGACCTAAGCATACTAATCAAGGCAACATAGCCCAAACCAAGCTATCCTAGCCTAACCATACTCTCTCCACCTAAGCATACCCACCTGACCTAAGCATACTAATCAAGGCAACATAGCCCAAACCAAGCTAGCCTAGCCTAACCATACTCTCTCCACCTAAGCATACTCACCTGACCTAAGCATACTAATCAAGCCAACATAGCCCAAACCAAGCTATCCTAGCCTAACCATACTCTCATCACCTAAGCATACTCACCTGACCTAAGCATACTAATCAAGCTAACATAGCCCAACCCAAGCCAGCATAGCCCAACCATACTCTCACCACCTAAGCATACTCACCTGACCTAAGCATACTAATCAAGCTAACATAGCCCAACCCAAGCTAGCCTAGCCTAACCATACTCTCTCCACCTAAGCATACCCACCTGACCTAAGCATACTAATCAAGCCAACATAGCCCAAACCAAGCTATCCTAGCCTAACCATACTCTCATCACCTAAGCATACTCACCTGACCTAAGCATACTAATCAAGCTAACATAGCCCAACCCAAGCCAGCATAGCCCAACCATACTCTCACCACCTAGGCATACTCACCTGACCTAAGCATACTAATCAAGCTAACATAGCCCAACCCAAGCTATCCTAGCCTAACCATACTCTCACCACCTAAGCATACCCACCTGACCTAAGCATACTAATCAAGCTAACATAGCCCAACCCAAGCTATCCTAACCTAACCATACTCTCACCACCTAAGCATACTCACCTGACCTAAGCATACTAATCAGGCTAACATAGCCCAACCCAAGCTATCCTAACCTAACCATACTCTCACCACCTAAGCATACTCACCTGAACTAAGCATACTAATCAAGCTAACATAGCCCAACCCCAGCTATCCTAACCTAACCATACTCTCACCACCTAAGCATACTCACCTGACCTAAGCATACTAATCAAGCTAACATAGCCCAACCCAAGCTTGCCTAACCTAACCATACTCTCACCACCTAAGCATACTCACCTGACCTAAGCATACTAATCAGGCTAACATAGCCCAAACCAAGCTATCTTAACCTAACCATACTCTCACCACCTAAGCATACTAACCTGATCTAAGCATACTAATCAAGCTAACATAGTCCCTTTCTGGCTTTTTGATGCCTTTGTGACCTTTAGAAGGATGTTCATGGTACATCTAGTGAATTTCGGAGTCTTTTAATAGGCTTTACAACCAATCTCTCACAGTTTTACTGTCTCACAGGCTTCTATTATAGTTACAGATCGTTCCACGTTCGTTACATGGCATTATCTTATATGCTATACTTTCATATTTTTCCCTAACCTAGCCTAACCTAATCTGTTCACTTAATCTGGTCACCTATTCTGGCCACTTTCATAACGTTACAGAACTTGGCTACTAGCATTTTTGTTACTGATACAATCTATCTCTTTCACAACGTTACAGAACTTGGCTTCTAACATGTTTGTCACTGATAGAAGTATTGAGAATCTTTATGAGAGCTTTTAGACGGTTTTTCACTAATTTCTTCAGCTTATAGAAGTTAAAGCTGGTTAGTGTCAATGCATTTTTTTTTTTCAATGATCTCTTCTTATATTCTCAGCCCTCACCCCTCCCCCCACCCCATTTCAACTTTTTTTCAAGATTCCTGGTGGCAACTTAATATGGCTAGGGTAATTTTTCTAAGGCATACACACTTAAACCTAAATTAACCTCAAGAGATATTTCTTCATTGTTAACGAGCATTCTTGTTTTTTTTTTTTTAATTCCTCCTTTTTCTTGAACTAACACCAGATCTTTTAGCCTTGATGTTGAAGAAGCCGTTAAGAGCATTTCCTCGCCCTTGCCGGTATGTTATGCATGTTAATCCCGGTTATTATTCTTTAGAGTAGTTCAGCATTTTCTAATGGGATCACCTAGGGCATTGCTTATGCGTTTTAGTATCTAACCTTGCAAGCCTTGTATTCCTTTAAAGAATTTCGAACGCCATATTCGTCAGTGCTGGCTTCTGCAGCTCTTTTATAGAGCTTCAGTCTAGAAAATAAAGTTTTCTCATGGTATTTGAAGTATCACGTAGCACCACTATTTCTACGTCACGTGCCCGCAGATTATGTGAAAGCGACTGTTGAGTTTTGCATCGCTATAACGACACCACCAACACCATCTCCTTTACAACCATCATAACTAGCAATATCACCTCCGCCACCATCACCAGCGCAACCATAACCTACATCGACACCATCACCAACGACCCCATATCCAGCAATACCATAAACTTTTATTCAGGTGTATGATCCTTTCGCATAGCTCTATATTATGTTTTGGTGCTAACATCTCGAACACAGCATGCAGTTTTCTAAGGCTAACCCCGCCACCTATCCTGATCTGACCTGCTTCTTTTAAAGTATTTTTCTCAGCTTTATCCAACATTGTTTTCTAGCTCTTTATGGAGCTTTAAACTATCAGTAAAATATGTTCTAACCTATTACGTTGAAGTCGAAGTTATTGGACCCCATAACATGTGAATCCTAAGCATTTTCTAAACATTTCACGGTGTGTTAATGATATTTTAGAGGTTTGCTTGATATTTTAGCCGTTTGTGCAGTATTCTGAAGGTTTTCGGAATTTTTAAAGCTTCCTCGCAATTTTTCTAAGTTTTCACATCTTTAGTATGTTATGATACTTTTAATGAGCATGTAGACCCTTTTTAGCAATTTGTTTTGCTTTCACGATCAAATTTCTCCTTTTGTAAATTTATAATGTTCTTGTCTAGAGCATTGCTTGCAGTCTTTCTAGACTAACCTAACTTAACCACAAGCCTCTTTAGAGATATATCGTCATTGTTATTTGACATTATACATGTTTTTTCTTCTCCTCCCTATCTCTCTTTTTAAAACTAACATTAGAAGACGTAACCTTATTGTTTAAATAGCTACTGTCTTCGATTTTGTTCAGTGCTCCAGTATACCACACATGCTGATCTCATTTTAACGATTCTTTTAGATAGTTCAGTATGTTCTAATGGTAACACGTCAGAAATCGCTTACATTCCTTCTAAGACTATCATAACCTAACATAACTAACCATCATCACCAGCGCCCCCCATATCTAGCAACACTATAAATTTTTATTCAGCTGTATGATCCTTTAGCTTAGTTTTACATGTTCTGGAGTTAACATCTCGAACACCCCTAGCAATTTTTCTAAGGTTAACCCTGCCTATCCTGATCTGGGCTGCTTCTTTTAAAGTATGTTTCTCGACTTTATCCAGCATTATTGCTTTCTAGCTCTCTTTAAACTATCTCTAAAAGATGTTGAAGCTGAAGGTATTAGACCTCCTGACATGCGAATCCTAAGCATTCTCTAAACATTTCACGGTGTGTTAATGCTATTTTAGAGGTTTGCTAGGTATTTTAGCCATTTGTGCGGTATTATGATTTTTTTTTAGAATTTTTAAAGCTTCCTCGTGATTTTTCTAAGTTTTCACATCTTTAGTATGTTTTAATGCTTTTAATTAGACACCACCACCACCACTACCACCACCAACACCACCACCACCATCACCACCACCACCACCACCACCATCACCATCACCACCACCACCACCACCATACGACCACCACCACCACCACTACCATCACCACCACCACCACTACCATCACCACCACCATCACCACCACCACCACCACCATCACCATCACCATCACCACCACCACCACCACCACCACCACCATACGACCACCACCACCACCACTACCATCACCACCACCACCACTACCATCACCATCACCACCACCATCACCACCACCACCACTACCATCACCATCACCACCACCATCACCACCAGAACAGATATCACCATAAGCAACATCACCACGACTATCACCAATACCCACCACCACCATCTCCACAAACACACACACCCGCAAACAAACACACAAACACACACTCTCCATCACACATACACACACGCACACATGCAAACACACACCCAACCCACACACATACACACACATACACACAAACACATACACACACATACACACACCCCAACCCACACATACATGCACAAGCACACATACACACATGCACGCAAACACACACATGCATACACATACACGCACACCCACACACATACATGCACACATACGCACACAGACATACATGCACATACACACCAGCAAACACGCATACGTACACACGTCCGTAAACACACACATACGTGCACAAACACATACACACACTCTCCCACACACATACACACAAAAACATACATACACCCCAACCCACACACACACATACACACTCTCTCCCACACACATACACACAAAAACATACACACACCCCAACCCACACATACACACGCCCGTAAACACACACATACATGCATAAACACATACACACACTCCCCCACACACATACACACAAAAACATACACACACCCCAACCCACACACACACACATACTCACGCCCGTAAACACACACATACATGCACACACAAATTTTCAGCAAACACTCACACACACACTTAGACACAAAAACATACACACACCCCAACCCACACACACACACATACTCACGCCCGTAAACACACACGCAAACACCCACATTCACATACGCACAAATATGCATAGCACACGCACATACACACATGCACACAAACACACACATACACATACACGCACACTCACACATGCACAAACACATACACACTCTCCCACACACACACACACACACACACACATACACACACTCTCCCACACACATACACACAAAAACATACACACACCCCTACCCACACGCTGATGACCTAGAAGTTGAGCGCCCTTAAACCAAACCAAACCCCTACCCACACACACATACACACGCCCGTAAACACACACATACATGTACAAACACATACACACACTCTCCCACACACATAAACACAAAAAACATACACACACCCCAACCCACACACACACACACATGCACCCAAACACACACGCGCATGTACATACACTCACGCTCACACGCACACTCATACATGCACACACGCAAACACGCACACATGCAAACACACACACGCATAAAGATGCATAGCACACACACACACAAACAGACATACATACGCGCAAACACACGCACGCAAACACACTCAGGCACACACACGCACAAAGATGTATAGCACACCCACAGACACATACACACCCACGCCCGCAAACACGCACACACACGCCCGTAAACACACACACATACACATACACAAACATGCACGCACACACACACGCACACACATACACGCACACACGCACACATGGACCTTGTTTCTAAAAATAATTTTTAGAAACAAGGTCCATGTGTGCGTGTGTGCGTGTATGTGTGTGCGTGTGTGTGTGCGTGCATGTTTGTGTATGTGTATGTGTGTGTGTTTACGGGCGTGTGTGTGCGTGTTTGCGGGCGTGGGTGTGTATGTGTCTGTGGGTGTGCTATACATCTTTGTGCGTGTGTGTGCCTGAGTGTGTTTGCGTGTGTGTGAGCGTGCGTGTGTGTCTGTTTGTGTATGTGTGTGCTATGCATCTTTATGCGTGTGTGTGTTTGCATGTGTGCGTGTTTGTGTGTGTGCATGTATGAGTGTGCGTGTGAGCGTGAGTGTATGTACATGCGCGTGTGTGTTTGGGTGCATGTGTGTGTGTGTGTGGGTTGGGGTGTGTGTATGTTTTTTGTGTTTATGTGTGTGGGAGAGTGTGTGTATGTGTTTGTGCATGTATGTGTGTGTTTACGGGCGTGTGTATGTGTGTGTGGGTAGGGGTTTGGTTTGGTTTAAGGGCGCTCAACTTCTAGGTCATCAGCGTGTGGGTAGGGGTGTGTGTATGTTTTTGTGTGTATGTGTGTGGGAGAGTGTGTGTATGTGTGTGTGTGTGTGTGTGTGTGGGAGAGTGTGTATGTGTTTGTGCATGTGTGAGTGTGCGTGTATGTGTATGTGTGTGTTTGTGTGCATGTGTGTATGTGCGTGTGCTATGCATATTTGTGCGTATGTGAATGTGGGTGTTTGCGTGTGTGTTTACGGGCGTGAGTATGTGTGTGTGTGTGGGTTGGGGTGTGTGTATGTTTTTGTGTCTAAGTGTGTGTGTGAGTGTTTGCTGAAAATTTGTGTGTGCATGTATGTGTGTGTTTACGGGCGTGAGTATGTGTGTGTGTGTGGGTTGGGGTGTGTGTATGTTTTTGTGTGTATGTGTGTGGGGGAGTGTGTGTATGTGTTTATGCATGTATGTGTGTGTTTACGGGCGTGTGTATGTGTGGGTTGGGGTGTGTGTATGTTTTTGTGTGTATGTGTGTGGGAGAGAGTGTGTATGTGTGTGTGTGGGTTGGGGTGTATGTATGTTTTTGTGTGTATGTGTGTGGGAGAGTGTGTGTATGTGTTTGTGCACGTATGTGTGTGTTTACGGACGTGTGTACGTATGCGTGTTTGCTGGTGTGTATGTGCATGTATGTCTGTGTGCGTATGTGTGCATGTATGTGTGTGGGTGTGCGTGTATGTGTATGCATGTGTGTGTTTGCGTGCATGTGTGTATGTGTGCTTGTGCATGTATGTGTGGGTTGGGGTGTGTGTATGTGTGTGTATGTGTTTGTGTGTATGTGTGTGTATGTGTGTGGGTTGGGTGTGTGTTTGCATGTGTGCGTGTGTGTATGTGTGATGGAGAGTGTGTGTTTGTGTGTTTGTTTGCGGGTGTGTGTGTTTGTGGAGATGGTGGTGGTGGGTATTGGTGATAGTCGTGGTGATGTTGCTTATGGTGATATCTGTTCTGGTGGTGATGGTGGTGGTGATGGTGATGGTAGTGGTGGTGGTGGTGATGGTGGTGGTGATGGTGATGGTAGTGGTGGTGGTGGTGATGGTAGTGGTGGTGGTGGTGGTCGTATGGTGGTGGTGGTGGTGGTGGTGGTGGTGATGGTGATGGTGATGGTGGTGGTGGTGGTGGTGATGGTGGTGGTGATGGTAGTGGTGGTGGTGGTGATGGTAGTGGTGGTGGTGGTGGTCGTATGGTGGTGGTGGTGGTGGTGGTGATGGTGATGGTGGTGGTGGTGGTGGTGGTGATGGTGGTGGTGGTGTTGGTGGTGGTAGTGGTGGTGGTGGTGTCTAATTAAAAGCATTAAAACATACTAAAGATGTGAAAACTTAGAAAAATCACGAGGAAGCTTTAAAAATTCTAAAAAAAAATCATAATACCGCACAAATGGCTAAAATACCTAGCAAACCTCTAAAATAGCATTAACACACCGTGAAATGTTTAGAGAATGCTTAGGATTCGCATGTCAGGAGGTCTAATACCTTCAGCTTCAACATCTTTTAGAGATAGTTTAAAGAGAGCTAGAAAGCAATAATGCTGGATAAAGTCGAGAAACATACTTTAAAAGAAGCAGCCCAGATCAGGATAGGCAGGGTTAACCTTAGAAAAATTGCTAGGGGTGTTCGAGATGTTAACTCCAGAACATGTAAAACTAAGCTAAAGGATCATACAGCTGAATAAAAATTTATAGTGTTGCTAGATATGGGGGGCGCTGGTGATGATGGTTAGTTATGTTAGGTTATGATAGTCTTAGAAGGAATGTAAGCGATTTCTGACGTGTTACCATTAGAACATACTGAACTATCTAAAAGAATCGTTAAAATGAGATCAGCATGTGTGGTATACTGGAGCACTGAACAAAATCGAAGACAGTAGCTATTTAAACAATAAGGTTACGTCTTCTAATGTTAGTTTTAAAAAGAGAGATAGGGAGGAGAAGAAAAAACATGTATAATGTCAAATAACAATGACGATATATCTCTAAAGAGGCTTGTGGTTAAGTTAGGTTAGTCTAGAAAGACTGCAAGCAATGCTCTAGACAAGAACATTATAAATTTACAAAAGGAGAAATTTGATCGTGAAAGCAAAACAAATTGCTAAAAAGGGTCTACATGCTCATTAAAAGTATCATAACATACTAAAGATGTGAAAACTTAGAAAAATTGCGAGGAAGCTTTAAAAATTCCGAAAACCTTCAGAATACTGCACAAACGGCTAAAATATCAAGCAAACCTCTAAAATATCATTAACACACCGTGAAATGTTTAGAAAATGCTTAGGATTCACATGTTATGGGGTCCAATAACTTCGACTTCAACGTAATAGGTTAGAACATATTTTACTGATAGTTTAAAGCTCCATAAAGAGCTAGAAAACAATGTTGGATAAAGCTGAGAAAAATACTTTAAAAGAAGCAGGTCAGATCAGGATAGGTGGCGGGGTTAGCCTTAGAAAACTGCATGCTGTGTTCGAGATGTTAGCACCAAAACATAATATAGAGCTATGCGAAAGGATCATACACCTGAATAAAAGTTTATGGTATTGCTGGATATGGGGTCGTTGGTGATGGTGTCGATGTAGGTTATGGTTGCGCTGGTGATGGTGGCGGAGGTGATATTGCTAGTTATGATGGTTGTAAAGGAGATGGTGTTGGTGGTGTCGTTATAGCGATGCAAAACTCAACAGTCGCTTTCACATAATCTGCGGGCACGTGACGTAGAAATAGTGGTGCTACGTGATACTTCAAATACCATGAGAAAACTTTATTTTCTAGACTGAAGCTCTATAAAAGAGCTGCAGAAGCCAGCACTGACGAATATGGCGTTCGAAATTCTTTAAAGGAATACAAGGCTTGCAAGGTTAGATACTAAAACGCATAAGCAATGCCCTAGGTGATCCCATTAGAAAATGCTGAACTACTCTAAAGAATAATAACCGGGATTAACATGCATAACATACCGGCAAGGGCGAGGAAATGCTCTTAACGGCTTCTTCAACATCAAGGCTAAAAGATCTGGTGTTAGTTCAAGAAAAAGGAGGAATTAAAAAAAAAAAAACAAGAATGCTCGTTAACAATGAAGAAATATCTCTTGAGGTTAATTTAGGTTTAAGTGTGTATGCCTTAGAAAAATTACCCTAGCCATATTAAGTTGCCACCAGGAATCTTGAAAAAAAGTTGAAATGGGGTGGGGGGAGGGGTGAGGGCTGAGAATATAAGAAGAGATCATTGAAAAAAAAAAATGCATTGACACTAACCAGCTTTAACTTCTATAAGCTGAAGAAATTAGTGAAAAACCGTCTAAAAGCTCTCATAAAGATTCTCAATACTTCTATCAGTGACAAACATGTTAGAAGCCAAGTTCTGTAACGTTGTGAAAGAGATAGATTGTATCAGTAACAAAAATGCTAGTAGCCAAGTTCTGTAACGTTATGAAAGTGGCCAGAATAGGTGACCAGATTAAGTGAACAGATTAGGTTAGGCTAGGTTAGGGAAAAATATGAAAGTATAGCATATAAGATAATGCCATGTAACGAACGTGGAACGATCTGTAACTATAATAGAAGCCTGTGAGACAGTAAAACTGTGAGAGATTGGTTGTAAAGCCTATTAAAAGACTCCGAAATTCACTAGATGTACCATGAACATCCTTCTAAAGGTCACAAAGGCATCAAAAAGCCAGAAAGGGACTATGTTAGCTTGATTAGTATGCTTAGATCAGGTTAGTATGCTTAGGTGGTGAGAGTATGGTTAGGTTAAGATAGCTTGGTTTGGGCTATGTTAGCCTGATTAGTATGCTTAGGTCAGGTGAGTATGCTTAGGTGGTGAGAGTATGGTTAGGTTAGGCAAGCTTGGGTTGGGCTATGTTAGCTTGATTAGTATGCTTAGGTCAGGTGAGTATGCTTAGGTGGTGAGAGTATGGTTAGGTTAGGATAGCTGGGGTTGGGCTATGTTAGCTTGATTAGTATGCTTAGTTCAGGTGAGTATGCTTAGGTGGTGAGAGTATGGTTAGGTTAGGATAGCTTGGGTTGGGCTATGTTAGCCTGATTAGTATGCTTAGGTCAGGTGAGTATGCTTAGGTGGTGAGAGTATGGTTAGGTTAGGATAGCTTGGGTTGGGCTATGTTAGCTTGATTAGTATGCTTAGGTCAGGTGGGTATGCTTAGGTGGTGAGAGTATGGTTAGGCTAGGATAGCTTGGGTTGGGCTATGTTAGCTTGATTAGTATGCTTAGGTCAGGTGAGTATGCTTAGGTGGTGAGAGTATGGTTGGGCTATGCTGGCTTGGGTTGGGCTATGTTAGCTTGATTAGTATGCTTAGGTCAGGTGAGTATGCTTAGGTGATGAGAGTATGGTTAGGCTAGGATAGCTTGGTTTGGGCTATGTTGGCTTGATTAGTATGCTTAGGTCAGGTGGGTATGCTTAGGTGGAGAGAGTATGGTTAGGCTAGGCTAGCTTGGGTTGGGCTATGTTAGCTTGATTAGTATGCTTAGGTCAGGTGAGTATGCTTAGGTGGTGAGAGTATGGTTGGGCTATGCTGGCTTGGGTTGGGCTATGTTAGCTTGATTAGTATGCTTAGGTCAGGTGAGTATGCTTAGGTGATGAGAGTATGGTTAGGCTAGGATAGCTTGGTTTGGGCTATGTTGGCTTGATTAGTATGCTTAGGTCAGGTGAGTATGCTTAGGTGGAGAGAGTATGGTTAGGCTAGGCTAGCTTGGTTTGGGCTATGTTGCCTTGATTAGTATGCTTAGGTCAGGTGGGTATGCTTAGGTGGAGAGAGTATGGTTAGGCTAGGATAGCTTGGTTTGGGCTATGTTGCCTTGATTAGTATGCTTAGGTCAGGTGGGTATGCTTAGGTGGAGAGAGTATGGTTAGGCTAGGCTAGCTTGGTTTGGGCTATGTTGCCTTGATTAGTATGCTTAGGTCAGGTGAGTATGCTTAGGTGGAGAGAGTATGGTTAGGCTAGGCTAGCTTGGGCTGGGCTATGTTAGGTTTGGTTAGGGCAGGTTAGGCTAGGCTAGGCTAGGTTGGGTTAGCTTGGTCAGACTATAAGATAGAGGAGTTGGTAATGATGATTGTCGGCGAGTTAGGTTATTCGTGAAATGTAATCAAAATAATAATGCGAGAAATGCAATAAATGACTGGATAAGTTAGACTGCTCTTCAACTACTATAAAACAAAGCTATTACTGAAGAAAACTTAGTGAAATGTCTTTAAATCAATTAAAATAACTCTAGCAGCGTTAAAAATGTCTACTTGAGTGTCTTAAAACATCTTCAAACTGGCGGAAAAATGCTTCTCACGTGTCTAAGATGCCCTGAAAATCCTCAAAATACCTGTGAAGGAGCTAAAATGTCTTAATTAGCGCTCGAAAAATACCATTAAAAGCGTCTAACGCCTATAAAAGTGTTTCAAAGGATTCTGAAAAACCATGCAAAATGTTGGTGACAAAGTCTAAAATACCCCTATAGTGCTTAAAATGTCTCTAAAATGGCTGAAACGATAATTAACTGGTCTAACAACCTTGAAATAGTCGGTTCAGTATCCCTGATATCGAGAAAATTATCTTCCATTACCCTTCAAAGTGTTTAAAGCACACAATAATAGACATGGGCGTCCAGAATAACTCTCAGATTGCCTTAAATAACGTAAAATTCGTCTAAAATACTCTGAAAAATCTTTAAACTGTACGTAAAAGTCTTCAGAATATCTGGAAACAGGCTGAAATATCTACCAGCGAGTCCAAACGGGCCTCAAAACACCCTGCAATATATATAATATGGCGTCTAAATCACTCAAAATTGCCTGGCCGTTGTGTAAAATAATTTGTAAAAGCGTCCTGCACAGCCTAAAGCAACTAAAATATCTGTTAACGGTCTATAAAACAATGTCAAAATACCATGAAACCTCTGAAAAATCGATCAAATAACCTGTATTATCTTCAAAATAGTCTGAAAAGTTCTTAAATATGTTGTAAAAGCAGCCTGAATATACTAAAAGTGCTTAAAAAAGATCTATCAGAGGACTCAAAATAGTATCAAAATGTTTATGAAATTCCTAGAGGGAGATCAGGGTAGCGTATGACAGGATAGAATAGATAAGCAGAGGAGGGAATAGGATAGATGATAAGAGGACAGAATGAATGTCTAGAAACGTATCATGTTAGTAGAATAGAATAAATAATAATAGGAGGATCTACCTTAGGTTAGGCTAGGCCAGGTTAGATTAGGTTAGGTTAAACGAGTAGAAGTATGGAGGCTTAGGCTAGGGTAGGTTTGGTTAGCGTGGCTATGTGGGGCGAGGTAACATTATGTTGGGGTAATATATTCAATCAAGATAGAAAGCTCCTGTGTTAGGAGACATACATCGATATAGTGAACGGCATATTCAACTACCATGAATGCTCACAAACATACATACACTGCTATAGGCTTCAAAAGTTATCTCTAGAGATTCCTTCAAACACCTACAACGTCCTGCTTCCCCTACCACCTTACCTAGTAATCCTTAGATTACGCGTGGCGGCCATCTTGCGCATAAAAAAGTGGCCCAGCTCTGTCCTACCCTACCTACTAATAATAATAATAATAATAATAATAATAATAATAATAATAATAATAATAATAATAATAATAATAATAATAATAATAATAATAATAATAATAATAATAATAATAATAATAATAATAATAATAATAATAATAATAATAATAATAATAATAATAATAATAATAATAATAATAATAATAATAATAATAATAATAATAATAATAATAATAATAATAATAATAATAATAATAATAATAATAATAATAATAATAATAATAATAATAATAATAATAATAATAATAATAATAATAATTCATTACAAACACGTATATTTGAGAACAAACGTTGTTTTTCCTGCGTTTCTTTTGTTTGCCGTAACCACGTGCAATGTAGGCAGACAGAAACGCTGCTTGTCATACGTATTCTTCTAGCTTTGACGTCTGAGAAATACATAAACAAAGTTCAGGACATAGCAGCTAGGGTAATTTGTGTCCAGAAGACTGACTTCATTTCCGGTCGACATCTGTCGTGGTAAACCCCGGTGAGTCACCAACGTGCGGAGTGCTTCAGCTTCAACACCCGAGTTTGGCACTGCTAAAGTCGATACCACTGCGACTCAGGTCGATTGCTCCTTTATCTGACTGAAGCTGTGCTTCAGGGCTTTTACTCGTACAATGAATTACCCATTCACTTTCGGTCGTAATCGCCCACATTTTGTACTTACCTATAGTAAGTAGCTGGGTTAAAGCTATCAAGTAAAACAATGTCGCAAAAATGCACAAATCAAAATTAACCCTTGTACAAAATATGACACCTTTATGCAAACTTCTGCTAGTAGAAAATTTCATAAATAATACTGTTAATGAGGGTTTTAAAATTGAAATTTAGTTTATTAGATTGAACCCAATAGAATTCTGTTAAATTTAACTGTATTATTTTTTTAAGTTATTAACTTTACACTTATAGATACACACATTCCACATCATATCTAAACTACAATACTTCCTTAAACAAATTTATCCATCACTCCTTAAGAAGCACACACATACATCGTACATATTTAACAAGAATAAGTGAACCACGCAGACCAGATCAGATATTAGTTCCATCAGCTGTGAGGAAAGCGGCATATCGTTTCTTTTTGTGATCAATTGTTACGGCTTGTTCAAAGGTTTTGTCCTCTATCGTTTGATCCTATGGCAAATTGTTGTCGCATTTTTGCGAATGTTGTTTTAAAGTTTGTCGCATTCTTCGACCTTCAGCAAAAAGCAACAAAAGTGAATAACTTAAAGCGTGGTAAGTAGTGACTTACCTGTAGTAAGTATTGGAAATATTGCATAGCATCCAAAAATTCTATATCTACCGACATTTCACGGAAAATACTTGTTTTAGGGTCCCTGAATCCCACAAAAATAGTTTTTCTCTCTGCCACACAGATACTAGGCAGAGAAAATACTGCATTCCATCCAAAATTCTATACTGAGGTTCACTGAAAATACACATTTTGAGGCCTCCCGAATAAAAACTCATTTTTAGAAAAAGGTCTGTGTGTGCGTGTATGCCCATGTGTCTGTGAATAACTCAAACACTACGAGTTATGTATATACCAAACATGGTATTTAAGTTCAGCATCTTCCAATCATGCGACACGAAAGTTTTCAAGAAAATCCCCCCATCTCTTACTACTCTTTACATAAAATTATTTTTTCAAAAATGTTGATTCTGTCAAAAATAGCTCGATCGATTGGACTAAAATGTCACATGTTTAAGGTATTTTTAAGACAAATGAAATGTTATAATAGCCCCTGAAGTTCTCTTCATTCTGAATTTTTTTTAAAAGTTGTAGATATTATTAAAGTATATATTTTAAGTAAAATAAAAAAATGTGACGTTAATCATTTTCGGGATATTCCTTGTTATTGGTTTAAATTTTAAAATACACGTATCTCAAAGGCGAAGTCGTTGTATCTTCTTTTTCCTGGTCATGCAAAAAGAAGGGGATTCGGGACATTTAACAACGAAATTTGTAAAGATGAAATAATCACAGCTACTCGACGCACTGCATTGGACACAGCTCCTGGCTTGGATCCCATGAACTATAAAGGACGATATTGTTACTGAAATAATAAGGAAAATTCCAACAAGAATGTAAAAGAGTGATAAAATACTGAGCAAAAAGCAGGCTTTTTTTTTTTTTTTTTTTTTTTTTTTTTTTTTTTTTTTAAATGAAGACACCAATAATATCTTGAACTGGCGTTCCATTCCTATTTGTTCTATCGTAAAACGAGTAATTGAACGAGCCTTAGACTATCGTCTTCGCACCTATTTTGAATTCAGCAAATATCAGTATCATGGCTTTACCGGGTACATTAACTAACGTACCTCAATAATCGGAGTGATCTTAAAGTTAAGCAAAATAAAGGTAATATTATATTGACATTTGTGGATATTACAAAAGCCTACGATAACATTGGCTACAATGGTTTAAACAAGGCACTAAAGTCCGAATGAATAACTTCCAAATTAACAGATTTAATTATAACTATGCAATATAGGAATCACACACAAACCGAAACACCTGAAGGTAAAATTAGAACAATTGCTCCTTCAAGAGGTGCCAAGCAAGGAGCTCCTCTATCACCATGCTTATACGACCTTACCGCTAATAGCTGTCTGGATGAGCTACCAGAAGAGTGCATGTAAGTGATCAGATGATTACTATTGTCCATTTGCTTTAAGCTGAAACATAGACAGTAGAAAGAGATAGCAGTATATTCCACGCGCAGCTGGTAACCCTTAACTGCCTAATCTCAAATGTTTACTGTTGAAACTTACAATTTAAATTGCGTGTTGCAAAGGTTTTCCTCTTTCCCAACATTCACTTGCAACAATAGGACAGTCAGGGAAGTAAGTACGGCTAAACATATCAGGATACTTTTCACATTTCTGTGCAAACTGGTCCATATTTCAAGTGTAACTGGTCGCAATACTATTGGAAGTACAAGTGATTGTGAGAGACCAGACAGTGAAGAGTGACTGTGATAGTGTTTCTCAGCACTTGGACCATCCTAGAAACTTCAGGAAACAGCAAACGATCGTGTTTCAACTCAAACTTCACATACTGAGCCCGTGCTGGATAAACCGCCTCTAAACTCTTGGGATTTGCGACGACATAGTCATAATCGGGAAAGGTGCGGAAGAGCTCTTTGGTTGAATGTCTTGCAGCACAATTTGGAGCGATAGTATCAGAGGTCAATCCAATAAAACGTACAGGACTTCACATCCGAAATGGGAAGATATTTGATACAACTTTAACAGTAGATCAGATCTGCAAGATTAAAACCGTCGACCCAGGAGGTTCGATAACATATTTGGGCGTGATCTTCACTGATAACAACGACGTAATTAAAAAGTTTACAACAAATTAGAATTTTTAGTACCATCCCTTTTACTAAACTCTGCACAAAAATGTTAGGTTCTTAATTCTTCTATCTGTACATCAGTAATTTACCCTTTCCAAACCAGTAATCTGGCTAAAATACAAAATAAAACGCTCAATCACTGTGACAAAATCATTTTAAAAATGTCCTTAAAAGAAAGCTTACAGTTACCCATGCATATATCAGATACTAGGCTATGATTTGAAGTGAAATGTAAAGGTTCAAGGATGAGACGTATACTGCAATACATGAACTCACGCAGCAGCTTATTTCAGTCTTCTGATTCATATGTGCACACTACTTGAGGCCTTATTATTGAGATGAATACATCTTTGAAGCTTTTAAATTTAACAGAATACTAATCAATGAAGAATCCTCGTACTGTACTGTATGATCCTCGATGTATAAGGGAGGCAAGGAGAGAAAAGAGGGGGGGGGGGTGTAAAGAACTGGTGCCTGGGCTAAACTTACTCAGAAAGGAATAGGGATCGACCTATTTAAAGAAAACAAACCAGCGGATTCATAGATTCGACACCGCGGTGGCCTAACTTCAAATGAATGGCGTGAATATTTAAGAATGCAGCTAATATATCCGCCAAACGTTCCATAGCAGGTATATCTCTAGATAGATGCAACAGAGATATCAAAACACGCATCTTGGAGTCGTGCCTATATGGAGAACTACAGACGTACTTTGATCCCAGGCCATGTGGGTATTCCCGGCAACGAGGAGGCAGATGTGGCTGCTAAGGCTGCATGTCGTTTGCCGGCGTTTTCCACACATGCTCTTCCTTTTAGAGATGTACAGCGATACTTCCGCTGCCATCTTTATTCCTATTGGCAGAAATCTTGGGAAGAGCTGACTGGCACCCAACTACGGACAATTAAGGACTCAGTAAAACCCTGGCGGACTTCTTGCAGGGATTCCCGTCGGGCAGAGGTCATTTTAACGCGGTTACGCATAGGTCACACACGCGCCACACATGGCCACCATCTGTGTGGTGACCCGGCCCCTGTCTGTCACACGTGCGACGTCCAACTCTCCGTGTCGCACGTTTTAATTGATTGTCCGAGATACGCCCCGGTGCGCCAGTCGCTTGGCCTGGGTTTTAGTCTGCGGTCCATCCTAGGCGACGACCCAGTTTCCGTAGATACGGTGCTGCGGTTCGTTGCTGAAATTGGATTCGCCAAACAAGTATAACTTGTGCTTTTAGTATTAGACTTTTGAGTAAGATTTAAAAATCTGCAATTAGGTTTGTTTTGTTTTACTGTTTAGTATTTTAAACCTTTTTAACGTTTTAATCTTTTTGGTGTTTTAACGGTTTTACCATTAACCTTTTTAGTATTTTAACCGTTTTAGCATTTTTTAGTTTTGTATTTTAGCTTAGTTCTTAACCAGAAGTTAGCGAGTGTTTTATCCTTTAAAATTGACTTGGGGCCCAAATGACCTAGCTGTCGACGGGCCCTTAAACACCACTCACTCACTCACTCACTCACAGACGTACTTTTAGACGTGTCGAATGACCTTGCTAGGATCTGCGCGAGTGATGTCATGCAAATTGATGGTAGGGGTAACTCTCTGTTCTTTCTATGAAATAAACAAGACACTGCTAATAATGTGAACGGGCAGTATACTTAATCACGTACTTTTCCCGGTGTTTACTGCACGGAAGTCGGAGAGATACTAACCTGACACCGCTATTGCCTTATAAACACAAAACACAACTCGACCATAAACCACTGCGCAGTTATCAGCCATTCGCCACGTCTAAAGATACTCCTGAAGATACATACTGCGCAACTCTCGCCATCACAAAATTCGCTCTGATTGCCGACGAACTGCAAACGAACAACTATTACGTCTTCGAAGAACTCCGCATCCTGGTAACATAAGACAAATTAATATGACTGCAATTCCAAAAGACAATAGGTTAGGTTTATCATAGACCGTACCGTTAGGTTTGAAAAGCTTAAAGGACAACCAGAAGAAAAGGGATATTTACACACCCACAATTCCATACTTCAGGCCAATACCGAAGTACTCGGGTCTCCGGGCATCATATCTCGATATTTCTTAAACCCCTGGAAAAAGTTTGGATTCGAAAAGTACAAAATAAACCAAATCGCTATATCTTAAACAAGATGTTCAATCGCCCTTCTTCGAAATCATTCGTATAATAAAAACATTAGCATTATGGTTTGTATTCCATTGCTATAAATTATTTACTGTATACAGTTTTCTGTTATAACGTTTAGCTGCCCTTTCCTAGCTTTTAGTTTTCTTTACGACAGCAGTAGAATCTCGATAACTTCACCTAATGTGGACTGAGAGGGTGTCGAGTTACCGAAAGATCTACTGCAAATTACATAAATGCATATTCTAGCATAATATAGGAAACGGTCTCATCATCGATCCTGGAATTTCAATACTATCACACGGCGACTCTTTACAAATTTGACTCGCTTTAGACTACCCTTATAGCTACAAGGAAATGCATAAATGTTAAATTAAACTTTAGATTAACTAAAGAATACGCTTCCCTATAAAAATGAATTTGCAAATCTTCGTACGAGCAAAACTTCGAAACGGCGTGACCAATTTGGCTAACTCTTTTCTTCAAATATTCGTTTAAGTGCGAGGAAGGTTCTTATGAATAGAAGAATTGGAAAAATTGACCAGAAAAACGGAAAAACATCATTTTTCTTTTCTCCCATTCAAACCGAGAAAAACGGTTGTGTGTATGTAGATACGTATACAACCGCCATCTCCTAAACCACTTGACCGATCACTGCGAAATTCACTATGTATATGTATTTTTTCATAGAGAAGATTCTTATGCTATCCATTTGACTGTACAATGTAACATTCACATGTTTTTCTCTACTCACTTTTCTTTTACGTGAGACATTCACATATCCTTCCCTATATACTCGCCCTTCAACATACAATTCACACAATTTTCTATAATTGTAGTAGAAATGCAACATATTACATTCACAAGATTTTTTTTACTCACTTTTCTTTTGCGAAGCACAATCAGATTTCTTTCTCTATCCACGCTTTAACATACAATTCTTACAATTGTCTATGACGTAATAGAAATGCAACGCATTACATTCACATAGTTATCTCTGATACCTTTCTGCTACATTATACATTCACATATCCTTCTTTACTCGCCCTTCAACATAATACTCGTCCACTTTTTTATGATTGAAATAGAAATGTAACATATTACATTCATATGGGTTTCTCTTCTCACGTTTATTTTACGTGACATATTCACATACTTTTCTCTACTCACTCTTCAACATACAATTAAGTGGGTGTTGGTATGTATGAAGTTGATAAACTCAACACGGTTGACAGATCACCATTAGAACGGGTACATTTAAGTTATTTTTCATGGAGGATTTTATGTGATCCATTTTACTTTGCATGTATTACATTCACGTGGTTTTCTCTGATAGTTTTTCTGTTATGTAACACATTCACATATCCTTCTCTACTCGCCCTTCAACATGATAGGTACTCATCCACTTTTTTATGATTAAAATAGAAATGCAACGTATTACATTCACACGGCTTTCTCTACTCACGTTTGCTTTACTAAACACAATAGCATTTCTGTCTCTACTTCCCCTTCAACATAGAATTCATACAATTATCTACGACTAAAATAAAAATGCACCATATTACATTCACATGTTTTTCTCTACACGTTTTTCTTTTCTGGAACTTAAACACGGTCAAAGAATATATTTCACGGCACATAACGCATTAGAATGAGCTGTTCAACCACCATCTACATTAACCAGTTTTTTGAAATGTGTCAGAATGATGAATTCGCCCAAACACTGCTATACTCCGAAATGCCAAAATATTATACTTGGAATCAATCATCACAGAAATTTCAACGACGAAAACAAGGAAAACCAGTTCCAGGTTACCCAAATGTATATTCAACCGATGCAATAGGTCGAATTTATTCAGTCTATCCAAGCAACGATGAGTGTTTTTATTTGCGATTGCTATTAGTTAATGTTTGGGGCCCAGCATCATTCCAGCATTTACGAACTGTTAACGGTGAATTGTGTAGCGCTTACAGAGAAGCCTGTCAACATTTGCAACTGTTAGAAAATTACGCTCATTGGGAACAAACTCTCAGTGATGCTGTAATTTCTTCACAAGCTCATCAAATATGAACATTGTTTTCTATAATTATATCAACACGCTTCCCATCAAAACCAATTGATTTATGGATCATATACAAGGATGATACATGTGACGATAGCTTGCATCAAATGCGCATTACAACAGGACATCCAAATTTATGAGGCGTCAATATCAACCGAGGACATGTGCTTGATGATGTCAAACAAAGTATTATCTCAATTAGGCATGGCCGCACCCAATCGCCCGATGCACGATGCTTTTAAACAAGAGTTACAACGCGAAAAGCTGTACGATCTCGACGCTTTAAGAGAATCAGTTGGCATAAATATTCCGCTGTTGAACCAACAACAAAAGTGTGTATTTGATACTCTTATGAAAGTTGTAAATAATGGAACTGGAGGGATTTACTTCTTGGACGCTCCCGGTGGTACAGGTGAAACTTTTTTGATTTTAACAACAATTTGCTCACACAATGCAACTGCAATCGCACTTGCTTCATCAGGCATTACAGCTACATTACAGCTGGAAGATGGTCGAACAGCCCATTCAGCGCTAAAATTGCCGTTGAATATGCAAAGCACCGAAACTCCGATCTGCAACATTTCGAAGAACTCTGCAATGGCTAAGGTTTTCAGCAATGTAAATTGATAGTGTGGGATGAATGCACGAGGATACACAGAAAGTCTTTGGAGGCGTTAGACTGAACCACGCAATATCTGCGGAACAATCGAAACCGATTTGGTGGTGCAGTGATTTTGTTAGCAGGAGATTTTCGTCAAATATTGCCAGTGATTCCACGGTCAACGCCAGCTGATGAGCTTAATGCATGTTTAAAGTCCTCCGTTTTATGAAAACACGTCAAGATACTAAATTTAAGCAAGACTATGCGTGTCGAGTTGCAAAATGTTCCATCTGGAGAAATATTTTCAAGACAGCTCATTGACTTGGGTAATGGCAAATTCCCTTCAGATGTTTTCACTGACTGCGTTACCTTCCCTGACAATTTTTGTCAATTTACTGAATCAAAAACCAAACTCATTCAAAAAATGTTCCCAAACGTTGATCAGAATTACATAGATAATATCTGGTTGAGCGAACGAGCTGAATTGACTGCCAAGAATATGTAAATGAATTGAATTTCAAAGCTCAACATGAAATTGTCGGTGAATTGAGTACAGACAAATCAGTTGATTCCGCTACAAACCAAGATGATGCCGTCAACTATCCACCGGAATTTTTGAACTCGCTGGATTTGCCAGAATTGCCGCCTCACAATCTTCAATTAAAGGTCGGCTCGATAATCATAATGTTGCGAAATTTCAACCAAACACGTCTTTATAACGGCACACGGCTAGCGGTGAAAAAATTACTGAACAACTTGATGGAAGCAACCATTCTAAGGGAAAGTATAAAGGAGGTACTACACATTCCAATGATTCCGACTGGCATACCATTTGAATTTAAACGAGTGCAGTTTCCAGTGTGGGTTGCTTTCGCTATAACCATACATAAATCTCAGGGGTAGTATTGAATGTTTGTGGCATTAATCTTGAAAACCCATGCTTCTTGCATGGCCAATTGTATGTTGCCGTTTCCCGTGTTGGAAAACCATTATATTAGTTTGTTTACGCGCCAGGTAATCAAACAAAAAATATCGTGTACCCTAAAGCATTGCAATGAAAATATTTAAGATAATATTACTAACGTATTGCAGTGTGCGATATAGATAACGGAATTTTGTAAATATTTGTTTATGATTATGACATTAAAAATACATAGAAAAGTATATTAAGTTATGCAAATTTATCGTTGATATCACGGTAATTATTTGATAGTCAATAAACAAAGTGATCTCTCTGAAATATGTTTATATTCAATTTTTTGTTTAAATTACATATTTGTGACTGTATATTATCTGTTCTGGGACCATTACTGAAAACTAAAGATATAATCACTATATGTACCTACACTTCACTAGCGACGCCACCACCAGAACTTGACCAAAGAATATAAGTTTGTGGACTGCCACACTGCAATGGCTTTTGACAGAACGGCATCTCTTGGATCAGCTAGTATAAGAATAATTTGTAAAAGTATGAGTATATAAAATAGTATAAATGCAACGCATCGCATGTTTTTTTCTGATATATTCCCAAATAAATTAATAAACGCCGTAATATTATTATATGTACCAAATCCTTTGTTTCACTGAAACCTTCCCAAAATGCTATCCTAACAATACGCAATCACTCAGGAATGCTATAACACCTTCGTCCCCCTCATTGTTAACGCCCCTTATCTTCATAATCTACCAAGCGATGCGAAAGAAACCCTACTACGAAATAACTTACCCTTCCACTGATCGAAGTTGGTCTGGGCTTGCGCATTGCGTCCAAGGGATTCCTCTGGTTGACAGATGCATATCCAAGCAGCCGTTGTCCTGGAGCGAGGACGAGGCCGAGACATCAAGCAACTGTCACGTATTCTTTCACAAATGCACAGTACTTAAATTCATGACTTACTTTTTCTGTAATGTCACACAGCAGCGCGTATGGATACACGGAATGTTTGATGAACGCAAAGAGCAATATACCATAAAAACTTTCTCAGTGTCTCCCTCTAAATACGTAGTTCATAATGGCACATTAAGTTCTAGGACGATAACTATAACTGCAGCAACAGAAAAATCACATCACAACATTTATTGTTTTTCGAGATTCTGGATATCATTGTGGTAGCCAAATATTTTCAGACGGCCACTAAGAATCTACAGGCTTCAAGCAACGCGAACTATCATATTGTATATTGTACGCTCAATAAACAAATGACCGAGTCCAACGATCCTGGAGACCGCTTTTAAATGGTTCACACAATATTTCTATTACTACGAATTTGTAAAAGTTGCTTATACAATTCACTTGAGGTGATGTCAAAACTTCCATCACTAATGCAATATGTCTTCATGAGGACTGAATGAACATGTTGCTTCAGAAAGTTCATGTTGGGTATGTTATGTCCAGCCGAGCAAGACGGGGCGACCCAAAAACATCTCAGTCGGAACACCGGCGGTAGTGTCGCAAACTCGGAACGCTTTCCATGCGGGTGGCACGATGTCTTATCGCCAGTCCTTTACAACAATGAGGTCAACGTGGTTCATTATCCCTTTGCATCTGATGCCCTGAGGGCGGACTTTGTCACGATACCTAAAAAAAAAAAAAAGCTACGCCCTCATGTTTAGCATTCCTCTTCAAAACATTATTTTTAAAAATCTGATGTGTTGCACTCACATGATTTTTCCTACTCTTGTACAAATTATTCTTACAAACTCTTATTCCTCTATCTTCTTCGTGTTAGTCGAGATAAATATTTTTAGAAATTATCTTATTACTAATTTTCTAGTAGGAGCGAGGGGAATATGGGAATTCAGTAGGCTTTGAGTGATAGTCAAATACTTTAAAGCTTTCAAATTCCGTTCTCCTTGCACGGCTAAGACTTAAAAAACTTAAAAACGATCTTCCATTTGTGGAAAGTATGTGCTCCTCTGTGTTCCAATACCTCATACCTCACTGTTTTATAAGAAAGTTCTGTATTTGTATAAATTTAAAAGTTTTATCCGGGTATTTTTAGGTAAAAATTGAGTAAGTCAACGTAAATTGCGACATAAATGAGGCTGTAAGTAGCACCTATAATTTATAAATTCATTCGAAGAAAACTGTATTAATATAAATTAAAAAGGAGGGAGTTTTAAATGCAAAAGTTAATGCAACCATGGCTTCTGTGAGAAGCAAAGTGTAAAAAGACGATTAATGTAGTTCTTGGTTCAATATTCAATTGCTTTAAAATAATAATCCTAATTCTTAATTCTGGTGCATAAAGTCAGCTTTTACAATCATGTCAAGCAGGTACCTACCATCAAGGCATCTGTTACATTGCTTACGCCCACTTGTACATGACTTTTAAAGCTTACAGATAGTTTCAGACACAGTATTCATATACAGTTTAGTAAGAAGGAAATTTAAATTAAACTCAAGTAACTCACCAAATTGATACTACAATTTTCAAAGTGTTTATATTTTAATACCAGGATTTGCTTAAAATTTGCGGTACAGTTGAAGCACCTAAGATTGTTTCTGTCATTGTGGTCTTCAAAAAATGACTTTTGCTGACGTCATTGGCAATTTGATTTAACCATAGACAACGTAGTATCTACTAGTAACTGAATCACTGCACAGATATCAGGTCAACTACTATCTAAACAGCTGTTATCAACAAAGATAATTTAGAACGTTAAGTAAGAATATATACGGAACAAGTTCACGGTACTCCTCACACTTCTGCGATAGCAGTGCTGAATGCAGCAAACAGAAATGTTGAATCACAGAAATGAAACAGAACATTATTTACCGACAGTGTTCTGTTTTTCACCGCGAACAACATACGTTCGAATGTTATCCAGCTGTGTTTGCGTCATACAGACAGTTGATAGTGACAAGGAGTTCAGTCTCTGCATTTCGTTTGAAGTAAACCATATTGTAAACAAACACAATTATGAATCGTTCTCAAATAATGTATCTGTGTTAGAAATAAGAGCCCTGCACTAAACGCCTAGAAATCCCGCCACCTCCTGCATTGCCAAGTCTCCCAGGCTTTTAGCTTCGCAGTTGTTTAACTTATACATAGCCTCCAAATTCTACATAAGTAAATTATGCAGCTTGGCAGCGGCATTCATACTCGTGGCTATTACATATTTGAATAATGTTACCAACATGTTTAATAACATTTCTGAGTCTTGCTATAGATAGCAATCCTCAAAAAGTGCCTGAAGGGAATTCAAAGTCAACTTCAGACTTCATTAGATAAATAATCAAATCTTACTTAATTTTCTCTCATTCCTCACTAACTTTTCAGATGAATTTTGTTTCTGTATCTAATAGTGCCACTTAAGTGAAAGTGTTCAAGTAAGGACTATGGATTTGAGCATAATTCTGATAAAACACAAAACTGTATTTTATAGGAAAGAATTAGCTACGCTAGAAGAAATTAACTGCAGATCTTTTTCTTGAAATCTCAGAAAATCCAGAAGAAAAATAAAATTGTATTTGTCTCATTCTTTATCTCCCTCCCCCATCGAGGTGGAGACGGTTTGCCCGTGACCCGCATTCGGGAGGTTCGATCCCTGAGACAGGTCTACCTGATCCATGTTTTTTTTTTTCCCGGTGGTTTCCCCGGGTCGGCTGGGTAAGGTTCATTTCATCCCCTGAAGTTCCTAGTCCTCCATTTCACTTTACTTCTCATTTCCTTTCACGCTTCATCAAGCTCGTCTCGTTCAGGGTAGTAAGTGTCGGCGGGGGTCCCGGCGTTGCATGGCAAGGAATATGCTCTCGGTAAACCTTCGTCCTTCGGCGGGGCGGTCGCCGGTCTCCGAATCCCCCTGCGGGACGTCAACACCACGAGTGGGCGAGATGCCGATTGTACTAGACGCCGCCGGGGTGTTTCAATCTGTAAATGCTAGGGACTGTGTCCTATACCAGTCGTGGCTCCTTGGGTCGGCCGCCCTCTGTCTTCTCCCCATCATTCTTTCTCGCAAGAGGCTTAGGTACAAAGATCTTCAAGGTCGACGTGCCGAATCCCCTCGGCGACGTTCTATACCTCCCCCGTTATCTCTTTCTTTCTTCCCTCTTTCACTTACATACAATTAATTACCTTTCTTAAAAATAATACAAAGAAATCATGGGTAAGCGAAATATGTAGAGAGATATGCTTAGAGTAGCGGTTTTTATATTTCTTAAGTTCATACTTTTATAGCTTACACAGTGCTAGCGCGTTTACCTATGGCGCGGGGGACCCTGTTCGACCTTCGGTACCGGCGTGGAAATTTTTCCTAGCTGGGAGATTTGGTCTGGGGTGCACTCAGCTATTCTGATGGAAATATAGCGTCCCTAAAGAGGACAAATAGGCGCGTTACGGTCGAGAGTATCTGCGCGCAGGCCATCGCCACCCCCTTCCAGCACTTCTCCTTCCGTGACCTTGACTGCGGCTGGAAAGCGCAGCAGCCGGGCGGTAAGGGTACTCTGTATAGGGAAACGCCCTAGTTTACTCATTTATTTTACAATAATTTGCTAAAATATGCATATAACTCCCGAAATTTTGCGCAAATAAATATTGTTGACCTGGCAACATTCGGCTCGGCGGTCAAATAATACGCCTATCTAAGAGGGGAGAGACCATTTTCGAACATATAATTTTTTTCCTTTACTTCTGACTTGCCATTACGCGCTCTATTGCCTGTAAACTTCTCAGTCTGTAACCTGTACTTGTAACAGAATAGACCCCAACTTGACACTGTGTCAAATGTATCAAATTCAAAAGATTTGTCATGTTTTTAACATACGATAAATCCACGAAAATTCATCAACGAAGTAATAAATTGCTTGCGTTCATGCGCAATACGTTTTGCAAATAAGCGACACCTAGTTTCCTCATTTACAGAGGCTTTTGAAGCCATCCAACTTCTACACGGTAGAAGACAGATCAAATAAAAGGCAGAAGCTTTCCTGCCGAGCAACCTTGCCCGCGTAGGGCAATTTAAATACTGTGTATGATTTTACTTAAATCTAATACTCACTAAGCGATAGTAATGCATTTGAAAAATTGTAGGGATACCCAGGTTTATTCATACAAAAGTACGGAGCATTGCTTATATCTTTATAATTTGAACATCTCTTTAAAATATTTGACCGCCTCCGTAGCGCAGTTGGTAGCGTGCTTGCCTGTGGCGCGGAGGACACGGGTTCAATCCCCGGTACCAGCATGGGGATTTTATTTCCTCTGGGAGGTCTGGCACGGGGTGCACTCAGCCTCGTTAGTCCCGGAGGGACAATTGAGGAGCTACTTGATGGAAAAGTAGCGGCCCCAGGACGTGAAGACCGCATAACTGGCCGGGAGGGATCGGGACGCTGACCACGTACCACTCTCCAATACTGCACCCCGCCAATGACGCTTGTAGTGGACTGAGGTGGGGGACGCAGCGTCTGGGCGGTAAGGCTTGGTTCTTCATGGGCTGTAGTGCCGGGGCTTAGTTTTTCTTTAAAATATTTAATTCTGCATTGTTTGGACGTGTTTCGCTTAAATATTCAGCATACAATGTGGAAGCGTTGTATCTTCTGTCTTTGGGTAAAAATGTTATGTTTTATAACACCCATTTCCTGAATTGTTCACACACCTTCTTATTTTTACGTTTCTCTTGAACTATTATTTCAATTCTCCGTATCTATCTGTCTGTTCATTCTCAATGTTTCTCCCTTCGCATTTCAATTTTCCTGTATCTCCAACTCACCCCCTCTCCCTTGCCTCAGTATCTCTCCCTCTCCCCCCTCTCTGCATGTATGTGTGTATGTATATATGGGTGTGCGTGCATGTGTTTCTCTTCAGCATTATCATCGCTTTCTATGTATACGTTCAGTATAGAGAGGGATGCCATTCACATGGCATGTGATGTTTAGAAAACCGGTAATAAAGCTACTTTTCAGGCCCATTTTTCAAATAACTTAATAATAAGCTAAATATTCCGACAGAAATACGCGTGCGCAGCTGTGTATGTTTAAAATTAATATGACAAATTGGCCATATTACAAATCCCACATCTGACACCAGTGTGACAAATGACAAGATCAGTTACTTACTTGTCATTTTATTTCTCTTCTGAAACTGAATCACAAAAACACAGCTCTCTTTTTATCCTTAACACAAGTTACAATCCGTTGTCACTTTGCAACCCACAGCTGTTCTGTATTATCGAAACCTTGATAAGAATAATACAGCTCGACCAGTCATGAATTCAAGCAGTGATCCAGGGACGGGGAAATCCACCTCGGGAATTAAAAGTTCCCCCGAGAAATTCATTATCTATTTGTAAATTTATATATCATCAAAGTTCTCTCACCCCCTTCCCGGAGGAAAGTGGCTGTATTCATCACTGAGCTCGACTGTTCACAGAAACCACTCCAATAATCTGCTTCACACAACAAACAACTCAGACGCGACGATTAAATGTCCAAAACTGTCTCTGACGGTACACTCTCAAGCTCTTTCAGTACTGACGTAGTACACACACAAACTTAAAAACTAACTACTAACTCAATACTCAACTGTGGGGAAAAAAAAAAAAAAAAAAAAAAAAAAAAAAAAAAAAAAAAAAAAAAAAAAAAACTGCGCTAACACTGGTGCTCAGTAATATTAAAGATATGATTTACTTTAATTTTTTAACTTTCTTTCCGCCTTATCCAAAAATGTACACAATTTTAAATCGGGAAAGTATTGTTTCATTCTATATGACACTTGTCCAGGTTCCGTGATAGCCTTGAACATTGTTTGGTAGTAAATGAAGCTAATTTCGAGCATTTGACTCCAGAAAAGCCTAATACTTAATACGTGATTCGTTAACGAAATCGGCTTATGCTCAATTGAGAATGTATTTAAAAACTGTAAAAATAGATCTGGTTTGCTGTTTCAGAAAAATGTCTCTTTTGACTTTCCTGTATATCTGAAAACATATTTTTACATCATGTGTAAAATATTACTGTGGTATCAAAGGATTTCTAAAATATGAAAGACAAATCCAAAACAAAATGTGGGTTAAATACCAAACTTGGTAGTTAAGACCAGCATCCATAGGACAAGAAGATATCTAAAACAATGCCTCAAACCACCATTTGGATAGGAAGAAATGTTTTTATTTTCGCAAAATTGAGAATAATTTCTAAAAAATTTTTATTAAAATGCTTAATATGTATTTCCATGGTATTTTCATGTACATGTATCCTGTTTTTTTAATTTTTTTACGAAATCCTCCATAAACGTTAAATGAAAATTTATGGGGGTATGTTTAAGGTATACGAGGGGCACACTTAGCGCACTGCGACCTACGTGAGATCTGTTGCGGCTACTCACCCTGGAGGAATGGATGAAGTGAAGGAACCATATGAGAATACAGGCCGCAGGCAGAGAGGCCACAGAGACGCGCGGAAGTCCCTAATAGTTCCTGGCTGGAAGACCCGTCCCACTCCTGGAGCTGCCTAGAGAGGGCGATGAACGACCCGTCTCAAGCCTGATAAAGAGGCCTCTGAGCAGAATTATGCGATCTTTTACGCCCAATGTAGAATGGGACGCTGAGAACCATAGCAGTTAAAGAACACCCATATATAAAAACTCAATTTTAGAAACTTTCCGGCACAGCTACGAAACCTTAGTGTAACTTGAGAAGGTAACAGAGTGAAAGGGAAATGAAATCGTGGCAAAGAAAAGCCACTGCAGCATTCTCCTGTTGACCAGGAAAATCCACGAAAAGCCGGGAATCGAACCCGATACCTCACGGTTATGAGCCTCACACTTTGCCGCGGTAAAAGCTTATTGCTCGAAAATGTGGATCTCGTTAAAACACACAATTTGTGTGAAATGCATTTATTCGTAGCTTTAACTGTTTCGGTGGTATTCTTCGTTGCTGTTGGTTTACTGTTTCCACTACTTCATATTTTTAACAACTGGTCACCATTCTTAAAAAATGTGACAAACGCTGGTCTCCTGGATTCCCCCTGAATGTACAATGAAATGTGTAATGGAACTATTTGTGCAAATGCTTATCTCGATTAACATTAAGTAGGTAAAAAACAAAAAAGATAAGTTTACTTTAAGAATAATTTGTAGCGGAGATATAGAAATAAACGAGAGGGCGTAGAGAAAGTCCTGCATATATATTGTAATAAAAGGGCGAGGCATTTCATTAGCTTTTCGGTCCCACAAGAGTGCGATCACACGGACATTAGGGCAAGATCAGACACTGGCTGTGTTATACTCAGCAGCTCCAGGATACATAGCACAATACGGCGCAGTAATTGTGAATAGGATTAACTTAACTCACGATTAATGTACAATTGAAATAAATATCTAAGTATGTCTTAATCTAAATTCATGGATACAATTGCGGACAAGTTAGATTCAACGCATTTCTCTACAGTTGGAGAAAGCATTACATGTGAGATATTTTATACAAGTTTTGTTTTTTAGACACTGAAAAAATGTATATGGTCATACAGTGCAGCAGGTAAATAAATAATTATGTTTATGTATAAATGGTATAAATAATTCAATCTGTCACAAATAATTCAAGTTTTTACAGTATTGTATCTTTTACATAACAATGCAGCTTTACCACCCAGGTTTGCCAACTCGTACGATAATTATGGGGGCATACGATAATTTTAATATTTGTACGATGGTTGTCAACCCGTACGATAATTATGGGGGTGTACGATAATTTGAAGGTATGATAGTTCGATATCGGCGAAATATCATTTTCACTGGTTTGTCACTCCAGCGAAGTGAAACTAATTACAAATAACACCACTTTTGTCCTCATTGTCTGTCTCCACCCCATAGCTACTAAGCCTGCTACCCCTTACCCTCTTATTGCCAGTGTGCCCAGGTCTGATAATCTCAATGAAGAAGGCACTGTTCAGAAAATTGACGATCAATGTAGAAATCTCGGAATACGTGCTATTCCGTGTGAAATAAAGAACATACCTGAACCTGACAGTTTCTGGAGTACTGTTAAACATGTCACCTTGGTGGAAATACTGATTTCAAACAACTAGCAGCCTTTGCATTATCAGTGGTTTCCTTGCCCTACAGAAGCACTTCTTGTGAAAGAGTTTTTTTTCTAAACTGGGTTTAATAAAAACCAAAGTTAGAAACAGATTGGCACTATAATCGCTCCACTGTTAGATCCGCACTTGATGTAAACACAAGCCATCAACAACGAACTCGCAATACGCCGAAACCAAAGCACACCATAAAGTATAGTACCTTAAATATCGGCAATTATCTGTGAGTTTTCAAGATGTACGATAACCCTGGTAAAGACTACTTAAATGTAACGCGATATTTCTAAAATTCCTGAGTAAATATCGTTTTGTTGCAACATAAATACGAGGTATGAGTCCACGTGGTGTTTGTTTTGTGTTAGTCGCACGTGATAACATCAGGTTATCGCGGAGTGATACAAGGGGCGGATCTAAGGCTGGATGGAGTAGTGCGAGAAACATAAGTGCTAAAGTTGTAATATAATATTTGTTGAGGTCATCAATCTTGTAAGTGGATGTAATACACACCATTACTCTTATATTTTCATAAGTATTATACTGATATTTTTATTGTTGTAGCGTTTGCTTTATGATGTACGATAATTTTGAATCCAAATCTATAATTTTGAGTGGCTGGTACGATAATTTTACTTTTAAATGTTGGCAACCCTGTTACCACCTGAGCCGTTCCTCTGGGTTCTTCCCTGCACCATACCATCTTGCTTCGTCACGAGTCCATAGAGGTAGCAGTGCAGGGCAACTGTATCTCTGCCTCTGTGACGGCAGATGGCATTAGTGTTATTCAGTATATCTGCATCCACTATCTGAGGATATATGGCTCAGCATTGACTATTACCATGTATTTTACATGTATACTATTGTTTTAGACTTAAAGTGAAACTTTGGGTCGTGCTATTAAATACCCAATCCGGTATTTACCTTAGCGATTGAGAGAAACCACGAAAATACCCAATCAGGTTGGTCGGCCCACGGGATTTGAACCCAGGACCTACCGAATGCGAAGCCATCTCGCTCGGTGTTGTTATTGTTATCTGTGTACACATGAAAAACGAAATGAAAAAATGTTTATTTGGGCATGCTTACAACACGCCCGGGCTGTTTAGGGAAACCCCTCTTCAGCCTAGTGTGGTATTTGTTACGTTTACGTGTTTAGATTTCCCTCGGCTTAGGTACGTGTTTGTGTTATTTGTGTTTTTGTTGACATTGTGTAGTGTAGTGTGTTGTGATTTGTGTATCTTTGTGTCAGTTCCCGTGTTCCACATCCATGTCTCCATTAATGTGCTTCTGCCCAAAGAAGATCCTAGGTTTTGTTGCTTGTTTTTTGTTTTTATTTTAATGTTGCTGCTTGGCTCATAGGTGTGTTTTTTTTTTTTTTTTGTATGTTTAGTGTGTTTTTGTATGTTAGGGGTTTTAGTGTGTGTTTGTGTCTATTGTGTGTCTAAATGTTTTGAAAGTATTGTAGATGGTCTCGTATTTTCTGTTCTTCTTGTTCTTGATATTTATCGTATACATGTATGAGTGTGATAAGGGGAGGGTTTTTGTCTGTTTGTGTTTCTTGTATAGTCTTCATCTTTTGTGCCGTGTTTATGAGTGTTCTTCTGTAGCTTCTTGTGTGTGCATTGTGTATGTATTTTATGAATTGTTTTGCTATGTGTGTGTCAATGGGTATTGTGTTTGTGTATTGATGTACAGTGTTGGATTTGAATGATGGTGAAAGTTTGTGAGCAGTCCGTAGGCACTTCCTTTCATATGCTTTTATTTTGTTCATCATAGTTGTTGTGATTAGGGGCATTGTGGCTACGGCTGCGTATGTGAGTTGTGGCCGGACTAATGTGATGTAGAGTTTGTGTAATATTTGTGGTGTGAGTCCTCTTTTGTTGAGTCTGGCCAGATAGTTTAGTGTTGCGTGTATGGGACGTGCTTTATTGAGTAGTTGTGTGTAGTGTGGTTTAATTCTGAGTTTGTTGTGTATGTGTACTCCTAAGTATTTTGCTGTTTTTTTACATGTGATTGTTGTACACATACTTTCATGGTTTCCTTTTAATTAGTGAACAATGTTGAGAAAAACATGACCAAAAATTAAAGAGAGACCTTAGGCTGTTTCAAGTTCCTTTAAGAACGTGTTGGTTTCCATCGTGTCCTTGGAATCTTAGATCCAACTCAAGAAAGCGCCCCAGTGAGAGATTTCGACTTTCAGTTATTCAGCACATGTTCCATTATCCACTCACTCCACCGTCATGATCGATCCGTTTTAGCCCGCTCATTTTTCTTAAAGAGGCTACACCAGAATCTAAATACACTCGCATTAATTGATTTTCGTGTATTTCGAGCTGCGCTGTTACGTTCAGCTGTCCTTAAAACTCTTGTCTGCGGCCTTCTCATAACCTTATTTACTTATGCCACACCAAAAGAAAAATGAGCTATTTTATACCTGAATATGCCAATTTCAACAAAAATTAAATAAAATTATCCTAATTGGTTGAACTATGCTTTGCCCCCATTGATGCCAGAAGCAATGTTTTAACATTTATTTCTTCTTTATTTATTAAGTCAATTGTTGATGCTCAAGATGAAAATGCAAGCTTTTTTAAGTTAATTTCACTTAATGGTCTCCAAATTCCATACAGTACTTTAAAACTCAGTGTTAATATCTTTCTGCTTATCATATTTTATTACAAATTACTCGTATAAAAAATTAACCCTTCATTTTAATCGTGATAAATATTCGCTAGAAATGATTTCAGTACACAATTATCTAGAGCTAAACAGGAGCATACAGAAAGCCAAGCTGCTTGAATAACCTAATTGGTAAGCGCTAGCATTCTTCTTATTCTTCTTCTTCTTCTTCTTCTTCTTCATTATTTAATTACCCTCTCCGTATGAAGAACTAACACCCCTAGGACTTACAAGCCAGTGCCTAGGGTCAGACGCCTGTCGGGGAGCACAGGAACCTATGGACCAGACATAGTGAAGACCTGGAAGCGGGTGATCAGCCAAGCGCCAGGTATGATAGTGAGGAAGAGGATGATATGAAATGCAGGCGAAATGGGTAAATGGAAATGCGATGATGGAGCAGTTGGTGGAATGAGTGGTGGGGGAAACCAGAGAACCCAGAGAAAACCCGCCGCTTCCGCCACCATGAATACCACATGCGGGTCCCTGGAATCGAACCCGGGCCGCCTTGGTGATACGGGAAACGGTCTAACCGCTCGGCCACGGCGCCGCCTTGCGTATCTTACGAGGAACAAAAGAATGATCACTTAACATTTCGTAGCGTACTACTCAAAATATTTTTAAGATTCGAATTAACAATAGGTGCCAAGAAGAAAATTACATCATATAAATTATATATGTTAATGAACTATATATTTTTCCCTAGCAAGTTTTCCTATGGCTGCTACAATTACTCCTTTAGGGGGGTAAAAAGGAAATGGAATATGAAGACACAGGACTTTATTAGCCATAACTAATGGAAAATTAAAATTAAAGATTCTATTTGTAAGGATAATTACAACCGTAAAATTTCCTGTTCCTCATTTCATTTCACTTCACTTTTCTTCTGCTTGGCTTTCTCAGGGTTCTAACTGTCGGCGGAAGTTTCTGCGTGCATAGAGGTACTCGCTCTCTGTGCATCTTCGTCCTCCGGATCGGGGGAGGTCTCCAAATTCCGAGTCCTGTAGGAGGGGAGGGAACCGGTGTACGAGCCCCCATCGGGGAGTTCAAATCTGTAATCGTTAGGGACCCTGGCCTCTGTTGCTTTTTGCAGGTAGGAGCACCCTTCGTATCCTCTCATCTCACCCGTTAGGGGCATAAGTACAAAAGATTTCATTGATCGAGGTGTTAATCCCCCCCCCCCTCCAAATCTTGTCTGTGCTATCTTATCTAGGAACATTGCAAGTTAAGAGATGTGAAAAGCTTGAAAATCTTGGCATGGCAGGGAATTTGCTCTAAGTTCTCGTCCTCCGGATCGGGGAATTCCCGCTTCCTGGGCCCCCTCAGGAGATATGCAAGCCTGCAAGGGGAGGGAGACAAGCCGGTTGCACGAGCCCCATTTCGGTGTTTAAATCTGTAGCTGTGTGTCAGTCTGCGGACAGCATGAAAACTCGGTTAAAAACCAAAGTTGGTTAAGTTTGGTGTCTTTCAAGGATGCGACACGAAGATTTTGAAGAAAATAGCTCCACCCTAAACTACCGTTTACATGGAAAATTTTTCGAAAATTTTGATTTTCTTGAAAATGGCTCTAACGATTTTGATTTAAATTCCATTTGAATTTTCTGGCTTTAGCCGATGTAGTCCTGTTTACTCTGGATGACTTTTGAATAACCAGTAAACTGTCAGAGATAGACAGAATCTTACTATACAAAAATGTAGATCTCACTAAAACACACAATTTATGTCTAAATAAACTTTTTTGTAGAGTGAACCTTTTCGGAAATATTCCTTGTTATTTGCGTCAGTTTCGGAAAACTTAGATTTTCGTGAAATGCAACATCGTTGTTCATTTTTTTATATGTCAAGCGTGCAAAGAGAACGGGATCTCAAAGCTTTAAAAGATTTGACTATCGCTCAAAGCCTACCGTATTCTAATATTCCCCTTGCACCTATAAGGAAATAAACAATAAGATAATTTATACAAATGTTTATCTCAACTAACACCAAGGAGATATAGGAGTAAGAGTTTGTAGTAATGGTTAGTACAGGAGTAGAGAAAGTCATGTGAGTGCATTACGTCAGATTTTTTCCCTGTTATTCAGCGCCGAGACTCCTTTTGCAACCCTGAAAGAGCCACGCGAATGAAGGGTGAAGTGGAGGAAGAGGAAATTCGGGGGATGTAATGAACCTTGCCGGCATTCATTTGGCGACCCGATAAATCCGGGGTCAGGAAGGTCGGCCACGGGAATCGAACGTACGATCTCCCAAATGCGAGCCATAGACGTTAGCACCTGAGCCACCTCGCTCGGTAAAGTAATAAACACTGCTGTCGTTATATTTGGTATGCAAGCACAAAAAGTGTACAAAGTTGACCAGTTTAGGTTTTATAATTACTTAGCTCACCAAATATTAATACTCCTTAGCACCCCTACTCGTAAACTGTTTAGTTTTCAAGCATTCGTAAGTTCTCTTACTGGGTATTTTTAATTGCAAAATCACACATTAACGATTCTCATCAGTATCTTTAACGGAATCACTAACACTATCTTATGGGTATCCCTCTCACTCTCTCTCTTTCTCCACATAATGTTTGCCTTCTATGTTTTATTAATAGGATTAGATATAATTATTCTCAGAAGTATGCGCTTTGTATTATTCTGTATTATGACCATATAATAAACCACGAAAAAGCGTCGCTGCTACATTTACAAGTTTGAAAGAAAATGCGCGAAATCAGAAGCGCCCTCTGCTGTGCTTAATTGTGAATATAAATGGCACATGTCCAGATACGGCGAATACTGCTCTATCTGGCGGATAAATTTGAAAACTTCTACGAAAATGTGCAAAGGAAGTCCGTGGAGGCGGAAGTAGTCTACTTGACTTATTCTTTATTCCTTTTTATAACATTTGAAATAATATTATAGATACAGTAGATCACAAATAAATTATTTAGTATTAATGTTCTTAATGCGAAGGTCATGATCAATAGGCTGCATAACCTGTAATTAAAAAAGTATTCTGTTTACTGGAGTTGTCTGCTGCGTTAGAAGCAGCCATCTTATACATTACCTAATCAAAGGTCTTTCTGGGTAGCGGTTTCATTGTCTGGTTTAAAACCAGGAAATTATCATACACATACCGTCAAATGGCGTTAAAACGAATTAATAAGGTAACCTGAAGCTTTATTATGTAGTTGTGTTGCACTAAATGTTTGCTGTGGTGAAAGTTTCAGCAGGGACACAGTTTAACGCCCTTAACGATTTTCTACTCTTAGCAATGTGAATGAGCATTGAACATCGTCCTGCCGTATATTTGATATGGCAGCTGGGGGAAATACAGTAACTACATCTCGCCTGTATACTAAATTATGTGCAGAGGAACGTATGATAACTGTTAATATAGTTAAAACAAGTTTTAGGTGGCCTAATTTGATATTTGCCGTGAAGCAAATGTCGATTTTGGCAGGTACGGTGATTAAAGCAGGAAGTAACGTAGAGGAATCCGTCATCGAAAGTTATTTGTGCACTGAACTCCTTTTGTGTTTTACTGTCTTTTGGCAGTGTTTAAGATGATTTCGTGATGTGATCCTTGTAAAATGGCTTACTAAGATGTTATATTAGATGTAGATGAGGGCAGTAATATCAGTAGTGCTGCATTTTAAGTTCGCCATGAAGTATTATGTCTCTTAAAAGTGAAAACTATCGTTTGCAGGAATTGCAAGACCTGGGCAGGGATCCACCTGCACAATGCTCAGCTGGACCAGTTGGGGATGACTGTAAGTAATCAGTTTTTAATGTGTTCACAGTAGGTGCAAAGGATAGCAGCATGGGTTTTTAAAAAAAAATGGATACCAGATATGACTCATTGCAGAGAAAATGTGTCGTGCTATATGTATCGTTTGAAATAGCATTCAACAAATTATATTAACGTTGTTGGAATGACACAAATTTTTATGAAGTTTTTTAATATATTACTTTGTATGCATATTTTGATTTTTAGCATGATGAAACTAATGTGTGAAAATGTTTTACTAGGAAACCCAATGATCCCCATTTCTTGAAATAAGCTAAGTTAATTATTCATTAGAAAGAGGGTCACTTATGGTCATTCTGAATTCTCAAATGTGATTTGCAACATGTGAATCATTCCTTGTACTGGAACTGAAAGTGTGTGACCAAATTACAGGTTGTCTTCTTTTAAAATAAAAAAAATGGAAATAAACAATTTTAGTGCCTTGCAGTATTCTCTTATGCACTCAGCTGAAAATAAACTTTTGTTTGGAAATGACAATTCAATATTGGCAACATTGCTTTGTTTGTAAACACACCAGTTTCAAGCTTTTTGCCATTTGCTTTGACATTCTTTGCATAATAATGAAACTTCCTTCTGGGATAGCTTGATCAGTTTCTGCACAGAGAAATGCTGTGCAGTGCTTTGCGCTGTTAAATCACAATTTTAGTTCCTTTGCTGGAGCACCAATGAGCAAGCAGAAAATGTATGGACAAATCATGTTATCAAGATACAATTATTGTAAGTCTCTTCAGTCAAACCTTGCATAACAGTATTACATTCTGGATATTTTGAACACATTTGCTGCTGATAAAAGAAAAGTTTTTCATTTGACTTAGTTTGATACTTACAGAGGAATGTAAATGCAGAAGAAAAATAATTTCAAAGGGAAAAGGTTATGTTACACGAATCAAAAGCAGATATGTTAAACTTGAAAGTCTGTGACCCACTCGCCCTCGCTTTTTGGCTTATGTTTAGATTAGGTTACTTGCCACTTGCCAGCCAGAATCTAAGTCCGAACTTACTTATGTGCATGCACCGACAGTGGTTTCAGAATCGCCCACTAGGTTTCGCTGCATGACTAGCAGACGATTTTCACATCTGCCAACATTGCTTTTTACACTACACTAGTTTTCATTGCCAACACATTAAACACAAATGCATTCGTGTCGTTGCCACCACAGACATACCGCTATCGCGTAGCGCAACTCCATACTATTGTTGTGGATTCTGTACATTATTATTTTGCTCATTGTATACATTATTTTGCTCTTGCTCACACAGATATATTGCTAGTTGTCTGCATTATTATTTTGCTCATTGTGTACATTATTTTGCTGTTGCTCACACAGATATATCGCTAGTGCAAATTGTGTACATTATATAAGTGCTGAGGCTTTCACGGCCGGCGTTGTCAACTAATGTTAAGTAGATTTTCTGAGATTTTAGCCCGGAAAATCTACTTAACTAGTTGTGTACATTATCCTTATTGCCTTGTTACTGGGTCCATGATACGCTGGTTCGTTCTTTTTTTATTTATTTTATATTATATTATTTTTTTAAATTTGTTTATTTATTATTATTTGAAGTTGCTTCAACATAAAAGTCATATCGCGACTAAACATTGAGAAAAAAAAGGAACAAACAAATCATGAAGTTTACATTGAATTTAAACATTAACTTTGCATGCCTCAGCAGACCCTCGTCGTAAAGAAATTGCATGCATTCTTCCTCATTATAGCACAGAGGTGCTAGATCTAATATACTGATAAAGCGATCCATTGCACTACTTGCTTCTAAGAAGGTCAGTAGCATACTGCAGGGTCCCGCAAAAACATTCAAACTTACCATTGGCAACAAACTCCTAGGGACATTCTGCAGTTGGCAGCACTGCATTAACACAGCAACTTTGGCAACTTTCGTGACCATTCGTACACACTGCCGAGTGGGACTTTGCCGAAATTCTGACCAAGTGCTCGCGTAACCTAATCTAAACAATATCCCGCTTTTTTAAGATTCTTTTTATATAGGAAACAAATAGCTAAAAGTCAATGAAGTAGTCCACAGTGCATGTGCGGAGGAAGTGCTTACCTATAAGTATTGTCAGAATATGTGATAATATGATTCTTTTAGTTCTTCCCTGGATTATTAGGGTTTAACTTCCCAGATCCTTTTGCTATGCTTTGTCATTTCTCATCACTCTTACAAAAGCATACCTCAGCTGTGCTTTATGGCTTAGGGCCTTCAGTCCCTTGGCTGTGGCTTAGAGCCCTTAACGTTCTCTTGCTCCATTTTTCATTCAGATGTTGGTAGCTCTTTGTGATAAAACAGTCACATACTGCCCCGGTCAAAGTGTTTCAGAAGCAGTGTTTATTCTAGGGGTAAGTACCAAACTTTTGCAGACATTTGTGTTATATGCGGTTTTGTTGCAAATGCATATCACAGAACACAATAGATGCATGAAGTGCATAGACACTATTATTAATTTACCTTCAGTTCAGAAACAAAAGTTGATGGCACAGAACACAAAATATGGTGAAACATTTGCTATACCTATCAAAGTAAACAGTTGAATGGGTCATTAAACATTCTTTGCATCAAGAAACACTAATAAATTATTAAAACTCAAAACATTGGCATGCGAGCGAAGTCAGCCTATTGCCTTTATCTTATAATTTAATTATTTCTTTAGATTAAATGAAATGTTGATTATATAATGATAAACCTTTTATCAGATGCTGCATGCAACCAAAGCAATCCTATATTCTTAAATGTATAATTAATTTGGCTGAATGCGGTACTTGTGTATATGAAGCATCTAACAGTGAATATGTTGTTGTTTTCTAGTGCCTTGCATCTGGCAATGAAGCCATTAGCATTCGTGCTTTCCAACACTTTTGAACTGTAGTTTCTTCTGATCTTAATGCTTCACAGGTCTTCAAGTGGTCTTCGTTCATTTCTGCTGGATCGTTACACTCTAACAGTGAATATAATAGCTTAGGAACTACATTAAAAGCTGATGTTAGTGCTTGCGGCAACTGTAACCCACCAACCCACCCGTTTTAGGACACTTTTTTAGAGGAAAATTGATACGTTATTCAACAAACTATGCCACAATCTTGTCATTATTGCATATGCACTGAGGTGAGTGCCAATGTATTGGATGGGGTGAAATCCACTAGCTTGGTAAGGTTTTACCTTGCCCTTCACCTTTCTCGTATTTATACATAAATGGTGGTACAAGGCATTGTTGGAACAGTCTTGGATCACTGGGGTCTAGCATTACAGGTCCTAAGGTTATGTCACATAAAAAAAGCAACCCTCTGCTATGTTTAGTGGCTTAGGATGCTGACTCGGCCACAAATCACATAAGGATGGTGGCCTCTTTATTGCTCCTATTTTGGCAGCTCTATAGTTGTGAATAACAGCATGAGGGAAATAAGCCAGCAATGTCACAAGCACAATTTATTGATTTATTTAGCTTAGATGTTCCACGATAATGATGCAGTGAAAAGATACCGTCACAAGCATGCATTTCTAAAGCTTTGCAGAAATGGATATTCATAAAATGTATGTTGTCCTTTATTGCACATTATCCCTTATTCCCCATTATGGTTCTATGATGTCTGTTGCATGATGAACAGCAATGGCCTGTGATCAATGACATTAAAGCTGTCAATTTTTGTGCGTTTTTTTGGTATTGAAATGTAAAATAGCAGTTCAGAATTTTTAAATTCTTTATTGGAGAAGTGTACAACTTTTATTGTTCAATTCCAATGTACTGATTGTTATTAGCACACTTACCATTGGGTAAATATGGAGGGGAACACCTCAGCACTGTGACCAACTCTGATCTATTGTGCCTACAACCCTCCGGGAGGAAGGGATGGAGTGAGAGCACTCCAAGGGCTTGTGTTTGGACCTGGCAACCAGCGAGCCCATGTGTGCTAACGTGTGGTGGAGGTTCTTTGTCTAGACACCAGGGTTTGTAAGCAGTTACCAGCCAGGAGGCCACAATGCTCGAGTCCTCACATGCTACACCAAGCTTACCTGTTTGCCAACACTTCCAACCTGAAAGACTGTGTTGAAATGAAGGTGGAAATAAAACTGGAAGGGCAGGAAATTTGGGGGCTGTAATTATCCTTCCCAGCATTCGCTTTGACCTGGGGGAAACCCCCCCCCCCCCCCCCAAAAAAAAAAAAACCATGGCTCCGGAAGCTCGGCAGTGGGAATCGTACCCACGATCTCCCGAATGCGAGTCTTACATGTTACTGCGGAGCCATCTCCCTCAGTTACACGTACCATAGATACCCATAAGTCATTTAAATTTGCCGTAGGTGTCTCTTGTCAAGTAACAACCTGCCTGATGGGGAATTAACAGTACAATTTACCTGCTCTATTTACAGCAGAATTCTTAGCTAAAATCAGTTTTTCATTGTTACATTACCAGCTTCAAAATGTATATGTGCACTAGCATGTTATTACAAGTTAACACTTAGTTAGAACTTTAGGCATTGTTTCAAGTCTACCTTCCCTAATTCGTGCTTCAGCAAGTAGTAGAAACTCTGTGACTGCACTCTTCGTAACAGAATCGCCATCTGAGCAAAAAACACTGCAAGGGAAAAACTGGGTATTAGAGGAGCAGAGGCTGTTAGGCTGCAGTAAATCAACAGGATCCTCTGGTTTCGAGATTTATCCGTGTTTAGGTTAAGATTAGTGCATTATTGGTATTTTTGGAGATTGCTCTAGTACACTGGTTGGCATTTTCTTCTATGCACTGTATTAACAAAATGGAGTACTTTGTTAATTTGCAATGAATTTCTTATATGAGAAAGCATCTTAAGTGTGTGGACGAGTTATAGGCTTTTAAACCTTTACCAAAAGTCTTACCTGGAAAGCATGCACACCTCTTAAACTGTGTGATAATATGCATTTTTGCTCCTTAAATCATCTTCTGCATTTCATTTATAAGGTATATATGGAACCTTTACCAAAACTACATTACTGGAAGAAGTTGCAGTAGTAATTCTGCATACTTCTCGTTTTTTAATTTGAAATCTTGAATAGTTTACTTGTATTACCTTTAAAACTGAATTATACTGAATAGTGTAAAACATGTCCAGAAAAATGTGGAGTAGAAAAGCAGTACCAGAATGAGCATTTTGAGGATAGAAATAAGGGGTTGCAGATGCAGTATATAGGGTGCGTGTTGGTTCTTGACAAATGAACAATTTATGAGAGGTTAAAATACGAGTCACACTCACCTTTTCCGGGAACACTTGCATTGAGAGGCAGGTACTATAGTCAGATGTGCATGTTGACACAAGTTTCTGAGCTGAAGTAGTACAGTACTACAAAGCAAATCGTTACACTTCCAGTAGTAATCAGCTACACTTGTTGCATATAATCAACCTTGACTACTGGTTGCATTTAATTTTCTTGTATTCTATTCCCAACATATCTTCTTCGTGTGAATTGTCATCTTCATTATCCTCGCCACTGCTTTCCACTCCATTGCCTTGGATAATAATTCTCTCAATCCTTTCTTCCACTATGGCATGTTTATCCCAGTATTTTTTTTTGACATGAAGGCTTGCCTTTCCCCTTGGTTTGCAATTTCCTGAAATCCCTGCCTGCAGAGGATTTCAGCATCTTTAAATTTAAAAGTTACATTTCTTGCAGCTACCGATTGCTTTACATCTCGTCATATTAATCCACTGGAGTTCAGATCTGGGTTGGTATGGTGCAAGTCTTAAAGTAGTGTGGTTATGATCAAATATTTCTTCTGTGCTGACATATTGGCAAGATTAAATCATACAGATGTGTCTTCGTGCTGTGCTCATCAAATGAAATTTTATGATTTTGTAGCCAGAACCACATATCTTTTTTTAAAGAATTTGATGTTGGAAGTTTAACTGCATTATGGTAGGAAGCATTGTCAATTAGTAAAACAGTTAGGAGGTAAAGTTGGAATTAACATTGTAGTTTTCAGTGTTCATTTCTTTATGAAAGTCTGCTGGAATCTGTGAATAAGGATAGCATCTCGTATGAACCCAAACCTTTGATCTGCATGTACTATAATCATTTGCTCCCCTTAAGATACAGGCACCATGGTACCTGAAGTGCTATCATCGGGCAGCTTTTTGGAACTGTGTAACTGCTATGAATACAGATTTCGTCTTCATAAACCATTGAGTGTCATTCAGCTCTGTATTTATGGAGATAAATAAAATAGACCATGCATAAAGAACCTTGTTATGGTTTGCAATTAGGATGTGCCTTTTATTTCTTGTCTTTCTCCATTTAAAGCCCAATTTTTTAGTCACAATTCAAAGGCTCATGAGTTTACCTTCAACGATGGTATCTTGCAATTTTTATAAGCCTTTTTGTTGGAGGTGCTGTATTCTTTTTTTTTTTCTTCTTCTTCTTCAGAATAAAAATTGTATATAGAGTACCAGATCACACGCTTGTCAAAACAGTTGACTTCATTAACTCTTTTTGAGATGTTTCTTTTCCGGGATGCCAAAGGAAATTCCTCTTCATGCTTAAGTTTTTATCTCAGAGTACTGTGAATGGAACTGTGTAATGTTTGGCGGCTGCAGCAACTCTTTCTTGTACCTTCTGAATTTCTTTCTTTTCTAGATAAAATGGATACTTATGTTTGGCATCTTCCTTTGTGTATTCATAAACAAGCAGTAACCTCGCCACTTCAACTACATAGTTTTTCTTTTTGACACTTTAAGAGGCATGGTCAAGTCAGTAGCCAGCACTTGTTAAAACACTTGCATACATTCCTGCCACACAAAACTTTGGAGTCAACTGTATTCACGAACGGAATAGAGGAAAGCTGAGCTGTGTATTGTTGTGACGTGAACATATTTTGCTGATATGTTATTGAGGATAGGCTAATTCATTGCTCCTTTGCAGAAGGTCATTTGTCGAGAACAAATGTGCTACCTATATCAACAGTGATCAGCAATGCATGAACATAATTGAAACATTAAATTGCTCTGCATAATTGGAAAATGACAGAATTTTATGCAGTTAGTGTATAGTTACATTGCTGTGAGTAGATTTACCATGTTTGACTTTTTTGCTTCTTTATATACTTTTGAGGGATCTGTACTAGGGTGAACTCGGCCTAACAAAGAAAACGCCCCAAAAAAGGGGTAAAAATATATTTAACAAATATTAGTAAATATTTGTGACTAACCTAATGAGGATGCAAATGATTGAAATGCAAAACATGTTGGGAAAATAATACATAATTACAAAAGATAAGTGAAGTTTTAGTCACTATTTGTTAATTTGTATTGCTTCACTGTTAATAGCTTCGGGTTTTTTGTTGTGAAAATGTTTTTATTTCTCTACATAGATTCCTTTTAGTTTGATACTTTTTCCCATTGTTCAATAGCTTTGATACTGTCTTTATAGGGAGAACCGTGGAGCTCCTCAAAATAAATATTGTGAATGGGGTGCATGAGGAGCCGATTCAAACCTTTACTCATTTATTTTGTCCATCATGGTAACGGATGTGTGGGCTGGTGTATTGTTTTGATGAAAGTTTTCTTTTTCACCAAATGCAGCCATCTTTTCTTGATTCCATCACTCAAAAAGTTTGCATACTATTTACCATTGTTGATTTTCCTTTTTGAAGATAAATAAATCAAAACTATCCTATGTGCATCCCAAAAAACTGATGCTATGACCTTGCCTATAGATGGAACTGTCTTAGTGTGCTTTGGAGCTGATTCACCCCTTTCAGTCCATTGTTTTGACTGTTCCTCCATCTCAGGTGTGAACCAATGTTTCGAAGCAAGTCTCCTTCCAAAATGAAAGCATCTTGGCTCTGACAAAGAAGATAACTTTGGTCTTTGTACCAACAGCATCTATAACCCTTCTTGTGAGTTAGGTCAAGTATACATCGGCCAGAGTAGAACAGGTTACACGACACCAATGCTGCTAGAAGTTACGCTATTAAAAAAAAGTGTGGTGTGACAGACTCATTTTATGCTGGTCACAAAATCAATTTCTCATTGAAACAATGGAAGAGTCCACATGTTATAATGATATGGCTAAATACATTTAAACATGCTAAAAAACTTTCACCAAAGATAGTCTCCAAATAAGCTAGAATTGGTTGCCAGTCATTGAAAAGTTCTGCCTCATTTGTCAGCACCAACCAACAGAAAGAAATAGGTGAGGCAATCTGTTTCTTGCTGGACAGAATGAGTTGTCGAAAGCTTGAATAGTAGCCAACACTCACCTGGCCAATATTCTGAGAACTTACTGTCACTGTTATTACTAATTGCATTGGTTTTGATGACTTTCTGCTTTTATCTAATGTGGTAAGATAAGTTATACAAATTTTGGATTAGTTATATATGTGTTTGATAGTGGTGCCCTTGGTTTGCTGATATGCCATGTAATCAGCTCTACCCCAGTATATTATAAAATAGCCTTTTATGAACATGCCTTTTTGACATGCACATGAAAACTTATTTATCCTTAAACAGTACCAGGGGAGGAAGATGGCTAAATACGGTGCCATATGATTAAGCAGCCACTATCTTAACAGCACCTGGGACACTCGCACAATGCTTCTGAAATTTTTCTGCACAGACCATCTTACACTTTGAAACAAATAGGATGAACGAGCAAAGTCAACTGGAGCCATTATTTCACAAATTACAACATTGAATGCCCGTTATGTTGCTTATCTTTTCAAAGATTGTTGAAAATTTTCTCTTTGAGCTTGAAGACAGGCATTGCTGCATCTTAACAGATTATGATAAACATTTTGCAATTATAATTGAGATATTGCTTGTTTCTTCCTGTGTATTATTTTGCAGTTCTTGTAATGTTCGAGAATCAGATTTATACTCTTCCAATTGCTCCACAAGTAAAAATTGCAAGATGCGAGGTCTGATGATCGAGCAGGCCAAATCCGTACGTTGATCACTCTTATCACCAAAGATGTAAGCAATTGGATCCAAAGAAGTGTGATCTGTATGGATTGTAGCCCAGTCTTGTTGAAATACACTGTAAATTGAGTAGTTTTATCGTTTTTTGCATTGACCCGTAGGCGACTTCTGCTTGCTGTGCTAACTTTGAGAGAACTTTTATGTCGAATGTTCTAACTGCACACTGATATGATCAATCTTTTCATATATTAAAACGTGACATTTTCTTTCATTTTGGGGAAGGAGTCTAGCATTGATCCCATTCTTTTTAATTTCTTGGCTGTTTTATGAATTATACTTGTATTGGGCAGATCAGTACCAGGAAAGCATTCCCAAAATGCTGTGACACAGAGAAAGTATATCCACGTTTTATCAAGTTGCCAAAAATAAAAACGCTTTGTTGTAAGTTGGATCATGACTAATGCACGACTGAAAACAGACGAGTACATTAGCTACTGCCTTCGTTTGTCATAGGCTGCATGAGTCAGGTCACATCATATTGATGCAATAGCAGGAACTAGAATCTCAACTAACGAGTGGCGTGTGCCTGAGAGCAAAGTGCCAATAAGAGCACGGCTGCTTAAACTGATGACCTTCTATATTATTTTGTTAGCTGTAAAATTACACAATTACTGGTCTTAGTCCCTGTTGTCAGTTTCTTGTGCTCTGTATGTATGCAACTCAAAATGTTCAAATTTTAAGTCACTTCTCTAGAATAAGCTAGGTGTTAGCAGTAAGTATAGTTGAAGGCATTTTCTGTATAATTTTTGGAGCCTTTAGTTCATTTCTTGTGCACCCTATCTTCCTGTACTTACATTTTTACTTTCTCTAGCACTACATACCTAGTAGGAGAATCTCGTTCTACCCAAAAATCCATACCAAGAATTTGCCAGAAAGGGTTTTGGGACCCTTGACTCCAGAAAGAGCATTTTTAGAAACAGTTTGATAGTAGGAGAGCAGCATAACTTCATAGCCATCTTCAGTCCCTTCCACAGAAGGTACTTCTGAGAGAATTTTATGTGACTGGTAAACTATTAAAAAGACTCGCTGCACAGAAAATCTTTTAAAACTTATTTAAAATAACATGCTTTTGTGACATCAGTCAGTTTTGAGATATGTTATTAGTTGGAATTTTTGTCATTTTTTGAAGTGCTGTCACATTGTGTTTCCCCCAGTGGCATAGAAAGAGTATGAAATTTCAAGGCTTACATTGTGACCCAGTTTTAAAATTTGGCTTGCTTCGGTTTCCTTTTATCCCCCTTGTATCTACAATGAAATGTGTAATGTATCTACATGAAAATAAATGGCAGTGGGATAGAGAGAATTGTGAATGTAACATATCAGAATTTTTTACACAATTTGTAAATTCGGTGTGAAAGATTGTACACTAAATTATGGTGTAGGGTTTAGCCCTATAATTTTTTATTGGGCTATGGTTCATATTCTGGCAAATCTGTGAGCTGAAGTCCCTAGGTCTGGGAGGTTAAGGAAATCTGAAACTATGTTTCATACCTATTCCCCTATGCAAGCTAGATAGTAGTAACAAAAAATTAGCCCATATCAGTGGTGTGGGGCTAGCATGTGTACCTCACATTTAAAAGGTTTCTAGTTTGAACCTTAGTAAGGGTGAGTTACCTGGATAAAGGTTTTTTTCTGGAGTTTTCCCTTATCATGAGAAGGTGAATTGTCAGGTAACATGGATTCTGGACTCATTTCAGCATCATTTCATCCATTTTGTTTATTGTTCACTGTGACCTCACAAGTTAAAAGATGCGAAATAAATAAGAAAATGTTACTGTAAAATTATTTTATGTTGTCAATTGCCAGGATCATATTGATGCTGTGGTGTATTGGAATTTCATCATGCAGGAGTTCTTTTACATGCTAGTAAATCTGACATGGGCTGTCACTTGAAACACATTTAAAAACCTGCACCAGGTTTGGACTTGTGACCTTGGGATCAATAGGTCAGTGCCTAACCAGCCAAATCACCCAGACCAAAAATGTTACTGTATCTAATATACATGCTTTTGATGATTGTTCTTGGTTCCAGTAATGTGTGTTAGCCTTATTCTATAAGAAACAGGTCATTTGCATGATTAACATTTTTCTGGATGTCGTGTACATTTTAAGCAAATATTACAGTTGGAATAAGTGTTTTAAAAATAAGAATTTATTTGTCCTCAGAAACAATACAATCTTAACCTACTAAAAACAAAAATAAAATAAAACGAGTGTATAGTATTTCCTACAGTTGTCTCAGCTACTGGAAGCCAGCGTGCTTTGATTAGAATGGGAAAAGGTATAAATTGACAGATCTTAAGAATTGCTGCACATTGCCTATGATTATAATCTTCGCAAAAGTTAAAGCCATATGGAGGCGGGCCGTTCTTCGGACTCCAGTGAATCCTAAGCTTGCTCCTCCTACCAGCGCTGCCAAATGTGGTACGCACATCTCCCGTGCTCTTATGCACAGGGCCTCTGCTGGTATACGCCTTACGCTTGGCAACATCACTCCGCTTGATCATTGGCCAGCGTTCACATGCCTTTAACTTTTGCGAGCAGTACAATGCTGGGATAGTGCTGAGCAAACAAAAATGTAAATAAATCTATGATTAAAATACTTTTTGAATTAGGGAAGGCTCTGAATCCTAAGTAACATGTCTTTCACCCACAATTTACATACACAACAGGAAGTACTTGAAATATACTGTGCATTTTTACAAATGCACAGATATTTATATCAGAGATTTCTGATTTCTTTTAAAAAGAAAAACAAAATCTGATTAGGTACAAAATATTTAGATAATGCACTTAGAACCTATCTCAGTATGAATATATTGATGTATTTGTGCATATATGATATTGGAATTTGAAACCCTAACCAGAAGAGGTTCTGCTACTGCTATTATTATTACGCGATATGCATCACTTCATTTAATATTCTAGAAACAATTAGAAATATGTATAGTGAGTGTGATATAGTTGAAGATATAGAGGAAGATAGGTTAAAATGGAGCAACCAAGTTCTTAGAGTGGGTGAACACGGACTGCCTAAAATTTTTCCAAGTACAAGTAAAGAAGGAAATGGGAAATTGGAAGACCAGAAAGAAGATGGTCATACCAATATTGAGTCTCCAAACGGACCCTGGAGACCCAATTGTTGCTTGTAAGGATAGTTATGTTAAATATTACACAAAAATGTAACTTGTACAGCAAATAAAAAATGTTGAAAAATGTAAGAATTGCATTAAACTTTGCATAAACTAATTTATAACAGAGGTCCCTCATCTGTTCTTCCATCATAGTGCTTTTCTCTTCATCTAGGCATGTGGTATTTTATCCTAACATTGTTATGTGACATCTGCCTAGAATCTTTTTCCTCCACTCTTGTCAATACATTTCATAGGAAGCTTGCTTCTTTTTCATTCAACCCTCCTGCTCTTGATCAGTACATATGCACATATACACAGAGTTCATTTAAAGATTTGTGCTTTATTATGTACCCTTGCAGTTTTTTGGTTATTTTGATGAGTAAAAATGTAGAAGGGAAAAGAAGAGGGGGGAAACCTAAGGAATGCTGGATTGATGGGATGAAAAGGTGTATGGAGAGAAGAGGGTTAAAGGAGAAAGATGCTATGGACAGGGACTGGAGGTAGAAGATCGTTGTGGGTGAAGAAAACCCATTGTATTGTGGAATATTCCGTCATAAAAAGCTTTCAAATTCGTCTGTCAAACATGAGTTAGCCAATCAGGGTAGTTTTCATCGCATGGTTGTTCCAGACATCTTTGTCAGATTTCTGTTGCCATGTGTTACCTTGCTCTAAGATCATGCGTCAGGAAACATTGAGATGTATACAAACATAGCAGCAAAGCAAATTTTGATGTCAAGTGGTGCTTTCTTGTGAATACCTTTAACTGGGTAGACAGCTTTTGTTTATTTTGATACAGCACATAACTTTTGTCATGTGTGCTGTTTGATGATTGCTTATAAGTGGTCAATTCTTCTGCATGTTTCTGCATATTTTGTTGGTTTGTGTTATTTCCATGTCAGAAGCCAAAAACAAAATTCTAAATATTAATTACTAATACTAAAACATTTACATCTGAAATAGATATGAGCATTGGGGTTAAAGTGCAGGGTTTGGCAGAGGTACATCGTTCTAGAGATTAGCAAAGTCATGGTGGACAAGTGCAATTACAGCATGTAGAGTAGTTTGAGAGTTGATATGCAGATAAACCTTTATTCCTGTGGAGATAAGAATGACAGGAATGGTAATGTTACAAAACCAAATGGTCACTAGGTAGTGAAAAGTGTACTAAATATTGCAGCATTTGCCGAAACTTGGCTTGAAGCAACACACACTCTTTGAAGAACAGAGTTTGAAAAATTTGATCATTCATACTTCATAGACGTTGGCATGCATAAGTGCAAAGAGGATTCCAATGTTCCAATACAATCTCTGTTTGAACAAAAATCAATCATATATAAATGATTAACCTGCTCTTGCTAATCTGACGGCCAAATTTGGGACTTTGGAAAAGCTTAATCAAAACTACTGAAATTTGGACATCAAATTCATGTCTGTTTCCAATTAAATGCATATTTATACTCCATTAAAGCAGATGTGCAAGTTGTCATTGTATAGGAATGTAGGAATTTTTCAGGTGATGAATAGAGTAGCTTCCGAAAGACTTGAGTTGATGTCAATCTCATCAGTGTTGATTATTTGTGAAAACTTTATTCTAGCTCACTAGGGAATTTTCAAATAAGTACTTTAACTATACTTGTATCTTTGCCTAGGGAGGCAAGTGATCTCATATTATGCACAGAAATGCATAAAACTGAGAAAAGATTGAGTGAATGACATGTGCAACAATGGCTGGAAATTACAACAAACTTATGAATGGATTTCTGTTATTTTACTCTTTTAGGATGTATAAGCTAGACCATCTTGCCAGTGATACTGTTACTATGTTTTAAGAAATGTTAGGGACTTAATTTACAGCATGCACTAAATGTGATGTATTTCTATAATGCCAAATGTGAGCTCAATTATGTATGCTGCAAGTATGTAATGAGTACATTATCATACTGAAAGAGGTGGCACCGCATCGTGTGACTCAAATTTGGGGGGTCCTCTGACTTGGGTTTTTCCATGGTTTCCCCTTGTTACTACGCAACTGCTGGGGTGGATTCTCTCTCCACAGATTCCTTTCCATCCCTTTCTCATTTCCCTCCCTTATCTTTCAGGTTTGATTATTGGTGCGGTACATTCCAGTGGATGCAGACAGATTACACAGATGCTTGCATTCTGGAAATCCTCCTTCCCTGGCCCCTCCTGGTACTTCCAGTCTGGGTTGCAAGGGTTGCCTCACTTCCCTCTCCCTGGGGGCTCATGTTTAGAACAGCTCACTTGCCACTTGCCAGCCAGATTATAAGTCCGAACTTACTGCGCATGCGCCGACAGTAGTTTCACAATCGCCCACTAGATTTCACTGCATGACTAGCAGACGATTTTCACATCTCCCAACATTGCTTTTTACACTACACTAGTTTTCGTTGCCAGCACATTAAACACAAATGCACTCACTCGCGTCGTTGCCGCCACAGACATACACCGCTATCGCCTAGCGCAACTCCATACTATTGTTGTGGATTCTGTACATTATTTTTTTGCTCATTGTGTACATTATTTTGCTCTTATACTATTGTTGTGGATTCTGTACATTATTATTTTGCTCATTGTGTAGATTATTTTGCTCTTGCTCACACAGATATATCGCTAGTGCGAATTATTGTGTACATTATCCTTATTGCCTTGTTACTGGGTCCACGATACGCTGGCTCGTTCTTTATTATTATATTATTATTTTTATTATATTATTTTTTTAAATTTATTTATTTATTAGGAGGAAACAAAAAAACAAATCATGAAGTTTACATTGAATTTAAACATTAACTTTGCGTGCCTTGATGATTTTCTTGTGATATTGTTGATCACCCAAAGCTAGCTGAAGGTTCTCAGGAACATTATGATTATTATTATTACATTTATATTATATATTATTATTTATATATAATACTATATATTATACTTATGTTTATTATATTTATATTATAATATATTAATATTATTATATTTTTATTATGTTTATTATTTATCGTTCTTTTTTTTGTTTATTTATTTTATTTTGTATTATTATTATTTAATGCTATTATATTTATTATATTATATTTTTTTATTGTATTTTTATTATGTTTATTATTTATCGTTCTTTTTTTTATTTTATATTATTATTTTATTATATAATGTTATTATATTTATTATATTGTTATATTTTTATTATGTTTACTATTTATCGTTCTGTTTTGTTTATTTTATTTTATATTATTATTTGTAATGTTATTAGATTTATATTATATATATATTATATTTATTATATTATTATTTATCGTTCTTTTTTATTTATATTATATTATTTTATTGTATTTTTATTTAATATTATTATATTATATATATTATTTATATATATATATATTATATTTAGTAGTATTATATTATTATATTTATATTATTTTTATTAATTATCGTTCTTTTTTATTTATAATAGCATAATCCAATATACTGATAAAGCTAGCCATTGCGCTACTTGCTTCTAGGAAGGTCAACAGCATACTGCCGACTCCCGCAAAAACATTCAAACTTACTATTGGCAACAAACTCCTTGGGACATTCTGCTGTTGGCAGCGCTGCATTAACACAGCAACTTCGGCAACTTTCGTGACCATTCGTACACACTGCCGAGTGGGACTTCCCCGAAATTCTGACCAAGTGCTTGCGTAAGCTGTTCTAAACAATGCCAGATATTCTTCAATTACCATTTTTGCAGTGTCTGTTTGGTAATAATCTTGTTTTCATTCACTCTATTGTCATTTGTGAGAAAGAAATGTTCTTCAGTCGCCATGCTTATAATCTCTGTTTTGCCAATGTGGGATTTGGAAAACATGTTCTTTGCTGATAAGCATTGTACATTTGAAGTTATCAGTTGAACTTTGATAGTATCCACTCCAGACTTCTTTCCAGTTAACTGTAAATGCATGTTTCTTCGAGTGGCACTACAGCCCCTTCTGGGCCTTGGCCTCCTTCAGCAGGTGCCTCCATTCCTCTCTTTCTCCAGCTCTCTTTCTCCATCCTTGTATTCCCAGTATATGTTGAGCATCTCTCTGTATGGCATCCTCCCATCTCATTTGTAACTGGGATATTAATGCTGCCAGAGCTCCACTTTTGAAAAGTGTCCTGACATTCCATGTGCCAAAATTCAAGTCCAGTTTGTTAGCCAGTCGTCTCCTGTTGCTACATCCGATCCAAGGCTTCTCAACTTTTTTTTGCAGTGTGGGGTCACTAGCCCCACACCCGATCCCCAACCTGGAGGACCAGATCCCACGTTTATATCCCCTGTGACTGGGTGGCCCAGTTATACCCCCAGGCACCAGGTGCCCATTTTAGTTGCCTCTTACGACATGCATGAGCTACATTTGGGCTATTCTTTACACCCGGCCACCACACGGGTGAGTAATGGCATACCTACCATCTATTTATTGGTGACAATTTCCAATCACTGGAACAGTCAAAGTTCATGTGCTGTTACAGCTAAGGGCAAGCCTTAGTGCACCAGAAAACTCATGGCCACAAACTTCCCAGGATTTGCATGTGAAAAGTCAAATCCATTTGATTGTTGGGTAAATGGCCAGGATAGCCACAGTCATCATTGCTGGTCTGGTATTAACATTTTCTTGTTAGGGGGTATAGTCAACACTCATTCCAGTCAACCAAGATTTGACTGGTTGCTCACTGGAAGAGACAGGTCAGCTTGAAACAAGTGGGCCAGTTTTGAATACACATGGTAACCCTTTCCACTGGCTCCTTCCACCGCAAGGAGAATTGAGAGATGCAGAGAGAAATTTGCTGTCAGAGGTGCACTAAAATTCTTACCTTATTGTAGCTGCTGAAAATGTCAACATTCTGCTCTCAAACAGGCAGTATATCTTTGTAAAAATGTTCTTGCTTAAGTGCAGCAGCAGCAGAAAGCCTCGTGTACTAGAGGAACTTAGAGATATGCAAGAAATCAAAGGATTCCTGAACTTCGGCAATTAAGTAATAACATTTCTATGAGATATTGTCTGTGAGAGCAGAAGATCATGTTTCCAGCATCTACAATAAGTTAAGGATTTTAGTGTGCCTCTAGCGCTCTGTTCTCAAGCACAGTGGAGAGTTACCATGTATATTAAAGACCCCATATTAGATAACTGAGAAAGGCAAGTTAAACTGACTTATGAACAAAATAGATTTACAAATAACCTAGGATAAACTTTTAGTGCATAATGCATAAATATCAAGTTTTAGGAACTCACATTACACATTGAAAAAAAAAAAAAAATTGGAGAGCAAGAGGATTAATGACTTCATTGCCAGAAATCCAGTGTTAGCTAACAACAACATTACACATTGTCAAAAAATTTAAGCTTTACTGTATAAGTATATTTTGTTCTGTTAATCATTGTCCAGTGCTGTTAATAAACAGTAGTATTATTAATTTGCTGCAGGCATAAAAAAAATACTCGCATATATTAGAAAGTAATTTCAGAAAGTCAAATGCAGATAGCTTACCTTATACCCTTGGTGATTGTAAACAGTGATGCAGGTTTTAATCTTTGACAAAATGTGAGGCTTTGCAGAACCACCAATAACATCAAATTGTGCCTTACCATGGGAGCAATAAAGTAACTGACATTTTCTACAGATTAATTAACGAAAGCCACAATTGACATATTGCAATTTTTGAATGTGTGTTGAAAATTACAGAGACTAAAGCAATCTTCTTGGCATCAATTGACCACATTCCATACACATTTTCAGCAGGTATGCTTTTTATGGTGAAAACAATGTTAATGAAGATAGCTACTGAATTTCTTGAACAATGGAAAGCAATGGAGGAAAAGAAAAAGCATAAACCTTGTTGCCTGCATTTGGTATTAATAGTATATTTATTTTAGTGTGAGTCATATACATTTTCTTTCTTACCAGATGCAGAAAGAAGAGTTCATTTCACTAAAAGACAAATGATGCACCAAACAAACAAAGCATGTTGCAAGTGACATTCTTACAAAGGCTCAAAAATACATTCCCCACTGATGTGGATAATGTAATGTTTCACTTCTAGTCAAATAGCAATAATAGTTTGTAAATTTTGTTTTAGCTATTGCAGTTTTATGTTACACTGTCAAAAATTATGTTAGATAAAAGCAAGATCTATTTTGTTCTTAACCCCAAGTGTTCTCTAAATGTTCCTGTGATGTTTGTAAAATAAAATGGAATGTTTATTAACTAATCACAATTGTCTAAAAGTAGAAAGTGGAATAGGGTTTCATGATTGAAGGTAAATGATAGGTGGGACATAACAGAGTTAAAAGTATTTAACCTGGCTTTAATTTCCACAGTAATTTAGAAAGATTCATTGTTGGAGTAAGTTGTTCCTTACCTGTTTCTTTGGAAATGTTCTTTGAGTTTGTTAATAGTTGCAAGATAGTAATGTTTGGAGGGAGGGGATATTTTTACTGTTAGATAAAGGAATAGGAGTTTAGATGTGTTAATTTTTTAATGTTTACACATGAATCGCCAAAAGTTTCATAACAGCATTGCACAACATCTCACATTACAGTCTGATTTTGTTTTCAGTTACCACTTAAATATTTAACTCCTATTCTAAAGCAGAATGATATTGCATACATGATCAGTAACATCTGCTTGTAAAGAAAATGAAAACCAGAACAATAAGCTGGTCATTGCCTTATGGCACTACTATTTTTGGCTACTTATGGTGAAAATTTGCACAAAATTAATCATTTGCAATGAAAGCGAATTTTTCCGGCCCCTTTGGCAATGATTAAGCCACTTTGCTTTGTGGATTAAGTGGCACACACATGCTAATACTACAAAGGCTATACTTATATCTTTCTTTTCTTTGCTTCCAGTGTTCCATTGGCAGGCTACAATCATGGGGCCAGTAAGTTCGCTTTTATACATTTCATTAATTTTTAATTGGAATGGTGGTCATGCAGCCATTGGTAACTGCAGAAAGGTTAAAAAGTAATATTTAGCAACAGTTTTATTTATAAGCATGAAAACTTTCAAAGTATATGTATTAAAATGCCAAGGAGAATATCTGGTATTGTAGGAACTCATTTTTAAAAGTTCAAATGTATGCTTATTGAAAGGCTTCTTACCTTTAAAACTGTGTCAGATCTAGAAACATAAATATTAACATTTAGTCTTATCTGCAAGTTTTCCTAATTCATTAATTTTCCTGTGTTGTTTTTTACTAGTAAAAATCATAATCAAACAAAAACTTGAGCTCATACTGCAGTTTTCTGTATCAGAAATACAAATTATCTTTTATCACAACTTCCTTTATAACATTAGCTGCAGTTACTTTTGTAGTCTTGAATTACCTTAAGACATTTTATAAATTCATGCATGTAATTTTAATAAAGGGAAGAAATGACAAGAAAGTTAGCTTTTGATTTTATAAACTAAAATTAACATAAATCCAACGACCTCTGGAAAATTGGTAAATGGTTTTTATAAGTAAATTGAGGTGAAATTGGCTATTATCCAGTAACGTACCATGTGCTACAGTGTTCATTTTTTCCGAGATAACTTCAAAAGTATCCAACATAAAATCTGGCAACTCATTTTGGATGAATTTTGAAATCTCCTTAAAAACATGATCACCAGCTACATGTTCTTTCATTGCACTGTCCATATCAGAAGTTAAATCTGTTAAAAATAAAAATATAGCTGGTTGTTTCAATGTTCCTGTGTTGTCATGCCCCTGCAGCGAGTTCTAAAGCACTGCAAAATTTTATACAATGAATAATGCTACAGAGTAATGAGTAATTATATTTTTTCCCCTCACTAACTGTTGATAGTGTTCCACTAGCTCGTTGTGATAGGTAAGACTTATTGCAATAGTAGCATTACCTAATACACTAAGATGAGCTGGGCTGTTTATGTGCTTATTTTTAATGCATTAATATGGTTAATTTGTTTCTGTAACTATTTTAATGTTTAATACTTGGCAATACCAATTATTTTAAGGGACAGGATGTGTGTGAATTATAAGGCTTTTGAACTTTAGCACAAAAGGTAACGTTCTTTCTTTTCAAAATGTCTCGAAGAATGAGGGTAATAATGGAAGCAAAAGATTTATATAGACAATATTAATTTATACTTTTTATTTTGTTTTTATTTAAAAACATTAACTTCAATTTTATTTTGAAAACAGGAATACAGCAGTTCTTGTGAGCATAAAGGGTTTTAAACTAAAACTTTGGCAATAAAAAACCATCATGTAAAACACATCATGTTTATGTGGGAGATAAGAGGGGATTTGGGAAAGATAGATGGGTTTCAAATCCTAACAGTTTTTACCACTGTCTGTTCATCAGCTCATGGTCTTAGGGGAATGAGTGACATTCTACGTAGTGTAACCCGAGCTATGTAAACTTCTGTGCAAACATTGCTCTGCTGGTCATGTTGCCAATTTAACTTCAATGTTATTCATGCGATGTTTACTTGCTAATTTCTCTTTCATTTCCATTGTAAAATCATACTTGTCACTAGTTTGTCGGAAGTAATGGTAAAAGTACTGTGGAAGCAGATAATCCTCCGCCTAGGAGGAAATCTGCTGTGAAATCTGCTATGATATTGCACTTGCAGAACAAATGGGTTTAGAGTGACAGTTCTATGTGTAAAATAGATTAATAGGATGATTGAAACAAGTAAACCTAAAGATGCTCTTAAAGCGAACATATTTTTGGTTTTACTGGGCCACGCTGTCATTTACTTGCCCCCATAGATGTGATCTCAATCCCATAGAACTAGCTTGGGCCAAGGTAAAATGAATACTTAAAGGAAAGTAACAGGTGACTTATTCTTACAGGAATTACACAATATAATGCTCAAGGATATATCACTTGAGACCAAAACAGATTGGCGGGATTTTTGAAAAATATAGAAAAGGCAGAAAATGATCAGTGGGAGAAAGAGTAGTTAGAAACATTGTTTACGTTTTATAAGCTAAACATACTCCATGAACTAAAAATATTTTAATTGCACTATTTTGCGCAAGTTCTTTGTTTTAATCTAGTGTGAATACACATTCCAATGTTGACACCATTATTGCAAGGGCAATTAGAAAAACGTCTGCTTCGGATATCACTATTTACCTGGAATTGTTTACTGATATACTGGTTGGCTGCATTCCTGTCAGGGACCATGAGCTGATGAGCAAACTGTAGATGCTGCTTATAAGGTATAACCAGTGAGCTTTCGTCATACAGGTTGCACCTAGAACTCAATATGACAGCAATTTGATGCCAATGTCTTTCCCACAGAATCGCTAGCATTAATAAACTGTAGAGTCAAGCGGAATTTATGCAAGCTGATGCTTGCAAATCTGCTAACTTTAAGGGTGTACAAATGGAAACATCATTGGCACAAATTCTAAATGTGTGTCGCATCCCATCATGTGGCTTCATATTTTTGCTAATTTTGCCCATCTTTGTTAATTGACTTAATAGTAAAAATGCAATATGTAGTGACATAATAGGTGATAGTTAAAGGAATAAATGTTTTAAAGCAATTTTGCTTGTCAAGTCTGGACTAAAATAACACTTTGTTTCTAATTTTAGGATTTATTATTACTATATTTGTGTACTTAATTTATATACAAACTACATGAAGCTTTCCTCTTTTCAGCCTGACAGTCCGTACCAAGGAGGAGTTTTCTTTTTAACTATTCATTTTCCAACAGATTATCCATTTAAACCACCTAAGGTAAGCTTAGTCTTGTAATTTTGGCTGAGCATAAGAAGGTTATAAGGATACGGTATTGATCAACAGCCGGCAATGCAATAAACCATTGAGATACAGTATGAAAGAGTAACAGTAGCATCTCTATTGTAAAAATCAGATAGCAGGCTGTTTGACTAGTGATATGAATACTATTTTACATTATTTATCCACAAATGTAAATGCATTTTTTTAAATCTATAGTGAACGAGTTTTAACTTGGCACTTCTCTACTATTTTTGTCCAGCATGGACTGTGGAAAATCCTTGAATTCCTTTGCTTGAAATCGTCAGTCCCTTTTTAAGCCCTATTGCATTCCCTAATTACCTGTGGTGGTATGAGGGTAGGTAGTTTCTTTCTTTTTGTGATAAGCAAGTGCCAAGTTACACCTCGTCCAGTATAAATGTTACTTTGAACAAGCTGTGCCTGTACTTTAGGTACATTTTAGCAGGAGAAAAGAGTCAAACTGTGTTCTGTTGAATGTTATTTGAAATGGTTAGTAAACATTTTTGTGATTAACACTTAGCAGCCATGTGTTAAGCAACTGAGGATATCAAGGGAAGGGGTAATTGTATCACTGTCATCTCATAACTGCCAATGAAAGCAATCTGACATAAGTGGCCAAATTTAAGACACGTTAATGGGAGGCCCACCATTCAAATCCTCTAGGCCATCCTCCCTGACTTGGGTTTTTCCCAGTTTCCTTAGTCCTGATAACTGGCAAATGCTGGGGATGTACTCTTGACGCATATCTGAAACACTTTCTTCCCAAAACTCTTTTCCTGAATATATTACTAATATAATTTCTTTGCATGTATCATTAGTGTCTACTGCTCGTGGTGCCATATAGATTAAGTAAACACTATTAAAAAAAACATGGGGTTTGCCAAGATGCACATGTCTATTAATAGATTCTTTACTTTTCTCATTTTGAGTGATCAGGAAAAGTAGTACCAGTTTTCTTGTCTTGCCTTCATTTGCTGCTAAACTTAATTACAACTTTATAATATGTTGGCAATGGTGAAAATTAATTCCATTGTGTAGTGTGTGAAGCTTACGCGTGTGCGTGTAATTTTTTTTTATCAAAGTTTGAAACCATTTTAATGGCAAATGTGACCTATAAAAAACACAAAAGAAAACTTTTTGAGAAAGAGTTTTGGAAGAGGCATCACAATAAAAGCACAAGTGTATGAATGCCATTCATATGTGTGTAAAGGCAATTTCTTATATAAAAGACAACTGGTAGAACTATACTATGAGCAGCAGCTAATGGAAGAAGAGATGCTTTAAAAACGCAATGTACAAAATTCAGGAATATAAGTGTTCCTGTAACTCAGACCCGGGGAAGAGTACTCCAGTGACAAGAGACATGTGAGTGAATTAATTCTGTGTCATAAAACAGTGAAGTGAAAAAAAGATGAAATTATTAGCTTACCTTTGTTAATGGTTCGTGATATAGTTAGAAATGCAACATTATTCATAAAGTTGAGCATTTCTTATCACATGCTGAGGAGACTGCTTGATCATAGGCAATTTCTTACTTGTTTTTGTAGGTACACTCTCAAATTCACTTTCACTAGGAAAAGCAGTAAAAATCACATTCTGAATTATCCACAAAAGTGTCACTAACTGCTGGAAGATGATTTTCCTCTAAGTGCTACTCAAAGAGGTAGATATTTTGGTGAAGCAACATGCAAGATTTTGTTTCCACACATTCATGCATCATATCTCCTGGCCGGGAAAAAAAGTTTCAACACTTGGCTGACATCTGGGACAAGCATGAAAACATCCAGAGGAGCAGCGAGTCTGATTTCTTTTTGGTATAGAAATTGTAGAATTGCTTATTTAAAAACTACAATGACAGGTAAACTTAAAAAGCAACATTTAAGAACAAAGCACAAGTATAAGTTTAAAAATGTGTATCAATATTATGAAAAAGTAGTGAGAGTTGAGCTTTTAAAACACTTATAGTTTCAGTTAATTTACTTTGTTTTTTGAAGATTGTCATCTTCAGTGATTTGTCAACTGATCTTCAAAATGTATCTGATGTAAATTGAGTGAATGAAACTATAAATGTCTTAAAAGTCAAAGCATGCTACTTTTTCAGGTAATGTTGCCGTATATGGACCTTTTGATGTACAATATCACTACACCATACCAACTTAACATGAAAAACTAAACTACAACCCTTGTGGACAAAGAGGCTGGCAATTACGAATCACAGAGGAACATGGATAATAGAATGGATGCAAAATCTAAAACTGAAACAATGGAATGGAAGCACGAACTAAATAGTGAAGTAATGTTAGCAAAGAGAAACAGAAGTAGAACTGAAACATAATTACAGAGAGAATGTAAATGAAGGAGAAAAGGGGATGTAACATTTGCAGAAAGTTTTACGAAGTGAAGATTTCCTTTTTCCTCATTCCCTTTGGATGTTATGGAAATGAGCATTTAACGTAATCACCAGTAAACTGCAACAATTATCTCCAGTAAAACCCTATCTTTAATGCATTCTGTTTGTCAAACACTTGTCACTTGTAACTCTTACAAAACTTCGTTTCATAAACGTATATTATGAAATACATTCATTTTATGATTAATTATCTACCTACTGCATAATTGCATGAGCTTATGATTTGGCAGTTATTTCAGGTTATGTGATTCATGAATTAATTTGTTTCATTAAAATGTGAAGGGATCCTTATTTATTCCGTAATAGTGGTATGCAGTGTTACATTTGGGAGATCTTTAGGCTTGAATTGGAAAAGTATGCGTACGTAAAATAGTTTCCCACCTTCGTATCTACATCGCCTATGTACACGCTTTGGCAGAAGTTAACTTCATCTTATATGCATTGCCAACTAAATAATTCCAACATTGTGCAAATTATGTGCTACTACTGCTGGCTGCTTTCATTTCTCATGTATTGACGCCATGTGTTATGTGCCTCCTAAACCTGTATATGGCAACATTACCCTTTTTCATATTTTAGTATATGAGGGTGATCGCAAAAGTAAGTTCTCCTATGTTTTAAAAAACATAAAGAAATGTTTATTGGCAACAAATGGTACATAGTTTTAAAGCTTGAACATTTTTCTATTTTTCCACATAATCACCATTTCAATCAATGCATTTTTGTAAACTCTGCTGCAATTTTTGTGTGCCCATATTTTACCAGCCCACTGCCATACTATTAAAATGTTGGACCTCATCTTTCACCTCGTCATCACTAAAACGTCTTCCAGCCAAGCATTCTTTCAATTTGGGAAGCAAGTGGTAATCATTGGGTGCTAAGTCCAGACTACAAGGTGGATGGGTGATGTCCCATCCAAACTGTTGCAGAAGATCCACGGTTTGACGGGCAGTGTGAGGGCAAGCATTGTCATGGAGAAGGCTTATGTCTTGTTCAACATTTCTCTTCAGTTCTGAATTGCCCATCTCGAGTTTTTTAATGTTTGACTATGTCATCTATTGCTGTTCCAGGATCCATAAAGTCAACCAATAATATCCCCTTTTGATCCCAAAACACAGTTGCCATGACTTCACCGGCAGACTGTGTTCTTTTGAATTTTTGCAACTTGGGTGAATTGGAATGCTGCCACTCATGTGATTGTTTGGTCTCAGGTGTGAAGTGGAAAGCCCAGGTTTCATCACCCGTAACTATTGAATCCAAAGGGTTGTCCTTTTCATGTGCATAGTGTTGAAGAAACTGGTGGGAAGTTTCAGCGTGTTGCCTGTTTTGGTCTTCTGTCTGCACTCTTGGGATGCATCTTGTGCACACCTTCCAAAGTTTCAACTCTTCAATCAAAGTTCAGTGAATGGTGTTTCAAGAAATCTCAGGAACAACAATGTAGAGCCTGTCAAGAATGACCCACCAATCATGAAGCATGATTTGTTCAACCTGTGCGATTTTCTGGTTGGGAATTGATGGTTTGCCACTTCTTTCCTCGTCATAAATTTCCGTACGACCATCTGCAAACTCCCTACACCACTTGCTGACATTTTCGATATCCATACAAGACTAGCCATACATTTCTATCAACTGTTGTTAAATTTCGATTGGTTTAACACCGTTTTGCACTAAAAAACTGAATAACTGCGTAAACTTTCACTTGGGGGTAGCGGCTAACGGGAGCTCCATTACAACTTGGCTGTCAAGCCAAGACTGAGGGCTCCAGTGGATGTGCAGTGGGAGAGTGGAGGGAGGAAGGAAAACAGCAGTATGGCCAGCATCGATACAAACAGTTACCCTGCAAGCCCAGCATTTTGGAGACCTTACTTTTGAGATTACCCTCATATTATAAAAGTTTCATTTATAACACTGCTTATGTCTTCATTTGATATATCAATAAGTTTTAACTCGTGTGATCAAACCATTTTGAGTTCAACAAATAATTTTTCGTTGAAATTGAGATAAAACTGATAAGATCATGGCCATGACATTTCTATAAAAAGGTCTATCCTTTTTAAGGCTGAAAAGCTTATTTCATCAAAGATAGTTTGTCAAACTAGTTTTGGCACACACATTGTTTGCTTTGTAACTGCACGTATTTAGAATAGAGAAAGAAATGTAGTTTTGAATTTAAACTCACATATTTTAGTTTAAAAATTTGGAATGACATGTAAAATTAATAGCCATTTCTGTAACATTTTGCAATGCATTGCATTAGCTATGAATATTGCTGAGAAAGTAATGGGCTCTAGTTCCTCACATACATATTGAAGTGCCAGATTCTCCAGTCCCTCCTATCCCATGAGTTACACAAACTTGCCAACTGCCTAAGGTGCCCCTGATTCAGTGTAGATTTGTCATAAATGTAAGAAGGGAAACGCATAGCGAGATGTTTGGCAGTAAACGTATTAAGAAACCTCACTGGCATTGGGTGGAAAAAAAAGAAGTTTGATCTAACTTGTCTGATTTTTAATATTTTTTATTGAAGCACAAGCATACATTGGACTTTCTAATGCCTTATGTACCAGGTGGAAGGGAAGTCATTACATTACCAGCGATAAATCTCAGTATTTGGAATACATTTTGTATCTTATGTTCTTGTCTGTGACCATTTCCTATGAAAATATTTTAGTTTTGTTGAAAACAAGAGATGAAGCTGGCAATGCTGCAGGTGTGTGGGTGTCACTTTTACTAGGTCAGTACATATGCTTCACTGCTACTACTGCATGTCTCATGGGCATAAGCAAATACCATTCGGTTTTTACTCTGCAAGTGTAGGCCAGTCGAAATGCCAGTTGCACTCATCTCCCAAAACATAATGCCATCCCGCATTGTGTTTGCAAGCGACTGACATGTTTACATCCAGAAACCTGTTAGATCCCTGATCAACCTCAATGTAATGTTCCCTAGTTGCTTCATGTCTGAGAAAGGTGCTTAGAATCTTCCTTTAATTCTTTTAAGTGATTAATTATTTTGAAACCCTTGTGATGTCCCATAATTACTACCAAAATATGTCAGAAATGTTACTCTACTCATTTTACAAGTAACAAACTATTATCTTCATACATTCTTGTGGAATTACACATCCAGTTTGGAACCAAAACCATTTATCTTTTCGAAATCAGCTGATCAAAGAACAAAATGCCATTAGACTAATTTGTAATGCTTCTATGAAGCACATATTAGTATACTTAGCATTAGAATGCCAGGACGGGACAATTGACTTTTATTCATTTTAGATGCTCACTATTCACTGATTTATCATTAGGTCTAAAGCTCATGTGGTTCAATCCATCCCTACCTAACCTGCGCCATCCTTCTCCCTTTTACACCGACTCTTCTCAAATCCTCTTCCACATCCAGCAACCATTTGTCTGTTCTGCCTCTTCCTCCACAGGGATTTTTGCACAATACTGTTTAGATGAATGTGTTTGACTTATGCTCCAAATGTCCCAATGTACTCACTATACTCGGCAAAAATTAACTTCCCTGACATTCAGTTATGAACCCTCTGCACTCGAGGGGACATATTGACCGCTTTATGCAAAACTACACTTGTTTCATACTTAAGTTAATTGCATTTCATGTAATATGTGGAATTTGTGGTGGACAAAGTGGTACTGGGGCGGGTTTCCTCCGGGTTCTCTGGTTTCCCCTGCCATCTCATTTCACCGGTGCTCCATCTTCATTCCATGTATCATCAGTGTCACCGCCTGCAGTGCTGTATGTAGTGAAAGTGGGCGTTAAACACAACAGAAAAATGTAATGTCATATCAATGACATGTAAGTTTATATGAACATTTACAAATTATGACAATGCTTTTGTTAATGTACAGCAACAAGGCTGTTTAACCAGGCATCCCAATTCACGTTCAACTCATAAATAGGAAGTTGTATTGAAAACTAGTAAAAGCTTGTAAGATGAAAATTACGATAAGTGCCCATTATTGTATGAAATACTGCATAACTAATGCATTTCTTGATAACTTAAAATAAAGTGATGTATAATCCTATATTTTATTATAAATAAGTGGTTCAGTTGGTAAGGCACTTGCCTACTGATTGTACGTTAAAACATGTCCAGACCGATGGTTTTTTTAAGTGTGTTTAGCTGTAGCCCTATATTGCAGCAGCCCTGCATCGGTAGGTTTACCGCTATGTAAAAACTCTTGAGGGAAAAAATTCCACCACGTGGCAGCATTCATCTCCTGGCAATTGACAGGGTTGTTAATAAACAATAGGTATACTATTTTATTGCTGTGTCAAATTGACCCCTCTAGGGCATTCTAGTATGTAAGAAAAATCAGGCATCCTAGTGTTAATTATGATACACAGCTGAATAGTGGATAGGTAGTACATAGTATGGTATCTAACCCTGGTATATGGCAGTAATCCAGAAATAAAAGTATTTGAGTCTCCTTTGGGCCTATAATACCTATGTAGTTGCCTTGAAGGTTTGCTGGAACATATATAGCAGGCCTGGGCAACTGGTGCTCACTGAGTGCAGCCTGCTCAAGGCCTTTCACTACTAGCTGTATGTTTGGCACTAAAAACTGAAGGTTGCTCAAGGTATCTTGCCAGTTGCCCAGGTCTGATATATAGTAATCCGACAAGGGATTTGGTGTGTTTGGTTGTGAAAGTGATAGCCTACGCCTACTCATGATAGAAGAATGTTGGGAAGAAAAGCTGAAAGTGCGTGGTTCCAATCCATGTCACGTTCTGTCTGGTTCACAATACTCTAAATTATCTATATCTTGTAACTGAAAAAAGTGTTCTCATAAACTTTTTCATTGTACTCATTGCAATCTTTCCTGGTTTGAATATCTGCTCCCTTTTCTTTCTTTCCCTGGTTACCCTCCCCTTATGTAGGACTTACAAGCCTGTGCCTAAGGTCAAACGTCTGTCGGGGAGCAGAGGGACCTCTGGACCAGACATATAAATTGAATTCTATTTGACGCTTTGGATTTTAACAGCAGTTGTAACATTTTGTTTTGCAGGTGGCATTTACAACCAGAATTTATCATCCTAACATAAATAGTAATGGTAGCATTTGCTTGGATATATTGAGATCGCAGTGGTCTCCCGCACTTACTATTTCGAAAGGTAAGAATAATTGTAGTCGTGTAATGAAAGAACATGAAAAACCAATACGGCCGAAATTTCTTTTTTTAGAACAAACATAAAGTGTGTATTTAAGCATTCTTATGTAATCAGTGAAATAATATGTTTGCTGTAGGTAAAATTAGATATAATAGTAACCTTGCTATGCATTACAGAGTGCTTGCATCAAAGATTACACAAAACTTTACAGAGGAATGGATGTTAAGATGCCAAATATCAGAACTTGTGTCCTCCATGAAATAAGGGTTATAGGTCGAAACTATATTGCTGATGCAATTACATGACTTCTGTGCATCCCTAGACAGTTCTTGGGAGAACAGGAACCCCCAGCGATGTACTTCTGCATTTAGCAGGAGATGGAAATCGTGCATATTTGCTTGGTGGTGGGGTGTCCGGAACGATTGATATCTCTTGTTGAATTTTTATGTATGGCTGCATTATAACGTGTTACGTCAACCAAATTTCAGCTCAAACTTTGGTTTGGTTTGTTTCGTTGTTAGGTCATAATTTGCTGCTACATAAGTGTGTTTAAAAACACCAACAGTAAGTTTGTTGTCATAAATAAATAATGGTTAAATCTTAGATCTAGTACATCATCTCCAGATAAATTGAAATATCCCTACTTCAAGAGAAAACCGGTTACTTAACGTAAACCTACTGGATTTTGAATCAATTGGCTTTACATCTTGAAGTGAAAAAAAGTCAAACATATACAGATATTTGAAAGGCCCTTGCTTTAGAAACCATAGATACCAATGAATGGTTACGCAATTTCACTGGCAGTTCTTTTAAAGATAATGCAGTTGAAGTTGCATGTAATCTTCTCTCATTCTATTGCTTACTAGGGGTATATGGCACAAGTTTTGCTACAGAAATAACAGCAATTCATACGACATTAACTTTTAAAGCTACCAGTTGACAATTATACCAAAGTAGTTATATTCTCAAACTAGAAAGCTGCTGTACAAGCAATATACTTATACAATATTAAATCTTGCCAAATTAAAGATTATCAAATAATGATACAACTATGCTTGAATTAACATCACTTGCCAATTCTGATAGCTCCCACGTCATGCATTCTGTACATGGCACATGGGTCTGTTGTCATGACAACCAGGTTTCACCTTGAAGTAGCAACAGCCTTTGTGGTCACACAATTGCCTTTTGAACCCCTTCCACATGCTACACCCAAATTCAAAGGCTATTTGAATTTTTGTCATGACAACAGACCCATACACGATGCATGGGACGCATATCCCGGGAGCTGGTAGAATTGGCTAGTAATGTTAATTCAAGTATAATCAGACTACATAAAAAGGTCCACTTTCAGTGGATTCCTGCTGTTATATAGTATGGTATATTGGTTAATGAAGATGCAAATTTTTTAGCTAAACGGGATTGTAATATACTTTAAAAAAACATCAAATTTACATATCAATCTGTTCACTTCATACAAATTTACAATTTCTCATGAAAAGCTAAAACTAAAAACTGAAGAAAAGAATTGGAAAGCTCCAATTAACCAGGTAACTTACCACAATGTAACCACATCCTTTAGATTAATAACTGGTTGGTCATGATTGCCTTTCAAGTCATCTGCATAGAATTAAAATCTTGCCTTCTCCCGTTTGCCACTCATGCAAGTTTGGGAGCAGATATGAATAAAGGCATTATCTGAAGAACCTACAGAAGTGCGGAAGTATTGTTTGCCTTGCCTTCCATTGGCACCAGCACAGCCAGTGGAAGGCAAGAGGCGGACACAAGAGACCAGAGACAGTGGACGGGAGCGCCAGAGAACCACATCAGGCATATAAGGAAGAGCATCAGAGCAAAGACCAGACAATTGCCCAGAAGAAGCTCACAACAGGATGAGTGAAACGTTGACAATTTCAACAAAAATGACGCTGCCTTCACCGGAAGTCAAGAGCACTAATCAAGACACAGACCATAGAAGCCAATGCATTCATTTGTTAAAATGTTGTGTTCCCTATTATTGATATGAAGGCTGTGATTACAAGTTATGTGTGAATTGCTAATAAGCGCTTCCTCTTGAGGTGTATTTAATGTTATCAAAGCATTGAAATTGAAGTTGCAAGAAACAAGGAAGGTTATGCTAAGACCATTGGGGGTTTAACCATTCATGTCATTATGAGAAGTAAATGTACTTAACAAGCGTCCTATTACATTTTGAATGTTGCCATGTATTTGTAAGGGAAACATAAATAGTTGCCATGACTTATGCATGTACTGTTGTATCACTATTGTGCATTGTTCATTTGAACTCAGATGTGATAAAGGCAATACTGGTTTCAATCCTGTATCAGTATGCATTTTTATAAAGGGCTTTTATACCATCCATAGAATAGCTGTAGGATACTTAATATCTTTGGATTTCCGTATTCATTAATAGAACTAGTTCTAGATAATGATTGTTGCTCTGAAGTTCAGAGAATGTACGTAAAAATTTAATAATTGCAATTAAAGGTTTTCTTGCTGTCATTATTTTACAATTTGTGCTTAATGAGCTAGAGCTCTTACCTTGGGCAGTACATCACAATTTTGATGGTTGCTGGTAACATAAACAAGCTTTATGCAATTACATCTGTAGTAATACAATTTTGTCTTGTGCAAATAATTTTATTCTGTAGTGAAGTTTTATTACAAATATTATTTTAATACACAATAAGTAACTGTCTAAATATAATTAAATATTGCTTTCATTTCTCTTGAAATATGCGCAGCTTTGGTATAGTTTTTATTTCACTTGATAATTAAAATGCTTGGAAGCTGTGTATAATTCTGATTGAATGCTGTATTTTGTGGAATTTAGTTTTAATATATTGTCTCATCTATGGTAACAAAATTTTCGGGCCAAATACCTGTTCTAGTTTGTATTTTGATGTAAGATATATACAGAATAGCAAACAGTTGCAACAACAGCAGATATTAGTTCAAACAGATGAATACAGTGTAGTGTTTGCCATTTAAGTTTCTTTCGTGTGTGATTTTAACTTTTTGAATCTTTTTCTTTTCTCTTTTTTTCAGTTCTTTTGTCCATCTGCTCTCTGTTGTGTGATCCAAACCCAGATGATCCGTTAGTGCCAGAAATAGCTAGGATATACAAGACGGATAGGGAAAAATACAATGAACTTGCGAGGGAATGGACACGCAAGTACGCCATGTGATGCCCTCAACCTGCTACAGCGGCCCAGCTTATACAAAATCAGCTGTCCGTTCTACATTTTCTAATGAAACATAGAGAAACAAAAGATAAATAACAGAACAAGAACAACAAAAAGAAATCAAACAACTTAAGGGACTTCCTGACACTGGTGTTCTTTAATTATGGCCGTTGCTAATAATTAATCTCTAACTCCACCTCTTTTATTAAAAGGAGATTCGTGAATAAAAAAAGGACTTTGTTCGATAGTTTGTTGTCCCTCCCTTCGAATTATTTGCACATATACTTGGTGGTTTTAATAAAAAAAAAAATACATGAGATTTTTTTCGGTGGTGTCAAAGTAGGTGTACTTTTTTTATAATGTGAAATATTAAAAGTATAAGAAATAATGACTTGCTGAATAGTTGAGCTGTGCATTAAAAGTAAGGGGGTTTTGCTGTGAAAGGAATTATGATGCTGTCCGGTCACAGGAAGTTCCTCACCTCTACCCATCTGCCCTTCATTCCCGCTGTACAAGTCTTGTCAACCTAGTTGGGACACACTAGCTGCAAATTCACGCTCCTTGGCTCCGCTTTATACCACGCTGCCTGCCAGTCATTCTTTAAACCAATTGATTTTGGCACAGTGTTTCCCGACTACCCTGGGTCCTTTCTCACATAAGCAGGTATTATGCAAATAGCATTATTTAAGAGCGAGAAAGAATGGCAACAAAAGGACCTTAATGGTTACTTTTTTGCTTCTTCTCATTGTATATTATTTTCTTTGAAATATTTTCTTTTTTTTTCTTTCGCCATTCTTAAAAGTGGAATTTGTGTAATCGTACCTTTTGTGAAACTTGTTAATAAACAATTATTAATATATGGTCGGATTAATTGTTTATGTAGTAAAGAAATTTCTCATATTTAAATTACAGTTTTTGTTAGTTTCTCCTCAACCATTTAAATTTTAACCTGTGGAATGACTGAACTTTTGATGGACTTAAAATCCAGTCTTGTGTTAACTGATAAATGAACTTATTGTTCAGAAAGCATCAGTAGTCAGATCTCTCAAAGATCCCTGATGTATATGTGGAGTAATAGGGAGGTTATAAACAATACAAATTTCTCAACATCAGCAGCATTTATTTGACCAACACATGTTAATGTTATTTACAAGGGATTGTTTCTCATAGTGCATCGCTTTGGTGGAGTGCCGTTTTTTTTTTCTTCCAGTTTTCAAAGTAATGGTACCTAATGAGCCAGTGCATACATACGTATAGAGTTAGTGGTCTCTACCAAAAGTTAGCACATAATTGCATGTCTTTGTATTGCTCAAGGGGCAGAGGCTGTTCTTTTGGTAACTTTTGGTAGAAGAAAGTCAATGTTAACGTTAAGGAAGGAATTATCTGATTACTTGTGAATATCATGAGAAAGCATATTTTTATGTTTGTTTCAGCAAAACGTAATTAAAATTAAGTGATTGTAGTAATTTAATTTAGCCAGTTTACAATTTTAAAAATTTTCCCCTTGTTATAATAGTGAAATTGTGAATGATTGTATAACCCGTTTCATTTACAATTTTCATTATTGTACATACATTTCCATTGAACTATACTTTTAGTCCCATTCATTTTTTTTTTTTTTTTTTTTTTTTTTTTTTATTTTTTAAAAAACTGGAAAAAGCTTAAAAGTGTAAAGTGTGCAGACCTTTAAGGAATAAAATAATTGCTGAATCACCGTAAAGAACTTTTTAAAAACTTAATTATTTCATCTGTGTTAACACTTTGGGGTATCCAGTATTCTGAACAAATTGTAATTTAATTTGTAAATGTGTTGCATTGTTTGGGGATGCTTCTTATAAATATGATTTAATAATTTATGTTATTTTTGTTTTGTATTTTTTCTAAACATAGAAGTACACCCTTCATTCAAATAAATATGCATCCTTACTTGTGTGCATGGAAGTGTACCAGCAGATTAATATCACAGCAGTTACAAAGACCATCCAACTTGAATGAGTATGTTTTGTTTCTCTGGCATCTGTTCAGAAGCAAGTGAAAATGCAAGAAATACTTTGAGTATAACTATGAGAAAGTGGAAGAATTGGCTTCTGTCCCAGGGTTTTAGGTCCAAAGCTTTTTTCCTCTCTTTTTGTGCTATTAGCATTATGGGTCTGGTAGGTTGCATTTGAAAAGACAATTTATCAGTTAACTTGTGTCCTTCCTTATGTGGCAGATTTATGCTTTAGAGTTCAGTATCACCTTTCCTTTTAAATCCTATTTTTTCCATTGACATGGATCACTGGGTGCTGAATATAAAATGAAAGTACTGCAGGAGATAACGCCAATCAGATGCAGTAATCAGTTGTTGAAGATGGAAGTCATTTATTAGAAAGGGATTTTGAATTGTATAGTTCCTTGCATCTGAACATATGTCATTGAATAGCAGAGTTGGAGTATGCTAATGCTTCATAAGGTAGATCATTAAGCAGGTTACAATTCTTGCACTTTTGGCAAGACTTTCTTTCCTGTAATTGCTGCTGGAATCAAAATTTAGATCCCATAGATGTGAGCATTGCTCTTATATAATATTAAATTCGGAAGAAGCTTTTACAGGTATTCAGCAGTTTCTGCTGCAATGATTTGAAGAAAAAAAAAGTCTGTTAATAACAGCCTAAGCATTGAGAACTTACATAAAATAAACACCAACTCTAACATATTAACATCTGAGTGGAAATTAAATTTAGAATATTATTTATGTATTATTTTTAACACTTATACAGTATTTGAGTATATAAGAATGTGGTGGGAGCGGTTGTAGAGTAGTATCCTAGAATCTCAATTCTCAGTTTCTTAAAAAAAAATTTTAACCCTGGGAGGACACATTATTGATTGCCTTAAATGCATAAGGAATAGAGTATATTTGGTTCAAAAAATTCCTAGGGTCTTCATTAGAAATCTGTTTTTATACACATAACCACATAACAAACATGTTCATCTCCTGCATATAGGGGACAGGAAACATTTTAAGACAACCTAGTTTAATAGCATAACTCAACTACGTTAGATAAGTACCAAATTTCTTACAAGAAGCAAGTGAAGGAAACTGAAACACCCCAAACAACCAGTTTTTACAAAAATATGAGTAAAATATGTACCCTGAATTTTTTAAATTTCATTTTGCTTTGTTTTCATATAAGTACAAAACAAAATACACCAGAAAGCATATTTCAGGAAAAGTGTAAATGTTGACAATGCTTTGTTGCACTAACCATTTTTTAAATATTTGCCGTTCGTTACAGTGTTTCTGCATTTTAAGCGGTACACTGAAATGCTAGATGATGGTTTTCTCACAAGTTCATAAAAGCAATACAATGAGGCTACCATATGTTTAAGCCGCTGAATGTTTTCTCAGCCTGCAAAATGTGTATTACTTAATTTATGCTATTTCCAGTAAAATGTTTCTCTGTATAGAAGATATATAGAAAAATAAGCATTCATTTGAACATTTTGCAGAATAGGTATAAAAATTAATGGTGTATGTAATATGCAGAGAAATTATGTGAATGTTGTACATAAAACTTTTTCTTTCTTCTCTCTCTCTCTTTCCCTCTCTCTGTGTATGTTAGGCAGGCTGTATGTTTGGATGGCAATAAATCTAGGAGCAAAAACAGTATTTAACAGACCTGGAGCAGGGTGACCAGATGACCAGTTTATAAATAGTACTAAAAGTTGCAGTTAAAATTCCCATCTTAGAAACCTTTGAGCTGATTTTATAGCCTCTGATTTACATGTAGTTGGCATGCGTATCTCATTCATGAATCAAGAGCAACTGTGAAATTATTTGCTACATTTTGCATCAATTTTGGATAAGTAAAAATTAAAATATAGCATATGTGTATATCGTATAATTGGATAAGTAGCACATTGTGCATAGAAAATGTAATTTCCAAATGCACAATGTAGGACATTTGGATTGTTTCCGAAGGGGAATAAAATGTAGGACATATGGTCATCCTACCTTAGATAAGTGGTTGAGAAAATTCATACTGATCACCAGGTAGCAGCCTTTGGAGGTGGTGTACCTGCTATGAATTACTCATTTAGTACATATTTCTAGTATATTTCTACTGAATAAATAAATTGGCACATAGTCGTGCAATACTTAAGATCAGTACCTTCTTAAAGTGAGTTAACAGTGCATCACAGTTAACGGTATATCTCTAATTGAATCTTATGTGAAAAAGTTTTGAAGTTGTGTGCTGCACTGTGAAAAAAATATCAATCAAAAGTGTGATGGTACCGTGTGATAAGTTTGTATAAAGTGAGGGATGTAAGTTAATAAATTCACACTTAAGAGGGTACATAATTACCTTAGAGCATTTTGAGAGCTGTGATTAATTTGTGTAAATATATCTTGTACATTTTGCAGTATTTTAACACTTGCAGTTAAGAGTAACATTTTAAACTCCTAAATAAAACTCCACATTCCTCAGTCTGAATTAAGTTTCTGAGATTCTACTGACCACACATTTGGAAGTTTGGAAACAAAATTGATGTTAAAATGGTCTACTGCAATACAGATCCAATCTTGACTCCAACAAATCTTTTTGGACTAAATGTTGATCATTACTGAGATCTAAAGACATATATGGAGCCCACATAAAGTGATAGAGGTGAATGTGTTAAATAAAAGAAAAAACCAAATGCCAAGAACTCAAGATCTTATTGAAGCAAACAGTCTTCCAAGTTGTGGAAAAATATTTCTGGAGCCCTTCATGGGCTACAGAGGCCAACTGATGCTTTTTTAATATCCTGGTTCCCCTCAAACTAACTTTTGTTAAAAATGTTTTTTTCTAAAATGAATTGAGCTGTTTGTTTTTACTGATGTTAGTACATCTCGTGAACTTAGGAAGGAAATAAAGTATCAAATGAAAAGGTTTTAACATCCTTTAATCTGGTGGGTCATATCAGACAAATGTGATAAGGGAAAATCTCTAGAAAAACGTTACCCTGGTATCTCGCTATAACTGAGATTCGAACTCAGTACCTTTTGAGTGTGAGATAGACATGCTATCATATCACAGAAGCAGCTTTTAAGAGTTAGGTATTTTGGTTTCAGTCACCCAAACTCTCATAGTTGGTCATGTTGATTTATTGTGGCTCTTCAAAATTCAGAAATATCAAATTTTGAATACATGAAGCTTGTCACACTATCTCCTGTATGTGATTAGAACCTTTCCAATAGAATCACGTTAGGTGATAAGGGAACTTGCAAAGTAATGTTGTTAGCTAATGCTGGATTTCTGACAATGAAGTCATTAATCCTCTTGCTCTCCAATATTTTTCACTGATGGATGGGGCACTAGAAGTGGCCGGGCATATTTGAAGGTGGTCTCGATCCATTTCCTCTTGCAGATCACATAGAGGACAGAGTGGTGAAGAATATATCCCAATTCTGTTTAAATGTTTTGCCAGACAATCATGTCCTGTAATCAACCTGAAGGTTGCAACTGCTGTTTTTCGAGGATACTCAGGAATCACTGTTTGAATGTTTGGTAGTTCCCATCTTTTATTCTTTGATTTTTCATAGTAATATTTTGCAATAATTTTTTTGAATTCAGAGTTGACTAATCTTTTAGCTGCATAAAATGGTAAATTAACTATAGATTTTTGTACACCGCTGGTACCCTTTTTTGCAAGAAAATCAGCTTTCTCATTACCACTCAGTCCACAGTGAGCCGGTATCCATTGGAAGACTAGGTGTTTTTGAAGTGCTGTTAGATGGCTAAGCATCTTCCAACATTCTATAATAGTTTGGTTTTTTGGTGACGACTTGGAAGTAATTGCTATAATTGCTGCCCTGGAATCTGAGAGAATAACTGCTTGCTGAAAATGTGAAATTCTGTACAAAAGATTTTGTAGGGCCATTCGAATAGCTTCAATTTCTCCATCAAAGTTAGTAGTTCCATAACTTAAAGATTTGTAATAGGAAAAGAGGTGACATGTGACTCCAGCACCTGCTCCATCTTGGTTTGATATCAATGATCCATCAGTATAAATATGGAGCCACTCATGTTCTGGAAATCTAGTATGGATTGTCTCTAATGCCAATAATTTTAGAACACTAGTTGGAGTATCACTTTTTTTAACTTCTTCTGTCAGGTGTAAATAATATGTGATGTCTAATGTATGTGTTGGATTCACTTTAGATATGAAGTTTTCCTTTGAATTAGGAAGGTGTACATCCTTCTTGATGTCTTGAATTTTGGAAAGAAAGCTCTCCTGAGTCTTTAGTGTATGTGTAAAATTTCTCTTGTGCCATGTATTGAATGGGAGTCTGATCAACTTTTCGTGTTGAATAAGAGCCGCTTTTTCTATTTCATATTCAATGGGGTATTGGTTGGTTAGTATTTCCATAGCTGCTATTGGTGTGGTTTTGATAGCACCCGTAATTAATCTCAGACTTTGGTTTTGAAAGATTTGAATTTTTTTTGTGTTTGCTGTTACAAGAACTTCGCTGCAGTAAGTAAATAATGGTTTTATATATACATTGTATATTGTGTTAAGCGTTGCTCTGGAACATCCCCACTTCATTCCTGTTAGACGTTTTAACAGTGAAAGGCGCCTCTCTGCTCTTTGTATTACATTTTCTATTTGTTTGGTCCATGTAAGTTTGGTATCAAATGTAACTCCTAAATGCTTTGCTTCCTTTGTTTCTGGTAATTGTTGACCCTCAAAATTTAGTTTTATTTTTAGTGGTTTTTTTCTTAGTGAAAAGATTTGGTAGTTTGATTTTGTTGTATTAACAGTCATTAAATTTTCTTTGGTCCACCTCTGTAAGTTGGTTAAGGATTGTTGCATGGTTTTTTCCAGTTCTGTACTTTTGCTTTTTGGTTTTGAAGTCCACATTACTAAGTCATCAGCAAATAGTGCACACTTCACGCCTGATTCTTGTATTTGTTGTGGTAGATCATTAATAAATATATTAAAAAGTGTAGTGCTGAGCACTGCACCTTGTGGTAAGCCATGGTGTACTTGTTTATATTTAGATATATTTCTTCCATATCTGGTTGCAATAAAGCATTGTGTTAGGAAATGACATAGCCATGAAAACATTGGACCTTGTATCCCTATTTTTTTTACTTTCTTTAGTAGTTTTGTTCTGCATATAGAATCATATGCACTTTGAAAATCAATAAAAACTGATAAATTATCTTCTTTTCTATTGAAGGAGTCTTTGATTTCTTGACTGAGAAGTAAGACTTGTTCATTTGTAGAGTGGAACTCTCTGAATCCAGCTTGACATGGGGATATTAAATTTTGTGATTCTAGGAACCAATTTAACCTGCTTGACACCATTCTTTCCATCACTTTTACTATTATGCTGGTAAGAGCTATTGGTCTATAATTTTTTATTTCTGATGCTGTTTTATCTTTCTTCAAGAGTGGGACAATTATTGCAAAGTAATGTAATCTGGCTATTTACTGACTTTATTACTCATTTCTACTGCTGTATGCTTCAAGACATTATACAAAGCTTAACACTTCATTTTCTATAAAAAAAATTTAATTTAAAAGTTTGCTTTTGTGCCACATAAGAGGCATTGTGGAGATATTTTCCATGTCACAGCTTGGAAGGTTTCTTGCTTCGCAAATGGTTCTTTTCCATTTGAGAACCTGTAACACTTTATGGACACTACATGTATGTGTGAACACATTTTTCTTTTTTTGACTGGGTAAGAGAATAAGTTTGGACTAAAAATCCATGGAGGTTACTATGTAATTACAGCAGTTATATGAAATTCATCAGGGAGAGGTATTTCAATCTGATAAAGGTAAGTGCCATTCCATAAATGATGTTCTGCTGAAAGTGAATGAACACCTTTGGAAGCAAGGTAGAAAGCCAGGTAGTTGGGGTCCATGGTCTTGCTAATGTCAAATGTTTGAAATTAAGCAAGAAAAACAAATTGGCTGCCATTTTATAAAAGCTTAAAAGGAGAAAGGCATTTGACTCTCTTGGAGTAGACTTCATTCCTGTTGTACATTCAGTAGGAAAGATAACCTGATTGTTGCACTAACATGATTTTCTCTACTAATATACAAATTCTTAAAAAGGCTAATTCCTATACATTTGCTGAAATTACTTTAGTGCTAATTTTCTTGTGGAAGCAAGGGGAGTATGAGTATAGGTAGACTTCAAGCAATAATAAGTTTTTAAAGTTGGTTGCTGTGTGATGAATTTGAAAATCCATTCTGTGCATGACCAAGGGAGGAAAAAAAATGAATGATTTCTGGTTTGGGAAAAGTATAAGTTTTGGAAAATTCAGAGAAATAAATTAGTGAAATGGTCAGCTTCACAAATAAAAGGTGACAATGTGTGTTCTAATGAGTGTCATATTTTTCAAAGCTAGTTTGCCATTTTACTGTTTACAAGTTGCACTTGTCATCTAGAATGATTTTTGGGGGTATTGCCATACAATTCAGGATGTTTTATTTGTCACGAAAATATCTAGCATATAGTATTTAAATCAAAATTGTTAAAGCCATTTTCGAAAAATATTCTATCTAAAGTGTATTCGGAGGGGGGATTTTTTTAATACAAAATCGTGGTGCATACTTGAGGACAAAGATGAAGATAGCCCGTAATATCCCTTGGGGCAAGGGCCCCGTACCATGATCGAGATTTTAATATGTAACAAGTGTACTGAGCGAGATGGCTTCGTGGTAATTTGTGGCCGCATTCAGGAGGTTGTGGGTTCGATTCCCTAGACTAAACCATTGTCAGCGACTGGTTAAAACGCGGTTGAAACTATTCTAATGCAACATCTAAACAAAGCTATGTAAATATCTTGTATGTGGGTCATAATGTCTTAGGAATAATTATTTCACTGCTCGAGAAGCGATGACGAAATGAACCGTTACTCGAAGTCGAAGCACGTTTGGTACAATGTGCAACAGTGATGTATCGAACAGCAGCAAAAGACCCATGGGAGTCTTCGATTATCAACGGAGGCAAATGCATGATGTAAGAGAATCCTGCGCAACTTTAGGCGTTGTAATACAAGAGATGCTACGGAAGTTGATGCTGAGTAGGGATTTCATAAAGTATAATGAGCAAAGCATTGGACAGTAAGAGACTGAAAGAAAAATAGGAACACGTTTTCCTTCTGGCATCACCGTGTTCCGCAGCATCAAAAGGCAATTAGTGTACTACCAAAATATATTTCATTCACATGAGTTTCTCTAACCACTATCGTTTAATGATACAGTTTCTACAAACTATTGCCGCAAAAGCTTATCTTGCTTCTTATATAATGTTAATCGAGATAAACTTTGCAGGAATAGTTTCAATATTAATTACGTTTAAGATACAAGAGACGGAATCGAAGTCAAATGCTTCAAGACGAGTCGCTGCAAGTTGGGCTTGAAATTCCATACACTTCCATGGCATCCCGGAAAACTATAGAATGAATGCACTCGTAAAAACAACCAAAATATTGGACAATTCAAACCAATTAGACCGGATATCTCGGAAGTGCCTGATACCATATAAACGAAATTTATTTTAAATAAATAGTGTGATACTAATACACACAATTATAGATAAGTGCAGTTGGTAGCGCGCTTGCCTCTTGGCGCGGAGGACCCGGGTTCGTTCCCCGGTACCAGCATGGGGAAGCCTGGCACGGGGTGCACTCAGCCTCGTTGGGTACCAATGAGTTACTTGATGGAGAAGTAGCGGCCGCATAACTGGCCGGGAGGGCTCGGGGCGCTTACCACGTCCCACCCTCCAGTACTGGACCCCACCAAAAGACCTGTAGTGGGCAGAGGTTGGGGACGCAGCGACTGGGCGGCAAGCCTTGGCCCTTCCTGGGTTTAGGACGGAATGGGATTGGATGGATTAGACTAGTATGATGGAGAGGATACACCATTAGTGGTACAATCGGCTAGAGGGTAGCAGCTCTGGTTCCCGGTCACGGAATGTTCGTGGGTTCATCCCCATTCGTAGGTGGGCTTTTAAAAGCACGGGTATTTTTCCACCGTTCACTTACTGTACTACTAGGGTCATTCGGCGCTCTCCAATTCCCACATATACTACTACAACCACCACTACTGCTGCCACCACTTCTTCTACTACTACGATACTGAATTAATTTCGTTTGAAGAGGACTTATCCCGGAAAGTTCAAAACATTCACATTTAAAGTTCTTAAACATATGGTATTTATATAAAAATTGTTAAAGCCATCTTTGAGAAAATAAAAATTATGGATACATTTTCCGAGGAAAGGATAGCTTTGAATTGGAAATTTTCTTTAAACTATGCGTATCGTAGTTTTGCGAAATGCAGAACTTCAATACCAAGATTGGTATTTATCTGACATTACTTTTTGATTTGTTTATCCATTAATGCGCAAGGTATCTGTGTTTATTATTATTATTATTATTATTATTATTATTATTATTATTATTATTATTATTATTATTATTATTATTATTATTATTATTATTATTTTATCATTATTATCATCATTCGGGGGCCTCAAAACATCCGTTTATGGTGAAATCTCGATATGCAATTTTTGGGTGAAATACAATATACCTGAGGTGCATAAAAAGTAGCCCAACTCTGCCAGCATGAACTGCTCATTTCCTCGAGCAAGTAACTAGCCACTTGATTGTGAGGAGGAGCTTTACTCCCTCCAAATATGGCCAAACTGTCAAAAGGTAATATTAGACGTTACATGTTCTCTCTGGTGGTGTATCGTTTAGGCATAATTCGTTCAATTTAGGCGCAAAAATAAAATATAAAAAACACGTAGAAATAAACGCAAAAATATCTTTGTTTTCCTCTCCACGTCTCTGATGAAACCTTTCCAGCTAGAGTAGGATTTGGGTAATATTTTTCTTCCTTAATGCACATTTGATAATTCATTCAGGAATATGTAGACGGCAATTCTAAAATTAGCTTAAAATTAAAGCAATCCATGAATGAACTGTGCAGTTGTTGAACATATTTCGCTTGAGACTGATGTCTGCTCACGGTAGCACGCGGTGGAGAGGTTATGTATTTAAAAGTGAGAATGGGTCACCGCTCCTAACGCGGAATGCCTCACTCAGATTCAAGTGTTCTCGACAAATTTGGCTCCCGGGCCCAGAGCCAACCTCGGCCCAGGGTTCACTAATCGTACATAGCGAAGACTGGCCAAGGGAAAAAAAGCACCTTTCAGTGTCAAGGACTCTTCAAACGCCGAGTTCTTTTCCCGTCTCCCAACTTCCTAAACTGCAAACTAATGTGATGCACAATTTTGACTCTACAATAGGACTCTGTTTTATTCGCAAAGTTATTAAAACACAATTAACTATTCACAAGTAAATATAAAATAAGAGAAGGATTGTGAGTTTGAAGAAGAATTATTTATTACTATGTGGTATAAACATACAGCACGCCGAAGAAAATAATGGCAGCAACCGTCACCAAACTAACATTTTGTTATTGCGTCTTGCTTGTATACGTAACATATTTAAATTAATTTCCAAAATAATTGTTACGATATGTGGATATGCCGTAATTCTACGCTACAAAAAAAAGTTACACAAAACCACATGTAAATACAATATTCTAATCCTCAGGTAATGAATGTCCCCTATCGAGAGAATGAAGTACACTAAAAGTGTGATCTACACCACAAGCTACAGTTGACTAGACAGCATGTTGAAAGAAAATGCGGGAAAGAAAGGTATTTCGTATCTGTTCGTATCTAAAAGAGTAGGCGCCAATGCTCATATCGTTTAGTTCATCGAATCCCCAATAGAGAGCATAGGAATGCTCTGTTCGGCGACTTGCCGCGCTCGCCATTTGAGTGCATAAAGGTGATATGTTTTATAATAGTAAATGTATCCGATCCTCTTTTTAATTTTTCTACTATGTACCCACAGTAAGTAGAAAAAATACTGGGTGTTGATTTTAAATAGGCCCTACCGTACACAAACACTTATGCCATTATTTTGATGCAAATTTCATCTCAAAGGTTGAAAAAGCAGAATAGGTTTATGTCGAGGTTGCTGAGTTCTCATGGCGTAAACAAATCCTATAGCAGCAATGTGAGGTTCGCAGTAGGCAGATCATGAGTTCGATTCCCATGGACAACCTTCCTGACCCATTGGTTTTTTTCCCCCATGGTTTCCCCGGGTCGCTAGACGAATGCTGGGAAAGATAATTACATCCCCCAAATTTCCTATCCCTCCATTTCAACTTACTTCTCTTTTCACTTCGCCTTTCATCTACTTGATTGTTTTAGGATTCTAAGTGTCGGTGGGAGTTTCGGCGTGGCAGGGCTTGCTGTCTGTAAATCCTAGTCCGGATCGGTGGAAGTATCCGAGTCCCGACCCCCCCCCCCCCAGGGGACTTAAAGCCTGCAGGGGGAAAGGAGCCAGAGGACGAGCCGCCACCGGAGAGTTCAAATCTGTAGTCGTTAGGGACCCTGCCCTCTGCTGTCATCTCTCCTCAGGTCCGACCACCCTTCGTATCCTCTCACCTCAACTCTCTCTCCCGTAGGACACCCCTAAGAGCATACGCACAAAAGCTCCCACCTCCGAACCTCGTCTAACTTATCTATAGTTTGAGCGAAAATCGGCTTTCCACTTCCTTACAAAGCGACTGCTTTACTTATATGTCAAGCTGCCTCCGAAAGTCGGCTTTTCAGATCGTTACAAAGCGACCCCTGCATTTATGTGCCAAGCTACCGCAAGGCCAGAATCAAAGAAGTCAAAATGGCAATGCAAAGAACGGCCCAACTCACTCGTATAACAGAAAGGGTGGTTGGAGTATTATTTGCGTTTGAATTGTCCATTTCTATTCCTGTATTGTACCACTGTATTCTATTGTAACAGACTGTTTAACATCAGCTATATCAGGATGCCTTTAATGTAAGAATCATTATTGATTTGTAGTTAAGAATAAGGTTCTCACCGAAGCGAAATATCAGTACAGTATCAACAAATTTATAATTGTTATTGCAGGGAAAATATCTGTTTCAACGGATGTCTGGAAATAACCTAACAGGACAGTTAAGAAGTGAGTTAATGGATATTTTATGTTGTGAAGGGGACGAATTGCATTTAAATTATAAACAATCTGTCATATTACTTATTATATTTTCTCTGTTTATTTACGATGGACGCATTGCTCGCTTGTGGTAAACAGGATCCGTGTAGCACAAAAATTGTGTGAAACGACGAGGGAAACTGATAGATCGATACCAGTTTTCATATTATGCATTGGTTTTAACATATATAAATTATTTTTAGTTGTTTGTTTACCTCCCTGTTATTTCTTCATAAAATTATGAATCTTACCAGTCAGTTATACAGGTACCAAAATGGTATTTTGCAAGAGATGATATGAAAATTAGTCTTAACACATCTAATTTAATCGGCAACCCTCAATGGCCTCCGAGATCTCCAGATTTGACATCACCTGATTTTTTTTTTTTTTCCTTCTCTGGAGTTATCTTAAGAACAGAGTTTTTGCAAGACCCTCTGACAATCTGAGCTAGCAGCTGTACTTCATACTCCAGTAAATGGCAACGAGATGTCACACCCGCAATTCTTGAGGCTGTCCTCCATAACTTGATCATTCCGCTTGCAGCGGAATGGTGGACACGTTGAACCATTTAAAGTTTTGTTGTGCTAATTCTTGAACGCTTCTTCAGAACTTGAGAGTATGTATATACCTATTTCTTTCTTACTATTCAAAACATGTAAAGCGATTTATTTTGTTACATTCTCTGTCTTTCCTTCTGCAATTAAACAACATTAATCCTTCAGAGAACCCGAACATATTGTGACGAGACACTCAAGCTGCCTCACATCACTACTTGTAAATACGCGACCCGACGACAAGAGGAGCGGTCGGAACGAAGACGACCATAGCCGCGGCAGAACAAGGCGATTCCTAAGGTTTTTGCAGGCTGTTCCCGTGCCAGACATGTTTACGAGAAGTTTCTCAAGAAAAGGTGTATTTTCCAGAGAATTCGCCTGCACTTCGCCGTAGTATAAAGACGAGAGAGCACGGACAGAAGAGCATTTAGCTATTTAAATGTGTCTTGTATACAGTCGGTGTTGAGAGAGTTTGAGCGTGGGTACCACCAGAGAGTTTTAGACATTTATTGGTCGCGTCGGAGTTAATTGTTGTGTGAAGCAACTTTTAGTAAGTGTGTCTCGGAGCCAGTTGTTTGTTAGAGAGAGTAATAGAACTGTGAACAGTATGTATGTCAAGGTTACCGTCGGACAGCACAGCAGTGAGTTGCAAGATTCACGACGAATTGTTTGTTGTGTTGACGATAAAATAGGGAACTGCGTTTTTGTGATTCATTTTTATAAGGGAAATAAAGTAACAGAAAAACTAACTGGACTTGTCATTTCTGTTTTTTTTTTTTTTTTTTTTTTTTTTTTTTAAACTGTTCCATTGCTTTTTATTACCATGGTCATATTGGTGGCCTTTTACCTTTGGAACATATTGCCATATTGGCAATGGTGTTAAGTCGTGCACATTGTCGTTGGATTTCTTTGGAGTTTTCGTATTAGATCACACACACACACACACACACACACACACACACACACACACACACACACACACACACACACACACACACACACACACACACACACACACATACACACATTTACACTCCCATTCATACTTTCAGATTCTGGAGACGATAGGGAATTCCTTTTGCTGGGGAATAATTCCCACTCCCAGCCGTTAATCAAATCCGGGACCCTTCACACTGCAGGCAGATGCTCTACTGAATGAGCTACGGGACCAGGTACTGAACATATTGTATAATAAACCCGAAGTTTCAAACTCTTTCCCTTCCACTCCATAAGCTATCATGCAGCAGATCTTGTATGTACAATATGCTGAACACTGGACCAAAATAAAATGAACACTCAATATTATATCCTATCTAGAATTTGAAACATGTGACTGCGATGCAGTATGCTCTAGTTCCCTCGTATTTACAATGAAATGCTCGTATCTGCAATGCTTTATCTCAGTTAACATGGAATTTAAAGGAAAGTATCATTTCGTAAGAATAGCTTGTAGAAGCTGCATATATCCAAATAAAAGATAATGAGTAGAGAAAATCGTGCGATGTAAGACATAATAAGCCTTATGTACTTTTGGGGGGGGGGGGGGGGCGGGGCTGATATTTTTTTTTATCTACTATTTACCTTAAAGTAGAGGAAGTGTTGCATTCCACCGAAAACTTCGATATCAAACATTTCTTATACACGTTTGGGGGCACCTGAATCTAAAAGAAAGCATTAAAGAAAGATTCTGTTGTGCCTGTCTCTGTTTATATGAAAAACATAACTCTAGAACGAAAAATCGGTTGGACACCTAACTTGATATTGAAATTCATCTTTTAAGAATACAAAACGAACTTCAAGAACATTTTCCCATCCCAAACCACTTTTTATATTGAAAAGTGTTCATCATATATTTTTTTTTTTTCAAAACTGACTCCAATCTTATTTATTAAAATATTATGTTTAAGTGTTTAAGATATTTGCATGATAAATAAAATATATATAATTTTCTGTGAATCGCCTGTGAACCCCTCTTTATTCCAATGTCTGGTAAACCATAAGACATGAATGAAAACTTATTCCATAAAGATGTAAATCTCGTTAAACAGCACAATGTATGTCAAATTTTTTGTGACTTTAAACGTTTCCCAGATATTTTTGTTGTTGATTTGAATTGTCAAATATTTCTACTTCAGGCTGTAAGTTGACATTGGTTTCTCCTCGTTGTCATGCAGAGCATGTAATTTCCAGGCCATCACAGCGATCCGTTTTTATTTTTATTTTTCTTTTAATTTGACTATAACTTTACCTTCTGTATCATTATAGTACCTACAATGAAATTGTAAATATGTAATGAAAGTTTATTGGTTATAGGTTGTGCAGCTGAAGGGAACACCTCGCGCACTGTGACTTACAAAGTTGTCTTATGGCTTCCACCCCCAGGAGTAAAGGATGAGGTGAAGGAACCACGGGAGGCTACAGACTACAGGCCGCAGGCAGACGGATCACGGAAACGCATCGAAGTCACTGAAGGTGCCATTCATTATCGCTCCAAAAATCTGAATGCGGTGCGGTGTCACTCCAATCACTCCAATGAACTGGAAAGCCGGCATCTGTTATACATATTTGTAGTGTTTAACGCCCGGTTTTACTACATACGGCACCGCAGGCGATGACTGATGATACATGGAATGAAGATGGAGCACCGGTGGAATGAGATGGTGGGGGAAACCGGAGAACCCTGAGGAAACCCGCCCCAGCGCCGCTTCGTCCACCACGAATCCCACATGCGGTTGCCTGGGATCGAACTCGGGTCGCTTTGGTGAGAAGCGAATGGTCTAACCACTCGGCTACGGCGTGGCCAAGTTATGAATAGTGTCTATCACAACAAAACATAAAGAAATCTTTAGAGGAGCTAGTTATCTTGTTTTCATCCAAAGGAACAAGCAGCAGCAATCATAAGTTCATCAACAATTGCTTATTTCCGTTCACTGTACACAAACACAATAGTTGATTAAATAACGATACGCAAAATGAAGAAAAGGACATAGAGACAGACAAAACATGAAGAAAACTTTGACAAATTATTAACTCTTACCAATATATGAAAAAAAATATCCCAAAGTATTATGAAATAAATGTTTCAATGCCCAACATCTTAATCACATTTTAAGGGTTTGAAGCAGTTCGCATCTTTAGTTTAAAATAATATTTAATAATAAAATATCAAATGAGATTAAAGTTAAATGACGTTTTTCGATTTTTGTTTTTGTGAAGCGTTTAAAATTACAAGGAAAGAGGGGAAAAAAAATCACTGGTTGCTTTGTTCATGTAATACTAATTTCAATATGCCACTAAAAGCACTGGTTCGCGATACTAAACTCTTTAAGAATAGAGGCTATTTAATTTTGCATATGACGGCACATAGAGCGAATCTTGGTGAGGAAACGCAATATTTTCTCAAGTGTACCTGTCTAATTGGAAAGTGACTTGGATTTTCTAAATACATATGTTCTGCCCAAATAAAATATTCGAAAAGCCTAATTCATTGCAAACATAACTTATTTTAGAAGGCAAAATCGTAAATCTGAATAAAATATGAAGTTTGTGAACATATCAAAAATGACATTTATTGTCGCATGAATTAACATTTTACTGCTAAGAATAAATATACTTGTTCCCATAATGTTAGCAAACACGGTCTGGAATATGAACGTTTATGTTTTGCTTGCCATAAGTATTCCTTGTTATGAAGCGAACAGAAAGTTTTTAAACAATATCGTGTCAACTCATTTCAGTTGGACAGTACGCAACTTCTTGAATGATAAATTTCCGCATAGATGGATTGGTCGAGGAGGATTCATTGCATGGCCCACTCGATCTCCTGTTTTGAATCCAATGGATTTCTTCGACTGGGGCCTGTTTACGCAACTCCTATATTCTTCGGGGTAGGGTAGGGAGGGGTTTAAGGGCCCTCCGGTAGCTGGGTCATTGATTTATCAAATGTGAAACACTCCAGGAACCTGCAACACACTACGCAAGAACATGGGACGCAGACTTAGGGCATGCATCGAAGAAGCAGGAAGTCACTTCGAGCATTTTTTTCCTAACCCTGGCATGTAACAGAACTCCTGTGGGATGAAATTTCGGCACACTGGCGAAACTGATATGATCCTAGCCATTGGCAGCGCCGTTACACAATAAAATAATTTTTTTTTAATTCATAGGTTTTTCGGTGGTTTCCCGGGTAATCAGGCAAATGCTGGAAATGATGATTACATTCCCGAATTTTCCATCCCTCCATTTCATTCCACCTTCTTTTCAATCCGGTCTTTTAGGGTCGGAAGTGTTGGCGATGGGCGAGTTTGGCGCTGCTGTGTGGGGACTTTGCTGTCTCCTGACCTGCTGGGGTGGACCGCTGTCGCAACCCATGAGGCTGGTGGTTGTTTGGCGAACCAGGGTGTTGAGATGAAGAATCTCCAGCACATGTTAAGGACCCTCAAGCTGGCTCGCGCTACTCGTTCGGGTTCCAATCGCCCGTAGAGCGCTGTCATTTCATCCTTTCCTCCCGGAGTCTGACATACAATAACCTCAACAGGAACAACAACTCCGTGTGGAATCCCCTCCGTCTATACTCTACATACTTCTACCTCTACTATTTGTTATGCTGGGAGGGAGTCCCCGAAATAAAAATACACCCTAATTGTATGGATATGGTTTCTTCATTTTTGATTAGTCAGCTATCGTTAAAGCCGAAATATGATTTTGTGATTTGCTGTGTTATTTGTTTTGACATCGTAATCTCTTCAACAGAAGAATTGACCACAAACGCGGTTCAGAAGTTTAGAATAACACAACCACTCCAGTGATAGAAACTGGCCTAAAAATGTATGTTCATAGAACACCGATCTCTTAGCGCTGTCCAGAAAGTAGGTGAGATGACTGACAAATCTCTTTGAACAATAAAATGTTAATGAATGTTGCATATTATTTGAATTCTCTTGTTCCATCAAATAAACCGGAAATTGCCTGTGTGAAAGGCGCTGCCATTGTTTTCATTAGAACCAAGATTTCTCCCACAGGGTTAGTTCGAAAGTGGTTTCAGTTTCACCAGTGCTGTGTTTTCGTCAGAAACAGTTGAGAAACATTCACTGCCATCTTCTATGGCTTCTGCTGGATTGTCCGCAATACGCTCGTCAGCTGGCCTGGGTGTTACATTGCGGTCAATTCTCGGCGATGACCCTTCATCTGTACCTCAGGTGCTGCGGTTTGTCGCCGAAATTGATTTCGTGAAGCAAGTTTAGCTTGTTTTATTCTTCTGCGTTTTTTTTTTAAACTTTTAGAATTTGTACACTTAATTGTATTGTCTGCTTTTTTGTTTTAGCGTTTTACTCTTTACTGTTTTGACATTCAGCTTTTAACGTTTTAATGTTTTTATCTCACATTTACACTCACATTTTTCATGTTCTAAGCGTTTTGATTTTCACTTTTTATTTTTAACTTTTACTGCTGGCACTTTGAGTGTTTAGTGACTTCTTATGTTTTGACTTCGGTTCCAAATGACCTCGTTGTAGATGAGCCATTAAACCCCACTCAATCACTCACTCACTCACTCACTCACTCACTCACTTTCTCATTCATTCTTCTATGGTTACCTGAATTTTGTTTTTCAAATACTCTGGAACGTCATTATTTTCTAAGACCTTTCTATTTCTAATATTTGTAACCGTAGTTTAGTTTTGATTACTCCACTTGTTGCACTCATGTTGTTTCATAAATTTACACTTTGGTATCACCTTTTCAATTTGAAACTTGAAGTCATTGTTATCAGAATGTGGAGGAGGATTTTGGCACTTTACCGTACATGAAGGCCTATTTTCTCTTAGAAACGTCTAGGAGGAAGAGGTGAAGTGAAGGACACAGATCCTGGAGCTAGGCTTGAATGCAGGCCGAGTCTCTGCCACAGTGCTATCCTTCCCCAAGGAGAGATCTCTCTTGGCCTGTCGCATGCCGAGCGTCAAGATAGAGCGCTCCACAATTCCATAAAGCAAACATCAACGCCATATGCCTTGTCCACTCGCCTGATCTTTCGGCCTGAAACATAAGGAAATTATTATTTATTTCTGCCAACAAACTTGCTGTTGTAAGTTGTCTGATGTGAGACTGCCTTTGTGGTTTACCAGGAGAAATACGAACTGGTTTGAGAATTTAATGCCATTCTGGCAGTTTGTCACAATAGCTCAGTGGTTAGAGCAGCCGCCCGGTAAGTGGAAGGTCTGTGGTTCAAATCCCAGTTGTGGCATTGAATTTTTAAGTTCCAGTTCTACCTCTCATAAGGAAATGAAATGACAGCAAATGGGGGATAGAGCATTCGCTTGCTAATCACTGGAACCGCGAAAAAAGTCCAAGTTCACAGTGGCAACCTAAACGATAATCGAACCCGGAATCTCCAGAGTGTGAACCTCGCGCGTTAGCTCTAAGCCATTTCGCTCAGTGAAATTTGAAATAAATTAGCAGTAAAACATATTATAGCATAGGTTTGGACACAGGTGAACTAATTGCCTGTGGTTGAACGGACGTCATGAGTGGGGACATGAGTTGGGACGTGATTAGTGCCCCGTGACTCTTCCGCCCGCAGAATGCGGTCTTTGCAACTTGGTGGGCAGAGAACCAGGAACGATTTCTCCTACCACAAAGCTCACGTGCGGTCGCCTGGGACCGAACCTTGGTGAGAGGCGGGTGGATTAACCACGCAACCACGGCGCCGCTCAATAAATCTAGAAATAAAATATGCACATCAGTTTTAAACATCCTTCTGTACAAAATCAGGCTCCTCCATTTTTCTGTCGTTTTCCCTTTCATTTTCGTCACTATTTATGAAATGTACATCTTAAAACTGTCATCTTGTATGGTCTTCTCCCTAAACAGCTTTACTCCATTCACCACTTCTTATACATCTCTTAATAAAAATGTTTTATAATCGAACATCCAGCCGGCTCTTTTCCTATTTGTCATCAGTTTCGGTTGTTTTTCATTCCGACCTTTCTTTCTAAAATATACTACATATTTTGTCTGTCCATTCTACGCCATATCCACACTTTAAATGCCTCTAATAATTCTTCCTAATTTCGTCGCAAAATGAAAGCTGCCGCTTCTTTCTCTATTTACCCTCATCGTATACAATTATGACGTATAGTCCCCGAGGACTTACAGGTAGTCTCACCTGGAGTCAGATGTCTCTCGAGGAGCAGCGACTCTGGATCAGAGATTTAGTCACTAGATGGGTGACCAGCACGAAGCCTGGTATGAAGGTGAGAGGGATAATATGAAATGAAGGTGAAATTTATTATAATGCGGCCGGCAGCCACCATAAAAAAAACGCTGAAGGTCAAGTTACCTCACACCACTGCGCGGCGAGTAAATAACGTAACAATGGGGCAGGTCGGAACAAAGATAATTATTGTAGACTGTTCGAGAAAATTGTTCACGGAATGTTTATAAAAAGATGGCGTTTAAGAAAAATCCACGTTACGTCATTCTGGCTTATATAAGCAAGTGAAGACGGGGAGAGGAGCCAGTTCTTATGAGTGAGTCATTAAGTGTTGAACGAGAGAGCTATTAGTAGTTAGTTTTAAGTGTGTGTGTGTGTGTGTGTGTGTGTGTGTGTGTGTGTGTGTGTGTGGTGTGTGTGTGTGTGTGTGTGTGTGTGTGTGTGCATTCAGCGTTGAGAGAAATTTGGGTGAGTATAGTCCGAGACAGTTTTGGGCATTTCATCCTCGCGCCGGAGTTGTTTGTTGTGTGAGTCAGTTTTAGGGAGTGTGATCGAAGCCAGCTGTTGATTAGACAGAGAATTAGAACTGAAAGGCAGGAAGTGTGTGCCAAGATTACGAAAGAACAGATGAGCTGTGAGTTGCAAAATCAGAATGTGTTGTAAATTGCGCTAATGACGAAGGAAGAGGACTGTGCCCTGTGATTCAACTTAAGGGAAATAAGGTGACAGAAAAAGTGGTTGGAATTGTCATTTGTCACAGTGAGTGAATGAGTGAGTGGGGTTTCAGGACCCGTCGACGAGGCCATTTGTGCTCATTTGTCACAGTATGAAAGAATAGGTGATAATTGGAGCAGTGGGAGGAAACCGGAGAAAACCCATCCAGACAGTGCTTTGTCAATCACAAATCCCACATACGGCCCACCCTGGAATCGAACCGGGGTCCCTTGGTGAGGTGCGAGCGGCTCTGCAATTCTTTCGTCATTTGTAAATAAAGTCAGAAGCTGGTGTAGTCGAGTTTACAGAATACCTTATTTTGTTTGCCTATATTTTGTACATTAGAGTTTAAATACTTTATTTCTTTAACGCAAAAGCTTATTTATGTATTTAGTTATTTATTCACTTAGTCATTGGAATGTAAATATTAGGAACCCATTATGTGTTCACCTGTCCCAGTGCTATCTATCTGGAAATCATCGCCTCATCTTGTCATCTCAGTAGATCAGAGATGTCCACTGTTTCCATGGAGAATTCAAATCTATTTGAGTTCTCATTTCGGATTGCATACTGGATGGAAATGCGGATTCAGATCAACTGGATCCTTTGATCTGATCCTCTTAGTAGTAGGATCGGATTGAAATTTTGTTGCAGGGAAACATTTGTCTGTCCTGTGGCACTATAGCCCTTGGAGTGTAGCCTTGGCCTACCGCCCGGCCGCTGGATTCCCCATCTCTGCCCACTACAGGCGTCATTAGCGGAATCCAGTGGAGGAGAGTGGGACGTGGTCAGTGCTCCGAGCATATATGTGACCTTCGTAATCGGAGTTGATCAGAGGAACCAGGATGCATGATCAGCCCGAAGCCTGGTGTGAGAGCGAGGAAGTGGATGATATGAAACGATGACGAAATATGATAGGAAAGGTGATGATGGAGCAATTGGTGGAATAATGGCGGGGGAAACCGGAGAACCTGGAGAAAACCCGCCCCTAAAGCTGTGTGTGCACCACACACCCCACATGCGGAGGCCTGGGATCGAATCCGCATCGCTTTGGTGAGAGTCAAGCGGTCTAACCGCTCGGCCACGACGCGGCCACTGCATGGAAACACCTACGGATTCAAATCGATTTGAATCCACCAAAGATGCCAAGTTCTACCGGCCTCATTGTAACACGCTGTACGCATGTCATTTTGCTTTCTTAGCGAAAGTGATGTAACAAAACACAACAAAGCCACTTTTATTGTTCCTATAATCTCACAATATATTCTTCTCAAATACATCCACTAACCTCAAAACCTACTTAAAATATGCAGAAAATATTTTTTACAGGTTCGCCAACATAAACCAAGTGACGAACATAAAAGCTTGAATTATTTATGTTTGAGCCTTGCATATACAAGCCAATCTCATTCCGGATTGAATTCAAGGTGGAAACGCAGATCGTATTGAGAATACGATTGCACTCAAATCGTTTTCAGTTCCTCGTGGAAACCTAGGGGTTATAAGAAACGTTGAACCGTTAAAAAAAAGATTACTGGTTTATTTACTTGTTGCTTAAAAGTGAATAAAAAAGTCCAATATTAACAACAATGTCGTCTACTTCTCAGTTTCCTAAAGTCTGCATATTTCATTGTGTAAAAGCATTACTGAATGTATAGCCAGAGAACGATCTAGAGCCACAATATGTAATTCAACTTCTACTGGTACAAGTATAAGCCCTGGGAAGCTACGCGAAGCAATATAACTTTCTTTTGCCTGCCTCTGACAGCTAGAGCAACGAACGAGGAAAAAACTGCATTCTTTCTTTTGTTGTTTTTCCCCTCTCATAGCTTCCCTGAGTTTTCCTCACACAAAAAGACGAAAGAAAACAAGGACGATGGAAAAAGCAAACGTGTGATTTATTGGAAACCTCTTAAGCGACTAACGATGCAAGTAGATTTTTTTGTATTTCATTGAATAATGAATGATTTGAGTACCAAATTTTACACACCTTAGGCAACCCCTAAGCTGGGCCCTGGCCTCTTTGCTGTTACGGTAGCCGTTCAGTATAACTGCCTTTACATACACATGTTTACCATTCCACTAATCTTATCCTGCTACCACCTTTTAAATTTTATTTCTGTTTTATTTCATCCCCCAACCCTATTCACTTTCCCATTTTCTCAACCTTCCTTCCTTTCTTCCTTCCTTCCTGCCTTCCTTCCTTCCTCCCTACCTCCCTTCCGCCCCCTTCTTTCTTTCCTTCTTTCTTTCTTTCTTTCTTTCTTTCTTTCTTTCTTTCTTTCTTTCTTTCTTTCTTTCTTTCTTTCTTTCTTTCTTTCTTTCTTTCTTTCTTTCTTTCTTTCTTCTTCTTTCTTTCTTTCTTTCTTCTTCTTTCTTTCTTTCTTTCTTTCTTTCTTTCTTTCTTTCTTTCTTTCTTTCTTTCTTTCTTTCTTTCTTTCTTTCTTTCTTTCTTTCTTTCTTTCTTTCTTCTTTCTTTCTTTCTTTCTTTCTTTCTTTCTTTCTTTCTTTCTTTCTTTCTTCTTTCTTTCTTTCTTCTTTCTTTCTTTCTTTCTTTCTTTCTTTCTTTCTTTCCTTTCTTTCCTTCTTTCCTTCTTTCCTTCTTTCCTTCTTTCCTTCCTTCTCCTTCCTTCCTTCCTTCCTCCCTCCCTCCCTCCTTCCCTCCCTCCCTCCTCCCTTCCTTCCTTCCTTCCTTCCTCTCTCTCTCTTTCTTTCTTTCTTTCTTTCTTTCTTTCTTTCTTTCTTTCTTTCTTTCTTTCTTCCTTCCTTCCTTCCTCCCTACCTCCCTTCCGCCCCTTCTTTCTTTCCTTCCTTCCTTCTTTCTTTCTTTCTTTCTTTCTTTATTTCTTTCTTTCTTCCTTCCTTCCTTCCTGCCTTCCTTCCTTCCTCCCTACCTCCCTTCGCCCCCTTCTTTCTTTCCTTCTTCTTTCCTTCCTTCCCTCCCTCTCTCCCCTCCCTCCTTCCTTCCTTCCCCTCCCTCCCTCCTTCCCTCCCTCCCTCCTTCCTTCCTTCCTTCTTCTTTCTTTCTTTCTTTCATTCTTTCTTTCTTTCTTTCTTTCTTCGTTCGTTGGTTTCTTCTTTCTTTCGTTTGTTCTTTATTTCCTTCCTTTTTTCTTCTCTCTCTATGTCTCTTTTTCTCTCTTTTTCTCTCTCTTTTGCTTTCTTTCTTTCCTTCTTTTTCTTTCTTTCGTTCTTTCTTTCGTTCTTTCTTTCTTTCCTTCCTCCCTCCCTACCTTCCTTCCGTCCGTCCGTCCCGTCCTCCCTCCCTCCCTCCCTCCCTCCCTCCCTTCCTTCCTTCCTTCCTTCCTTCCCTCTTTCCTTCATTCCTCCCTCCCTTCTTTCTTTCTTTCCTTCCTTCTTTCTTCTTCGTTCGTTGGTTTGTTCTTTCTTTCGTTCGTTTGTTTATTTTCCTTTCTTTCCTTCCTTCCTTCTTTCTTTCTCTCTCTCTCTCTCCTTCTTCTTTTTCTCTCTCTCTCTTTCGCTTTCTTTCTTTCTGTCTCTTTCTTTCGTTCTTTCTTTCTGTTTCTTTCTTTCTTTCTTTCTTTCTTTCTTTCTTTCTTTCTTTCTTTCTTTCTTTCTTTCTGTCTTTCTTTCTTTCTTTCTTTCTTTCTTTCTTCTTCTTTCTTTCTTTCTTTCTTTCTTTCTTTCTTTCTATGTCTCTCTTCCTTTCTTTCCTTTGTCTTTTCTTTGTTTTCATGTTCTCAGTCATAACAAGTAAATGCAGGAAACTACTCTAAAATTTGACCTGGATAGTTTTCTTCCCAAATTCCTTTTTCAAATGTTATTTAATTTATGCACCATCGGTGTACCTACACCACTTGTGGCGCCATGTCACTTACGGTACTACCCGTGTGTAGTAGAACGGGTGTTACATGCCACTATTCTATACTCCGATTGTGTAAAATATTTAAGTTTTTCAAGTTTTCATCGGTAATGAATACCGGCATGAGACTAGCAGTCTGGTAGCCTGTGCATGTAAATTAAATAACATTGACTTTAAAAATTAATTTTAAAACGATTAGCCCTCTTCACTTGGAAACACTTGGTTCTAATTTTCATTCAAATGTCATTTTGATGTTTAACAATGAAATATTCATTCATTGTAAACTATTATGATTATCATAGAAAGAATGTGAAAAACTAAATTATTTTGTTGTTTAATTAACATTTCAAAATGAATGCATTAGATTACTGTATATGGAACTATATGAGGTAACGCCATACAAGTAAGCACAGCATATTACCATTGTTTGATACTTAACATTGTATATGTAAATCAGTTAAGATTGGTTCACATCAGTAACGATAACCAGAACGAAATAAATGTATTCAAATGGGAGTGTTCACAACCGACGGGAAGGTTTTCCGTTACCGGGCACTGCATGTTAGATTTATATTGTGCGTATTAGACTTTTCACTGTAGAAATTATTCAAGGTGGCCGTGCCATAAAGTAGCCGCTAGAGGCTCTCTGGTCGCAAGCTAGAAACATATAGTTGGTCAGTTAGAAGTAAATGAATTCCCAATGCGCAATATCGACCTCTATTTTGTATCGATGAGCTGAATGTCGTTTACATTGCCGGGCTGTTGTGGACCAAAATATTGAGTACTGTCTTGCTTCCCGTTGCCGGTGTCGTTTTGGTTGCCGTTACCTGGTAGTTGTGAATAGCCTTAAGTGTCCTGGTTTGGGAAAATCGAAATGTGGTCAGCCTATATTATAAAAAAGGTTCCTATTGCAGAGATAATATAAATTCGACAGTTGCGATGGCAAAAATGCGTCATCTCAGACATTTGAACATGTAGTAATCTTTTGCATTGGAAACTTGTAAACTTCAAGTGGCCCATTACTTTCTTCTAAAGCGTACCTACCGAATGAGGTGGCTCCGCCGCAACTGTGAGACTCTCATTGGGGAGGTCCAGGGTTTCAATCCATTGATCTTGCATTTTTGTGGTTTTCCCTGGACGTTAACAAATGCTGGGGTAGTTTCTGATCCAACACATTTCTATTTCATTCCACTTTTCTCTATTCTATGTATTTTACGTCTATGTAGTCATCGCGACGGATCTGTTTAGGAGATACTCGTAGATCGGTGTGACGAGAGTTCGTCTTCAAGAGCTCAACCCTATAGTAAACCTCCCTCTTCATCGTAAGTCCACAGAGGGATCAGTGCAGGGCAACTGTACCTCCACTTCTGTGACGGGCAGGTGTCATTAGGATGCCATATAGTCTACCTGCTTTGACACCCTTCAAAGTCTCGTGCCTATACACATTTCTCTCAACGACGACTGTACACGCACACACACACACACTCTCTCTCCCACACACACACACACACACACACACACACACTCTCTCTCCCACACACACACACACACACACACACACACACACAGCTAACAACTATCTCGTTCAACATTCACGACTCCACAAAAATTCACTCCTCTCGCCGTCTCGACTCATTTGTATAGACGAGAATGACGTAGCACGGATTATTTTTTAAATACACCTTCTCTTGGCACTTCTCATAAAAAGACCGGCAGTAAGTTTCGTGAACTGTGTGGAAACGCTTTGTTCTGCCGTGCTCCAATCGTCTTTGTTCTGACCGCTCTATTGTCGTCGTCTACTCACCGCGCAGTGGAGTGAGGTAGCTTGGCCTTGAGCGTCTTTGAGGAGCGTGGCCGACCGGTGTCACAATATAATATTTAAATTCTTTGGAGAGAGAGAGAGGGGGGGAGGTAATATGGCACTCAATCTCTACAGATGTTTTAGAGAGAAAGCAAAAACACTATGATCCTCCCCCCCCCCCCAAATAAAAGTTCGTGTTGGCAACCCTGGTGTTTAGAAAATGTTAATTTAGTTTATTCATCCGTTTAGCAGTACAACGATATATATATAGGAGAGTCATTACATTAATTTAAACCAGTGGTAGATCTCGGTATTTGGAACACATTTTCTAGCTTACGTTTTTGTCTCTGGCCATTTCCTGCGGAGATATTTTAGTTTTGTCAAAAACAAGCTGACAACACAGCAGATTGCGTGGGTGTCACTTTCCCTATCTCAGTATATAAACAAACTTCCTAACGGTGCGACTTGAAAACATAAACACATACCGTATCTTGTCCTTCTGTGCTTACCGTGCATATGTAAGCCAATCACAAGCGTTAGCTTCCAAAACATAAGGCGAAAGCGCAAATGTTTACATCCACAAACCAGGTCAATTCCCTGACCAACCTCAACGCAATGTTGTCGACATGTTATACGTCTGAAGGAGCCGAATGCAGTATTCCTTCACGTCTTTTAAGTGATTAATTATTTCGAAACCCCGTGTGATGTCTCATAATTACTACCGAAGGTATTTCAGAAAGAAGTTACTTTACGCGTTTTACAAGTAACGAACAGTTATCTTCGTACATTCCTGTGGAAATACGCATCCAATTTGGATAAAAACCATTTAGTTTTTCGAAATCTGCTGATCAAAGAACAAAATGCCATTCGACTTCTTTGTTTGTAATGCTTCTATGAAGCACATAATATAAGGAATGTAATGACTTTCCTTCCACCCTATATATAATATACATAATATATAATAATAGAATAACAGAGCAGTAGAATAATAATATTAATCATAAAGCCATGTAATAACAGTGATGAGAATATATGAATAGTAAGTATTATTTATTTGTGCCAACAAACTTAATGCTTGTGTTTTTTATATTATTTTATTTGTTTATTTATTTTTTTAACACACGAGTCGTGTGTGGGCAAAGTTTCTTGATTCTACCTCTTAAATATATGAATAGTTTTACAATCATAGTATCTCCCTCTCAATAACATTTGCTTCAAAGACATCTTGAAACATCGCATGAATTTTGAGCCTTTTAAACTAGTAGGCAATTTCCTGGAGTGTTTACTTCCTTTTAGTTTTTCGTTGGAGGGGAGGAATTGCGATAGAGGAGAACTTTTGAATAATAACTTTCAATTGCAATGTCATTTTCTCAAGCATAATTGTAAATTATTCATGTAACATGAAAAAGAGCTTATTCAGATGAAATGAAAACCAGCCGAAGTGTAGAATTTCTTTTGCCCTTCAAAAATAATTTAAGTAGAAAAACAAACAGAAAGAAGAAAAATGTTAAACTGGAAAAGATATCAAATTTTACTGCCGTCTTGTAACACAATGGGATATTAAACATCACAAGGTTTTGTATCACACTGCAATTCCCTGGTTATGTGGCAGTCTTTCAATTGATCATGGATGGTTTGTTGCAACGAAAAGTCCTCAAGGCACATAAGATGTCTTCTTCCACAGAGGTAAGTATTGTTGATTGCATCACAGTTTTAATTCACGCTCTCTTTTGTCTGTATTATTATTTTTTACTTTCTATACTGGTAAGTAGAAGTATTGTATTCCACCCAAAAATTCGATGTCGAGATTTCACCGGAAATATGTGTTTTGAGACCCCCTGAATAAAAAAAAAAGCATTTTTAGAAAAAGATCCGCGCGCGCGCGCGTGTGTGTCAGTCTGTGGACAGCATAACTCAAAAACGGAAAGTCGGTAAAAAACCAAAGTTGGTATTTAAGTTTAATGTCTTTCAAGGATTCGACACGAAGATTTTGAGGAAAACAACCCCTAAACTATCGTAACTAGAAAATTTTGATTTTCTTGAAAATGGCTGTAACGATTTTGATTAAAATATATGTTTGAGACATTTTTATGACAAATGAAATGTATACCTACCTTGAATTTTCTGGCTATATCCCCTGTAGTCGTATTTACTGTGGACGAGTTTTGCATAACTGGTAAACCGTTAGAGATAGAGGAAATCTTACTGTACAAAAAATGTAGATCTTGCTAAAATGCACAATTTATGTCCAAATAAATTTTCTTGTAGGGTGAACCATTTCGGAGATATTCCTCGTTATGTGTGTGAGTTTCGGAAAACAAAACTTTCGTGAACTGGAACATCGCTGTTCATTTTTTTATATGTTAGTGTGCAAAGAGAACGGAATCTCAAAGCTTTAAAAGATTTGACTATCGCACAAAGCCTACTGTATTCTAATATTCCTCTTGCACCTACAAGGAAATAAGCAATAAGATAATTTGTATGTACAAATGTTTATCTTAACTAACACGAAGCAGATATAGGATTAAGAGTTTGTAAGATGTTTAGTACAAGAGTAGAGAAAGTCATGTGAGTGCAACACCTCAGATTTTCGTAAAATGTATCCCTCATTGTGAATTAACGTTAGCAGTAGAAGGAACAGATGAAACTTCTGGTTTTTTCGCTATGTAGTGGTTTCAAATATTGTCAATGGTGATGGCAATACCAGAGGAGTGAAATGTTTCGTTTCGGCACAGGCTTGTTGTTTTCTCATACGGAAAGGTCCGAAACTCAGCTTCATTTATGAACTTCCAGGAGACCAAATGAAAAGTTTTCTATCCTCCTTAATGAATATATTATCAGGTCTACAGATAGAGACTATGAATAAAGCAAGGATTCATGATTGCTGGTTTGCCAGTGCAGCTATTCGGTGGCCAGTGTGTCTGGCTGTGATTCCCAGTTCCTAAGTTCGACCCCTGGACGTGCCATGAAAATTTATTCCTAATTAGGACCATTTCCATGGTGACCATGGTCTAGTGTAAGACTTGAGAAGTCGTCTACAACATTGTCATGTCAACGGAATACCCCTGATGTTCTTCAAGACAATAGATGGCGCTACTGTCTTGAAGAAGAGAAGCGTTGAATGAGTGCTCAAATAAACTCGGAATCCAAAATAATTCAAATTAACTGACAGCTACCTTTTCAGAATAAGGAAATCAAACCTTATCTCATCGCGGCTGGCATTTGACCCGTATTCTTTGCATTACTAAGCGGAGACGCTACCCATTAAAATTCAGAGATAGATAATTAAGAATCGACTTTACCCGCGATAGAAACAATCACCGCCGAGGATGTCAGGGAAAATGTGGCCCAGCTACATTATTATGGCCACTTTAGTACCTTCAACTGAAGCTTCACCGCCGTCATCCTGGGTGGAAGAAAGTAATAGAGATAAACAATGGTCCACTTTCGCTGCTGCAATGAAAAGGAAGAGAATGACTGCTGATAGTTACAGTACAGCTGGATTCACCGTTCTTGGCCCCTGAATGAAGTAAATGTAAAGCTTGAAAGCGAGTTTACTTACCACGCCAGGTGACAGCAGACAGCAAGCGAATTAGTGCGTTAGCTTCATATGGTGTTCATATGCTACTCAGATAACGTTCTACTTCGTAAAGTAGTATTGTAAAGTCCATGAAAAAAAAATGTCTATACAATTTACCCAGCTTAATTAGCTGTGCAAATGTGTTCGTATTAATACATGCATCACTGCATTGTAAATTTGGTCTTTTTCCACTTAAAACCCAGTTCTCTCACTATTCTGTTTAAGGATGACTTGCTGCCCTGAAAGTTAATGCCTTCTCTTAAAATTCTTAGTAATTTAGCTATTGTAGGAGCACATTTTTCCTGAACATAGGAATTATAAATCGTTCTTCTAACGACACATTTATGGAAGTCATCTAGATCCATTAGGCTCATTTCGGAGTGATTTCCCCATGTCACTTAGGCGAATCCTGGGGTGCATTATTTCATACCACGGTTTCCTTTCCATCATTTCCTTTAATTCCATGTCCTTATCATCTTTCAGGTGGTGCAGTTCCAGGCATGTAGTGTGGGCAGTGTCGGGCAGCTGGCGTGGATGATTGCGCACGGTAACTGGCATTCTCGCCGCTGGGTAGCGTCTGGTGGGCCTTGCCCTTCGTCGAGGGGTGGGAGGACGGGACCCTTCGTACGATATCGATCCGAACTCGCGGTGTGATGCTGGCTGCTTGGTGGGGCCTAGCACCTGGATGAAGACATCTCAGCACTGGTTAGGGACTTTCACGCGTCTCTGATGGGCCTGACTATCTGCGAGTCTGATAGCACCCCTTCGGTTTCCTCATTCATCCCAGCCTCCTAGGGGGTGGTAGCTACAATAGATCTGTGTAGGTCGATGTGAGCGAAGTGTCCCTCTCCGTGCTTTACCCTTTATCCTTTACTCATTCCGGAACTTTATTTGCCTGGAGTTCCAAAAGACGTGTTCTGATTTTCATGTTGTTAGCGTTCTTGAACAATTCTTTTTCACTGTTCTTTCTGACGCTCCTTTGGCAACTGCTACGCATTTTTTGAACTTTTTTTAATTTTTTAGAAAAACTCTTCTGGTGTATGCAGTTCTTTGCTTTTAGTTTTTTTCCTCATGTGTGCCCATACATTTGGAACAATTTCGCTACTCTGACTGTGTAATGTTCTGGATCCTAATTTAGAAAGCAGTGGTAGCATATTTGATTTACGCTATGATCAATGTCTCATAAATTCGCTATATTCACTTCTTATCGCAAATATCTTACTATGTCTTTAATTATTGCACGCTGCACAAAAAAGCAACTGCGAATTAGCAAGGACTATTGAAATGCAGATATCACTACCTTCCCCCTCCCCACCCCTCTTATTGTGCATGGTTTCATTCGCAGAAATACATTAGCTGACGAAAGAGACCAAAGCTATAGGTTCGCCTACAGGACTTCCACTCAGAGGCCAAGAATGATGGTTCCAGGCATGAGCGTCGGCAGACTTTTTTCCGGGGGGGGGGGGGGCACATGTTGGAAGTTTGCAATCAGATATTATTAATTCATCATTTTATTGTCGAAATTTATATTTGTTGCAGTTAACCGTATTGATTTGTGCTAAATAACAATTGCCCTAAATTAAAATAATAGTTTAACAGTCAATAATTGATTGCACATTAAGTTCAGCAACTTCCAAGGGGGGGGGGGCCGCGGCCCCCTTTGCCCCCCCCCTCCCCGTTCGCGACGCCCATGGTTCCAGGTGTACTTAAAGGAACAAATATTTTCATAAGATGCTCCTTAGTTTGAAACATGTATTGCAAATGAAGTGCTTTGGTACAATTTATTTCTCAGACAAAATCAATTTTTGGTGGTGGCAAACATGTAGTACATTAAAATTTTGAGTAAATGAATATATCATGGAAGAAATTATACTGCATGGAGATTTAACTTTTCAATTCTGTGTAATAATGGTGACGGGTAATGTCGACCATTGCGAAGCGTTACTGAAGTACGGGATACTTCTTTAAAATGTATTGCTTTTCTTCTCCCCTCGTTGTTGTTGCCCTAAACTGCGTAGCTGCTCTAATCTTGGATTAGGTGACAAAAACTGATTAAAACCATTATTACTCTTGTTTGTATTTATTCCTTTTAAATAAGCGAAAATAATGAAGGTGCTAGGCAGTTAAACATCATACCTTCTTGTCCGAACACTTTGCTGAGCTCATACGCTTCCCACCTGCACAAACTGACAAACTATGCCTCTTGAACATCAGAGTTGGAAGAAGGTTTCTCCGAATCACTCACCTTTTATACCCCTGTCAGCATGGACGTCGAGAGACCTCTTTTCAGGTGGGACATATAGTGGATCTTTGCGGTCAAACAATACTAATTCATTATTTTGCTGTCAAAAGCTTGAAACCGAAATTATAATGTCCATACATATATTTGATAATAGAAAAAAACAAAAGGAGATTCTAGTCAACAGTTAAGAAAAAAAGAATTATTTTCTTGTTTAACGACGCTGTCAATTGCCAGGATCACATCAGCGTCGTCGGTGTGCCGGAATTTTGTCACGCAGGAGTTCTTTTACATGCCAATAAATCTACTGACATGGAGCTGTCGTTTTTAAGCACACTTAAAAACCATCGGCCTGGGCCGGGTTTGAACCCGCGACCTTGGGATCCGTAGGCCAGCGTCTAACCAACTGAGCCACCCAGACCGACTCAACAGTTAAGGGGAAGACGTAATAAAGCTGAATATGTTAAAGCCTCAAGAATGGAAGCCTAGGCAGATTTAAATGAGTGATACGGTTACAATTGTTATATGTACAAAGCTCTAACGATTCCGCGGGCTGATTCGTATCTTACCATGACGTGCTCTAAAGTTAGCCAATGGAAATCGCTTCCTTCGTGTTGCTCACGCAAAAACAAATGCAACGCAACAGACACTCGTCTTGAATCGAGTCGAGGTAACGCACGTGCAACTTGGGAGTTGTAGTAAGCTAGCGCGTATACATAATTCGGCGGTTGCTAAAGGGTGACAAAGTTAAAGTGTTATAACGTTGTAGTAGAAGTTACAAAGTTACATTCTATTTAAATATCGTCGGCAGTTCTCTACAAATCTGGAAATTTACAAATAAAGTGATATGTTGGTTAATTCTTCGTTTGGTTCCATTCCTACCATGACTCACGCATACCCTGTAGATTAGGACCTCTTGCTAGAGCTAGTTCGGACACCAAACACGAGATTTTATAGGTCTTAAAGTAGACGTCTTCGACGGGGAGGAGCGTTTGCGTCAAGCTGTGAGAGATGAGTTATAGTATTTGTTGCAGATAACCGTATTCATCCTAAAGAAACATCAGTGATTTAATTACATTATTATATTATAGTATGGCAAAAGATTTTTTAAACAAGAAAACGGGACGTTTTAAGTTCTTTTTTCTGAATAAAAAGGGACAAAAAAGAATAGGTAAAATTATTTCGTCATAAATACGAAGGTTTTGAAACTAATAATAAATAAATAGTAAATAAATAATGTATAGCTTACATATATAATAGTTCTGAATTCACTCCATAAAAGGATCCTGTAAAATTATTAGTGTAGGAGCCAACTAATTCCGCATTGATATTTTGCGGATGAAAGTATCTCTTTAGTAAGTCCACTTTACGACACTACAATCTGTAAAAATTTACACAAGTGTAATTAAAGTTCACCTTATTAATCAACAAAGCTTTCAAAGTCTGTGTTGAAAGAGCGTCCTTGTCATTTGTCCACAAAGCATTCATATGAGAAAACATTCGTTCAGCGGGGGCATTAGTTTCAGGTATACATCCTGAAGATGGCCATGGAGTCTACACTGGCCGAAAGCTCGACCTTTATAAATCTGACACGGCTGATCACCCGTGAAGCCTTGATCCATAACGCTCGCCGTGAAAGCTTCAAATCTTACAGCGCTTTGGTTTGTCAGCATTTTAAAATTTTTCAATAAACTAATGCAAAACAGGAGATATTGATTTTTTGAGAACTATAATTAAAGGCGTTTTATATCGACAAGTTATCACCACAAAAAAGAGACATTTTGGCGTCCCGTTCTACTTTAAAAAAAATACAGGCAGAGGCTTAAAAAAAGGGACTTTCCCATCTATTACGTGACGTGACGACTTACTTAGTCAGAGGTGAAGGACCGTTTTAATTGTTTCACCTTGCAGGTTTCAAACGTCATACACTTTTTATATAAACATATTTTTTTATATAATATATTTTTTATATAAATAGATTTCCTACTTTGTCAAAATACTTTGTATGACGGGAGAGATGTGGAATTTTTACCGTGCATGTTAGTTATACTCTAGTAGGGTTACCTTTACCGGGGGCCACCCGTGTTTGAGACCCTTCTCCGATCCCCCGTTCAGTTTTCGAATATTTTGCGAAACCACCCGTTTTTTAGTTAGCAGTAAAAATATAGTATTTGTTTATCACTTCAATTCATTTTGAAAATGAATTCACATGCCGCGCCTTTAGCAATTGCTTTGTATGTCCTCTAGCGGGTCTTTGCTGAACTCTGCTAAAAGTTTACTGCACCTATACGCCGCATCACTTTCTCTTTTTTCTTTGTGTTCTGTGGTGAAGTAAATTGAAAATTATTTTTATTGTTTAACGACGCTGTCAATTGCCAAGATCACATCAGCGTCGCCGGTGTGCCGGAATTTCGTCCCGCAGGAGTTATTTTACATGACAGTAAATCTACTGACATGGAACTGTCATTTTTAAGCACACTTAAAAACCATAAAAACCATAGGTGTGGGCCGGATTTGAACCCGCGACCATGGGATCAGTAGGCCCACTGAGCCACCCAGACCGACAAATGAAGACGCCGTGAACTGTATACAAGAGAAACTTCACCGTAAAGTTTTTGTTTCCACCGAACGAACCTACATATTCTCGTTGTAGCCTAGACTGACTAGTTTTGCCGATGTATCATATAGATGATTAGAATGCCAAAATATAATTATAAGTGCAAGTTTAAAATTAGGGCAGAAAACCATTTTGTGCTTTTAAAAGTAAAGGAAATTATTTGTAAATGTGATGATGGAAATTTAGCTAGTCTTTGAAAGTGATATGTATACTTTTTATACTGTTAGTTATAATTGGATAACCCAATACGGTGGTATGTCTGTGTTTCAATGGATAACTCTGGAAACCGGTGGAAAAAAAAATGTTATTTTTAAGAAGTGTTAATATAGTTATTGATGACTCTGTACTCTTTGATGAAATAAGTGCTTTAAGAACTTACCACAAAATGAACTCTGCAACATTGGTAGGGAAGTGTTGCCGAGAAATGGTATGAATACATGAGTAGTAATCAGTAGTAATGTTGAGTGTATAGAACTGTTGAAAGTAGTGCGCCTATTTTGCCACACCTGCACATAATGCAGCTGTAGAGAGAATATTTTCTCTGCTAAATGTTCAGTGGACAGATGAGCGAAATCAGTTCGTTGCCGAAAATGTAAAGTTAATGTTGATCATTATGTACAACATGAAAAATGTAACTTGTGCTCAATGTTACGACATCATTATCTGTAAAAAGGATTTCCTGAAAAAGGTCAAAGGAAATGAAAAGTATGTAAAATAAATGTCGGTAACTGAATTTCCTCAGTTTTTTGACATCATGATATGGTAACCCTATACTCTAGTATAAATTGTGGCTCGTTCTGTGGCTCTACTGTTTTTCTGGTGCTTTTAAAGATAGGATTCGGTGCGTTTTCATTCGGGGGTTGGCAACACTGCATGAGTGTGCGCCGAATATGAAGATATGACTGTTGATCTGTAACAGAATAGCCAGAATGTTTTGGTTGTTGTGAGAGAAAATACGTTATTGGCATATGGTAGTGCTGGCATATGTGTTTTAAGCGGTTGACATTTTGAGAGAATGGTTCGCCATAAAACTGTCAGGAAGAAAGTTAATACTTCACGAGCAAGCCATCATTCTCCAGCAAAAGAGGGGCAGACAAGCAGCAGTAATTTGAAGCGGGAAGCATCCAATGCTAATCAAAGGAAAAAGAGAAAGTCTTCAAATGGTAGTCGGAGCAAACCAAAAGCAAATAATATTAAAAAGGGCGAGTTGGCATTAAGAGAAATAAGAAAGTATCAGAATACTTGTGGCCTTCTCATACCAAGGCTTCCATTTGCAAGAGTCGTAAGAGAGTATATTGGACGTTTATTTGGGGTTAGCATATCTGAATTCAGGATTCAACCACTTGCATTAGAGGCACTACAAGAGGCCACTGAGGCATTCCTGGTGCAATTCTTTGAAGATTGTTTACTGTGCTCTATACATGGAAAACGTCAAACAATACTTCCACGAGACGTGCACTTGGCACTGCGCATCAGAGGTCGATATTAAGAAATGAACTAGGTTAGTTACCAGCTATTAGATTTTTTAACTAACTAGCATGCAATGGACACACACACACACACATTCCCTCTTTATTAGATAATTTCAATAATACAGTTGTTTAATTGCATCAGAGCCTGATTGTGCAAAATGTGTCCGTAGACCATGTAAAATGATACTGCTGTTAGCATGTGAACAGAATTTTTGTGGGAGAAATTTTGTTTGAGAAACACATATGCGAGTCTGTTTACTGACACTACATCACTTACATTTATGTAAAATGGGACATGTTCTGAGAACAGTTGCTCTCACTATCAACCTGATGCAACTGCTGGAGCACGATGCCCTTGTGTTGGAGACTAGCACTGTCTTCTGATGTTTTTTCAAAGAATTTCTTATGAGGTTGCTTGGAGGTGGCTCAAAGTTGAACACCAGGTATTTGTTTTTCAAAATGAAAATGCTCTCCTGGCTTAGTTGCTTTAAGTTAGATGTGGTTTTTTAAAGTACAGATTCAGGACCAATTTCATGGTTTCTCGCTACTTTTTACATTTTTCAATATATTATTGCAGTTTTGGCAGTTAAATTGATAAGTGATTAGATTCTACTGGGAATGCCCTCAATCAGCTTATGGCTGGTTGGCATAAAAAACTGTTACAAATTATTTTTTGAAAGCACCATTCCACAATCACTAATGAGAAAAAATAACTAAAAGTGTATTGCAGAGGTCCAAAATTCTTATCATGAAACACATGTTTACTGTTAAGAAAGATAAAGTCAAAGTGGTATAGAGTAAAATTTAAATTTAGTTAACTGTATTATTTTGAAGGTTTAGTGTTCCTATCATATTTGTAGGCTACTCAGAAAAGGCAGTCAAACTCTGCTACTGCATACATCATTTGTGTGCATCTCAAACTTAGATCCAAATGCATGGGGAATTTTTTGAAAGATAGCTATCTTGACTGAGCTGCTTCAATGTTCCTCTTTCTTTGATATTGTGTGGGCTAAAGCTTTTTAAAAATGGATATAGAGAATAAATCCCATGGTATAATGGCTATTCCGCAGTGATAGTGGTGACTTTTTTGTAAAACATAGGAACTATAATGCAATTGTCAGTGTTTTGTTTGAACAAGCCACCAGACAATATTCATCTGCCCAGTCGTAGTTGGCAGAGGCTATTCTGATTTCAAAATGACAAGGATAATGGAGAGAAAAAAAAAGATTTATCGTCATTTTATTACTGTAGTAGTTACGTTTTACACTATCCATTCCACATCTCAGGCACTAAACTAGAACTTGCCTAAGTCTAATAGTTCATGTTATCTTGAAACAGAGTGCAGGGGTAGCGCACTTGCCTCTGCCACATAGGACCCGGGTTTTCAAGTTTATCTTCATATAAATTATTATTTTTCTGCATATTGTAATTCCATTAAGCATGTTCTCTACCATTAAAATGTTGAAATGTCAGAGACAGCGTTTGGTAATAACTACAGTTATTGTTAGTTTTACCCTATTTGGGTACGACCATTGTTTAAATAAAAAAAAGATATAGGTAAATGGTTTTCTGCATTTACATACTATTATTTTTACTTTCTAGTGTTATTTGCAGCCAGGTATGATGTCAACACTATCATCATTAGGGCTCGGAAGTTCATGCCCTAAAAAGCACTGAAATATGCTCTTAAAAACTTGAAAATATGCCAAGAAATATGCACTATTTAATCAAAACAATATCCCTTTGCAGTAGACAAGACGAGTTAGTATAAGTAATAAATAAAGTTACCATATTCCTTAGAGGTTGAAGCAGAAGAGGTCCTGCTGCTAGTATTATCTGCTAAATTGCAGTTCACAACCAACACTTTGCACAAATTTTCAACTGTAAAACATCGTCCGTTGTCTCGCAAAACACTTTTGTAACGTGAAAAACTTCTGTCCACGTCCCAAGATGTTATCGGGGCATATTTAAATGATGTTAACTGCTTCACAGAGAGAGTCAGGTCTCTTGGTGTGACATATGGTTTTCTTTTGAGGATTTCTCAAATACCACTCATCTGTTTATATCCAGAATTTTTTGAAATTACATAATTCACTTTCTCTTTCACTTTTTGTCCTATGCTACCAGGAACCGAACTTAGATCACATATTGTTTTTTCAAAGACACTAAGTGATTCATGCAAAGGAGATCTTACAGCTTCCAATGCCGTTATGGCTGTTGTTAAGAAAGAAAAATGGGCAGATATGAAACTAAGATCCTCTTCTAACCGAGTGCCTGACAGAATATTTTGCACAGTTTGTAATGATAAAGCATTTTTCAAGTCCAATGAATTAACAACCTCTTTGACTATTTCTATGTGCTCAGCATAATATAAAACTGCATCGACCCATGTTCCCCATCGAGTTAACACTGGTGCAGAAGGAAGTCGGATATTAGGTGCTGTTGATCTAAACAACTTAACTCTTTTAGGAGATTTAACAAAAATTATGTTCATACTGGACACAATTCTATCTACCAATGGGAAAGAATCATTGTCTCAGAAATGCTGCCAATATGGAAAATATTATACAGATAAAAAAATGTTGTTAGCTAATACTGGATTTCTGACAATGAAGTCATTAATCCTCTTGCTTTCCAATATTTAATATATTGATAGAGCAATAGCAGTATAGTAACCGATTTTTAGAGAGCACCATATTTTTATGTTTTGGCGGTCACATCGCTCTCTCACAACACCCAGAATGTCTGGAGGACCACACCTGTCGTTGGTTTACGGGTCTCACCGACCTGACCGGGAGAATTAACAAAATAAATTCACCGACCATATAAAAAAATAAAAAAGCATAAAAATCATTAAAATATGCAATATAGGGGCAATAATATTGAAATCTTCGTGAGTTGCATCATCATGTGCAATACTGCCAATATGAAAAATATCCAGATAGAAAAAGTAATAAAAACCATAAAAATCATTAAAATATGCAATATAGGGGCTATAATATTGAAATATTGTGCATTTATCAAAAATCAAGAAAATATGCAGTTATATGCATCATAAAATCATGTCCAAATAACTGAAAATTCCATAATTCGCACACATAATGTAAAAGCATACATTTTTAACCCCTATGAAAAAACCTGCAAATGCATGAACTTCCTAGCCCTAATCATCATAGTATCATCAGAACAGTTACATTTTAACTAATAATAAATGTATCCAAGAAAGTATGAATATTTACAAATTAAGTTGCAATTGTTACACATTGTAAGCCATTTGCTCTAAGTTAGTAGGATTTTGATATGAAGTCATCAACCATGGTGCAATACCATAACCCAAATGTCCTAATAATATTGCATTGGTAGTATTACCGGCCATCAAAGTATAGGCACCTGAATATTTCCATATCCTGGAATTGTGGACAGGACCGAGCTGTCTATACTTGAATTAACGTAATTTATGTATTCTGACAGTTCACTCGGTGTGCATTAAGTGTGTGGTAGAGGAGTAGCACAGTGGTCTGTTGTCGTGACAACCAGCTTTGACCTTGTAGTAGCTTTGACTTGAAGTTATGCTTCCCCAGAGATAAAAATCGCAGATCACCTGGAAATCTTTCTGCAAATTGCACCTTCACTTGGCGAGTTGACTGAGTTAACACATACAAACCATACATAAATAGACGCTGTGCAGTAGAAAACAAATGCTGAGCCATAATGCACTTTGTGACTAAGTACAGGAGAAATAATAAAGCACGCTGTTATAATTCATCCACATATCACCGTCACCTCTATACTGCACTTCCAGAGCAAAGAAAAACAAGACAACCACGTGACCTTGTGTACATCAGCTGCTATTATCGTGTTTCCATTTGCACAGTGGAAAAATACCGCGTAGCATTCTCATATTTTTAGGTCTCTCTGTATATACTCATATCAGACTCCCTGCTCCTTGTATAAAACTTTACTTTCCATTCAAGACCCACTAAATGGATTCTGCCATTGCAGTCAACTGAAAATAAGCAAGTGGAGTTAGCTGCTGAGGAGCTTGAAAAATCCCAAATCTTGAGTCGCTGCTTGGTCATTAAGATCAGCAAGCAGTGGCTTACGAGGAGGTTGAGGAGAACTGTTTTTATTTGTACAAAACCAAGCAACAGCTTGGAAATAACCAGTTTTGAGTTGTTGCTTGCTTTTATTTATACCACCCCATATTATGAACACTAATATATGCAACATCACATTTGCCTGGTGCCTGACATAGAAAATCTAAACCAATACTGTGGAATTTCCTCCGATATGTAATAAGATATCAACTTCTTCCAGCAGGTCACTTTTCCAGTACATCCACTAAGTGCTTATATAATGTCCTTAAAGTTGTACTGAAGTTCTAACTGGTAAGCGGTAGTACAAAGCATTATATTACATAAATAAATTTATCTTTCGTCTTGCAGGCAGAAGTAGAAGATGATCGTGAAACCAAATCCAAGGTGCTTGCTGAAAGCCAGAAAGAAACAGGAGATTTACTGACAATTGATGAAGTGCCTTTCTACTTGAGAAGAAATCCGTACATTATGACTGGATACAGAGCTAATCTCACTATCTGGCAGTGTATAGATGGGTGAGTTAGCCATTTATTTAGCACTTCCAGTACTCACAACCAGTGGTGTAAATAATAGTCCTACAGACCCTTCAGTGTGGGGGGTGGGGGGGGGGGGGCAATCTTTAGGAACCCTCAGACTGTTTTAATAGTTTTCTTAAAAATGACATTTTAAATTGAATTCAACCATGGAAAATAGCCAGGAAGAAGTGCTGGAACAGATGCAGTTCACTAATGACATACTGACGACAGAAGTGTACCATGTAAACATTTCCTACCATCTCTTGCTTAAAAGTGTGAAACTTTTCCTACAAGTAAATATGCTCTCAAAAGCATTCACAATCATATAGAGAAATTTATTAAAGCATGGTATTTTATTCAATACAGTTGTTATAAAAGTGGAGCAAACTACTTAGTAAGTACAACTAGTACCTATGCGAAAATGTAGTCTATTGGCCAATAAATTGGATTATTTTAGAATTTGGTCATAAGATATAAACATAAATGTTTGTTGTTGTTCTTCAGCTTCCCTGTTCTACCACTATCGTGGCGTCAGGATTTACCTTGGATCCAAGGCTCACAATTTTCCCTTTGAATCCAACCTCACTTATGGTGGGGTATTAGACCAATGCATAAGGTCCCTGCTTTATTCCCAGGGTACTTGGGTAGATCCTCAGTTTCTCCCAATCCCAAAAGGTTTTGATTTTCCTGCCAGTACTCAGGAGGCTGTTTGCAGCGGCTTCGCACTGGGGTCGCCTCTTCCATACATGGCTATGTGTTCTAACCAGTTTTTCAGTCTTAATACATATTTAAAAAATATTTATATTAAAACACATATTTTAATCTCTCCATTTTTAAGCTTTATTAATAAGTAAGACTCCTAACATTCATTTGCAGGGAATCCCCAAAACCTTGGCTTAACCACTGCTCACAACCTGTTATTTTATTCTGCCAAGCCTTCAATTTTTCTCTCAATCAAACCTCATTATCTTAAATCAGTGATAATTGACTGTCCTAACACACACACAAACCATATTTAGGTAAACTTTAAAAGCTAGAATCAGAACTGAAATATTCAATGCCATAGCCAGGATTTGAACCATAGATCTTCTGCTCTATGCATGGTTGCTTTTAATCTCTGAACTACCATGGCAGCATGAGCTGTTTAACATTAACAACTTAGATTGCACAGGCTTCCAAATAGGATCTACAGGCCATAAAGTAAAGTTCTTTAAACTAGCAGTAGTGGAATAGCTGGTTGTAAGTAGACCACTGGAGGTACTTAATTAACCTCATTAAGCCTAGAATTCAATAGAATGTACTTTATTAAGGAACTTGCAACTTCAAAAAAGCAGATTGGAACAAATATAAAACTGAACTGGAACATAAATTTAAAGAACAAACAAATTCACAGCTGCATGACCACCCAGATCATAAGAACAAAAATTTCTGTAAATTCATCCTAGAAACTGCAAAAAAACATATTCCTCGTGGAAGAATAAAAAATTCGAACCCTTTTGGAACCCCCAGTTAGAAGAACTGAAAAAGCAAAGGGATATAGCTAGAAATACAGCTGAACAAACAAAAAACATCAGATACACAAATATGGCGAAAGAAATGTGCCTCACTAAAAAAAGAAATTAATACAGCTAAAAAGAATCACTTTAATAATTTCTTAGAAAAAATGGATTACAGGACAGATGGCAACAAAGCCCATAAGTTCATAAAAAATGTCAAGGACAGGAAAGAAAGCAACAGCACACCTGTCATACACAACAATAAAATATTAATAAATGATGCAGCCATAGCTGAAACATTCAATAAATATTATGGTAATTCACATAAAGTAACAAGAAATAATAAAAAGGAACGTAAAGAATTTAAGAAAGATTTGAAACAAGAAAGAGAATGTGATCCTAACACTCAATGCAATATCATTTTTCAGAATTTTAATATGCAAGAACTGAACATTGTAATTAATAATCTAAAAACCAAAAAGTCTCGTGGACCAGATCACATACATCCAGAGTTCATAAAAAACCTTGGAAAAACAGCAAAACAACTACTAAAACTCTACAATCTATCCTGGAACACCACTGTACCTGCCAAATGGCGAAAAGCAATAATTGTCCCACTCTTGAAGAAAGATAAAACAGCATCAGAAATAAAAAATTATAGACCAGTTGCTCTTACTAGCATAATAGCAAAAGTGATGGAAAGAATGGTGTCAAATAGGTTAAATTGGTTTCTAGAATCCCAAAATTTAATTTCCCCATGTCAAGCTGGATTCAGAGAGTTCCACTCTACAAATAAACAAGTCTTACTTCTCAGTCAAGAAAGCAAAGACTGCTTCAATAGAAAAGAAGATAATGTATGTTTTTATTGATTTCCAAACTGCGTATGATTCTATATGCAGAACAAAACTGCTAAAGAAAGTAAAAAAAAATCTGATGTGTTGCACTCACATGACTTTCTCTACTCTTGTACTAACCATTCTTACAAACTTTTATTCCTATATCTTCTTTGTGTTAGTTAAGATAAACATTTGTACAATTTATCTTATTCCTTATTTCCTTGTAGGTGCAAGGGGAATGTTAGAATACAGTAGGCTTTGTGCGATAGTAAAATCTTTTAAAGCTTTGGGATTCCGTTCTATTTGCACACTAACATATAAAAAAATGAACAGCAATGTTCCATTTCACAAAAGTTTTGTTTTCCGAAACACACACACATAACAAGGAATATCTCCGAAATGGCTCACCCTACAAGAAAATTTATTTGGACATAAATTGTGTATTTTAGCAAGACCTACATTTTTTGTACAGCTAATGGCTTCATTGCCAGATGCAAGGCACTAGAAAACAACAACATTTTTTGTACAGTAAGATTTGGTCTATGCCTGACGGTTTAGCAGTTATGCAAAACTCGTCCAGAGTAAATATGACTACAGGGGATATAGCCAGAAAATTCAAGATATACATTTCATTTGTCATAAAAATGTCTCAAATTATTTTAATCAAAATCATTAGAGCCATTTTCAAGAAAATCAAAATTTTTGAAAAATTTTCCATTTTAAGAGTAGTTTAGGGTGGGGCTATTTTCTTCAAAATCTTCATGTCACATCCTTGAAAGACATTAAACTTAAATACCAACTTTGGTTTTTAACCGACTTTTTGTTTTTGAGTTATGCTGTCCACAGACTGACACACAGATGCACACACGGACCTTTTTCTAAAACTGCTTTTTTTTGGATTCAGGGGGCCTCAAAACATATATGTCTGGTGAAATCTCGACATCGAATTTTTGGGTGGAATACAATACTTCCCCTACTTACCAGTAGAGAAAGTAAAAATAGGGATACAAGGTCCAGTGTTTTCATGGCTAAATCATTTTCTAACACAATGCTTTATTGCTACCAGATATGAAAGAAATATATCTAAATATAAACAAGTACACCACGGTTTACCACAAGGCACAGTGCTCAGCACTACACTTTTTAATACATTTATTAATGATCTGCCAAAACAAATACAAGAATCAAGTGTAAAGTGTGCACTATTTGCTGATGACTTAGTAATGTGGACTTCAAAACCAAAAAACAAAACTACAGAACTAGAAAAAACTGTGCAACAATCCTTAAACAACCTACAAAAGTAGACCAAAGAAAATTTAATGACTGTTAATACAACAAAATCAAACTACCAAATCTTTTCACTAAGAAAAAAACCACTAAAAATAAAACTAAATTTTGAGGGTCAACAATTACCAGAAACAAAGGAAGCAAAGTATTTAGGAGTTACATTTGATACCAAACTAACATGGACCAAACAAATAGAAAATGTAATACAAAGAGCAGAGAGGCGCCTTTCACTGTTAAAACGTAACAGGAATGAAGTGGGGATGTTCCAGAGCAACTCTTAACGCAACATACAATGTATATATAAAGTCATTATTTACTTACTGCAGCGAAGTCCTTGTGACAGCAAATACAAAAAAAATTCAAATCTTTCAAAACCAAAGTCAGACTAATTACAGGTGCTATCAAAACCACACCAATAGCAGTTATGGAAATACTAACCAACCAATACCCCATTGAATATGAAATAGAAAAAGAGGCTCTTATTCAGTACGAAAAGTTGATCAGAGTCCCATTCAATACATGGCACCAGAGAAATTTTACACATACACTAAAGACTCAGGAGACCTTTCTTTCCAAAATTCAAGACATCAAGAAGAATGTATACCTTTCTAATTCAAAGGAAAACTTCATATCTAAAGTCAATCCGACACAAACATTAGACATCACATATTATTTACATCTGACAGAAGAAGTTAAGAAAAGTGATACTCCAACTAGTGTTCTAAAATTATTGGCATTAGAGACAATCCATACTAGATTTCCAGAACACGAATGGCTCCATATTTATACTGATGGGTCATTGATATCAAACCGAGATGGAGCAGGGGCTGGAGTCACGTGTCACCTCTTTTCCTGTTACAAATCTTATTTATACTGATGGGTCATTGATATCAAACCGAGATGGAGCAGGGGCTGGAGTCACGTGTCACTCTTTTCCTGTTACAAATCTTTAAGTTATGGAACTACAAACTTTGATGGAGAAATTGAAGTAATTCGAATGGCCCTACAAAATCTTTTGTATAGAATTTCACATTTTCATCAAGCAGTTATTCTCTCAAGGGCGGCAATTATAGCAATTACTTCCAAGTTGTCACCAAAAAACCAAACAATTATAGAATGTTGGAAAATCCTTACCCATCTAACAGTACTTCAAAACACATAGTCTTCCAATGTATACCAGCTCACTGTGGACCGAGTGGTAATGAGAAAGCTGATTTTCTTGCAAAAAAGGGTACAGTAGAGTGCAGAAATCTATAGTTAATCTACCATTTTATGCAGCTAAAAGATTAGTCAACTCTGAATTAAAAAAAATTATTGCAAAATATTACTATGAAAAATCAAAGAATAAAAGATGGGAACTACCAAACATTCAAACAGTAATTCCTGATAAAGCTACGTAGGCTTTCACGGCCGGCGTCTAAATTGTAGAATGAAGTATCTTCCGGGCTGTTATGCCATGGTCTGCTGGAGATCTGTCTTCCAGACATTTCATTTACAACTGCTGTAAACATCCTCAGTGGCGTTGTCGAAGTCTCCTCGTGGAAGGTATCACTGCGACTGATGCGTCGACTGTCTGTGGGGCTCCATTTATACCATGCACAACGTGCGCTGATTGGCCCGGGGCGTCCAGAGGCGTGGTGGCTGGTGGAGGGTGTTCTATCTCTCTTATGCTGCTGGTCTCTTCTGATTGGCTTACCTTGTTATCCTGCTTCTTATGATGTTCTATGACCGGATGCCAGTTGCTGTTTAATCTTAAGGCCTCCTCCTTCTTATTAAAGTTGTTAGGGTGCTTGTAAATTTCAATAGCCTCTCGCTGTAGTCGGGCATGGTAATGTATGCTAGATGCAAGGATGCACGTATCCTGCTTCCCGCATCTGTGAGCCGCACTTCTTAAAACAAGAACTTGGCCACTTAGAACAAGCATTACTTTCCAATGGCTATTCAATCCAAGAAGTAAGAAGAGCTTACCGACCTCCTAAGACTCAACCTGTCATCCGGAATCCAGATCAGCCCAAAAGTAAGGGCATTGTGTTCCTACCATGCTTAAAAAATGTCACCGACCGAATTGATCGCATATTACAGCGACATAACGTGAAGACGATCTTTAAACCCACCAGACAGTCAAGCAGTTTACTACGATCACCCAAGGATCCCTGAGAAGCTTTGTCATCGGCTGGAGTATACAGTATTCCTTGTGGTTGTGGCTCAGTTTACATTGGAACTACTCAGCGCAGTGTTAAGACCAGACTCGCGGAACACAAAAGAAGCTGCCGCCTGGGCCAAACTGACAAGTCTGCGGTCGCTGAACATGCCATTAATGCAGTCGGTGAACTCAGTATTAAGTTCCAGGATATGCGCATCCTTGCATCTACCATACATTACCATGCCCGACTACAGCGAGAGGCTATTGAAATTTACAAGCACCCTAACAACTTTAATAAGAAGGAGGAGGCCTTAAGATTAAACAGCAACTGGCATCCGGTCATAGAGCATCATAAGAAGCAGGATAACAAGGTAAGCCAATCAGAAGAGACCAGCAGCATAAGAGAGATAGAACCCCCTCCACCAGCCACCACGCCTCTGGACGCCCCGGGCCAATCATCCTGATGATGGAAGAGATGTACACTCCCAAAACTTCGATGGCTCTTTATCACTACACCTGGCTCGAAGCCTGAGAACATCTTGTATATTTTATTTATATTTTAAGATTTCCTTACTATTTAAAGTTAAAATAAAAAGTTACTCTAGAGCCATTTTTGAGAAAATAAAAAATATGAATATTCTTCCAAGAAGAGGATAATATGGGTTTTTTCTTGAAGAATCTCCATGTTGCATCTTTGAAAGATCTGAATTGTACCAGCTGCACCAGCTGTACCAAATTTTTTGAATTTGAGTTATCCTGTTCTCACTGTCTCCCCCAATATACACACACACACACACACTCACACCTTTTAATGCTTTTTTGGGATTCAGGAGATCCCAAATACTGATATAGAATTTTTAGGTGGTATATATCTGAATCACAACAGATGTTGAAATTGATGACCTTCAACGTGAACACATTCCCTATTTCTTCGAAAACAATTCTGGTTTACTTGCAAAAGTTTGTGTTAACCGATTGCTTGTATTTCTCACTTGATTTTGTCCTTCAATTCTTTTAACGTGTGCAGGTTTGATGGTTACATTTTGTTCTTTAATGTGCCTGTCCTTTATGTGTAACTCTGGCAGAGAGCCTGCAGGTCCTTGCCTGATCTGGTGCTACTGTGGGATGGTCTGGTCGGTCTAATAATGCACAGTATATGTGGTATTGAAAGTTAAAAGTGATAAATCCGATTTTAAATAGAAAACTATATGCATTAGCACCCACAATAATTGTTTTAGAAATTAAATCTGCTTGTTTGGCCAGAGCAGTAATATTAGAGCTGCCAGACATACTGAATTTCCCAGACAGGCTCCGCATGTGCCAAAAAGTGACACTGCGGGTCATTCTCCTCTTTTACCCTTCCACTCTGTGTGGCTGTGTTACTGACATTTGCTAATGCAGTATGTCTGCATCCCTTTGAGTTTCACAAAATAAGAAAGTCAGTGTCAAACGTCAACATGTCCTGCTACAAATTCCAACCAAAATGCTCCCAGCAGTCTTCCTCACTCTCATGTCTATTATGTCACCAGCAAAGGGTAAATAGGAAGGGGAAATAATAATCACCCATTTCCCTTTAATGACACCACTGTTTTAAACCTTCATTTGGCTGTTTGGAAAAGATCCAAAATGACGTCAGACCAATTCCTGCTGTCAGCTGTTGTAAAGATTTTAGTTTTCCAGGGAGAAGGGAGAAGCCTAAAAAGGTAAAGAAATTATCAGAAGGCCCAGAATCATTAGCAGAACAAAAAGCCCTGAATGCACCACATCAGAATGTTCTAAAATATTAAACATCTCTATGTACTTACAGAAGTGGCTTGTCTTGTTTGTCACGGTGGAGATTCCAGCACGTCAGCTGATGGCTTATTATAGAAGTCGCAGTTGATGTGTTAGTATATTTAGACGGTTGAATTGCATTTCATGTGATTTTACATGAAAAGACAAAACAGATGAACTAGCAGTGCAATTATGTTGTTATGACAGCCAAGCAACCACTCTTTATACTGCTTCTTAAGAGAGACAGATGTGCTTCAGTTCATCCATACGTTTTACCTTGGGATATAAGAGAACTATGCAGTTGCTACAAATAATAAACAAACAAGAAGGAAATTATCCTGACTGGATACATTTAACTACAGAATTATGATAATCATCCAAAATTAACGTATTACACAGAAAATCACTGTTTCAGTAATTGCTAACCAACAGCTATTTGTCTCTTAGAATTCATGGATGAAGGTGTACAGTTTGTCCAGATTGTGGTGACACTCCAGATGCACAAGAGAGGAGAAATTAAGGAGAAGTGACTGGAGTGGTGGGCAACAAGCGAGTGATATCAGAACTCAGGCAGTCACGCACAAGCAATGTATGTTTATGTATTGTAAACAATATTGTGTAGTTATCATGGTCAGAGTGAGCGATGCACTAATCCCCCACCTCTCCTATTATGTAAGTAGGCACATTTATTCTATTGCACATGTATGTTTCAGGAGTGGGGGAGGTCATGAACTGGACAAACTGTAACTATACTTTTTGTATGGCTTGGAAATAACATCTTTGAGATTCATTTCTTGTAAAGGGAAAGTTAGCAAGTTTTATTGCTATGTATAACATGATGCTAGGAAAACAATTGAGCGTTTTTTCAAAACTCGATGGAGCACAAATTTTGAGAAAATGAGTTGTTATGGGATTTGGTATGTTTTCGATGCCACCAATCGGTCTGTGAAATCAGATTTTGCATAACTCGATATTTGCCATGTGCATAGCATGGTGAATCATGAGCATTTTTTCATAACCCAATAGAGCACATGCACAGCGATTTTATGAAACTCGATACAGCACGGTCTAAATGAAAAGATTTGCCACCTATCAAGACCCATCACTAACCTGATAATAATTTGCAATATTCCACTTGTCCGATCTTACTTTGAAGGAATTAAATGCTATGCAAAAACCATATCATTATTTCAAAGCCTTCCCATGGCCAAATAACATAGAGAATGATTAATTTGGTATTATCGCCGCACTTTTCTGATTCGAAGGGAAGAGAATGACAATATTACTTGGCATGTAGTTTGTCAACAACAAACTCTGTTGTCACATACCCTTTCAGAACCTTTCATCAACATCACTCTCAAAGTGGCATTACAAACATGTTCCACACTCAGGATAGTGCAGTATTACTGCAACGTAGGCCGCTGTTTAAAACCATTGTTTATCACACAGTAAAGAAGGTTACATTTTCTGAATCACTTCTTCGACTGTGTTACTAATGTTATGTGCATAGATTGAACCAGTCTCTCTTAAGCATAAGCTAAGTCATGGACGAAAGTATCTGCAGGTTTTGATTCTCCAGTGACTGAAGTGAATAGAAGAAAACATCTTGTTCAAGCTAAAAAGCCTAATAACAAAGAACCGTCCATAAAATGTAATCATCGAATTCAAGATTATCCATCGAAGTCAATAAAATGGGAAAGTAAGGAATGCAGAGTATGAGATCTGACATATGAAGACATTAATGATATCCATAATAAAGTAAAACATCTAAATAAAGTGGACCAAGACAAATTCCTGCTTAAATTCATGACAGTTAATTCTCCAAAACGAAGGAAAGTGAAAGAGGAAAATTCTAAAAGAAAGCAATGTGTGACTATTAATTATAGCACCAAAAAGAAAAATGGAGATGTTTCACCAATCTGTGCTGTTAGTTTTCAGGGAATAGAAGGCATGTCTAATGATAGACTGTCTCTCCTGCAAGAAAATTTTATTCTACTGGGAATTCACCTAAAGAAAATTGAGGAGGGGATAGAACTGGTGCAAAGGACAAGCTTATTGCTGTAAAAAATGATATTAAGAGCTACAGATGCAGAGAAAGCCACTACAGAAGACGAAAATCTTCAAGGAATTACCTACTACCGGAATTGAATATTAAAAAAGCATGGAAAATGTTTTGCAAATAAAGAGATAAGGAAAAACTATCCACATGCTCTTTATCCAAATACAAGTTTATTTTTTATAAGTGTTGTTTGTTCGTTTGATATCAAAATAAGCGTACACATTATTGCTTACTAGTTTAATAACTTTGTATTCTTACATTTCTGTAGTTATTAATTTAATTTTTTTTTTTGTTTGTAAATATTTATTTAAGGTCGTTTTGACAGCACGGTCTTATCACGAACATACATAGTAATACATTGTGGATATTAACTTACAATTATACATACACATATTACATTATGTTGACATTTACAGTAAATTTGAAAGTTTTATGTTCTTCATATTGACTGCATGATGAAGACTGGAAATGCCGGTTAATAATTTTGTAACCTTTTATAAATGTCTATTTCATTAATGTAACAATGTTGATTTAGCTATTTATTGAATTTGTATACTGTACATAAAAATAAATTATGAGGAAATGAAAATCAAATCAAAACAGTAATAAAAACAATAAAACTAGTAGCAAATTAAGGTTCAGTCAAATTCGCTTGTTTCATGGTCCATGTCCTCTATTGAGTTTTGAAAAAACAAGCATTTTTTACCTGGCCAATACCATGAAAAATATGGTTATCCTCTAGGAGTTTCACTGTTGCTTGAAATTGTCCCATGACAATGCTTAGTATTGCCAAAAATAAAGTTTGTGCAATGAAAGGTTATGTACTAGAATAAAAAAATGTCATTTCTGTAAAAACATCATTTTGTCCTCTATCGAGTTTTGAAAAAACGCTCCTCAATTATTTGGTATGATGTCCTATATTTTGAGCAAAATCCTAAATTTTAGGTCTGGGAGTCCTCTTGTTAATCATGCTATAATAGATGCATATTGAAGCTACTTAAACAAAACAAGTAAAGGAAAATAATATGTACAGCCATCAGTAAACATAGATCTTTGTATTTTAAAATATGAAACTGGAATATAATTGTCTTACAGAGCAACAATTTTGTTATGCCTTAAAGGATCCATAGAAAACCTGCTTTATTAATAAAATGTTGGGTATTGATACTTGTTGGAAAAAATAATATTTGTGGGATATTGTGCAATGACATTCATATGAAGTTTTGCTTTTGTTTGTTATTAGGGTGTTTTGGTGGACCAATGAGACTATTAATGTATGGACACACCTGATGGCATTTGTTCTATTTGTTGCTCTACTTGTTTGGTTCACCTGCACTAATCCACTGGTGTCATTAGTATCAACTTCTACAAAAGTATTCTATTACTCTTTAGCAGCTTGTTTCATTGTAAGTATTTAATAAATCTCAGAAGGTATGTACTAAGAAGTAAATGTAGAGTTGTGAAAAAAAAAGAACTGATGTGTGCACTCATGTACTATCTTGGCCAGCAATAAAGTTTGTTTAATGCACATGAACCAGTCAGCCACACATAGATATAATTGTTAATATTAAAACGCCTTGTAAGGATTCTTATTTTTTCCCTTCTGCTCACACTGCACATGCAGAAGAGCTGGAGTGGGCATTCCCTGTTTTACTATCACTAATTTATTCTCATATTTCAACTGTGAGAATGGTCTTTTCACTCATTATTTCATTATACATTGTTCATCCATTTCGAAGAATTAGTGCTAGCAACTGTCTTGGTACACTGTACACTATGAAAAAGTAATACTAATACAGCTGTTGAGGACAGCAAGTCATACAATATTAAGAACAGACTCTTTCTTGCTAACTCCAAGCCAATCAAGTCCACACAGCACATTTCAGAAACGCTAGTAAGAGTATAGTGACATGGGATTCCAAAGCCTTGATGTGCTTATTCTTGCATTTCTCCACCTCACCCCTCCTTGCCTGTATTGTAGTGAAGGCTGCTGCAGCAAGCATCTGAAGCCCTGTTCTCCCCTCTGCTCACTGGTAGAGAATGAGACATATTCCATCCTATGAACTAATTCTTCATGAGGGAAACCGGCTAGTATTGCAATTATTATTAGTATTATTAATTTGTAGTTTACTTTAGATATGGGCTTCACTGATAGCTTTGATAGCCCACAATGCATGCCACTGATCCATAAGTTATTTGTAGTCTTACTAGTCTCTCACAGTCATCAACACATATTGGGCTTGAGACCCTAATTTTACCTTTGAGGCATTTGGCAAATATAAGTGTCTGTTTTGCTTTAGAGATAATAAAGGGTTAGTCCCTCCACACCGTGCCGGTGTCCACCACTCAAGATAACTTGGTATCCTGTTTAACTGCATGACCTTTCATGAATTACATATGTGAATCTTATCATATACTTCATTTCGTGGAACTTTATAAATAACCATAGGCTCATGGCAGCCATGCTGCCACCGGAATTCCCATCTCTAGGGAAATTTTGGTTATAGGAGACTGTAGAGCGACATCTTGATTACTCTACATAGTTTGCCTTTCCTGAAATATCTTCCTTGACAGAGTGTCAATTTAGATTAAGACCTTCCTCTCTATAAAAGGTAGCTTTACTCTTATCTGTATTAAATGAATATTGAATTATATCCTTTGTCTCTTTTATTACATTTTTAAAATTTATTATACATATATGGATCTTTTTGTAATAAATAATCTTTGCTTTATTTATGTTGCAGTCAACGATGCTGTTCTCTACTTTGTATCACATGTTTATATTTCAATCCGAACGACTTTACAACTTTTTTCATGCATTGGATTTGGTTGGTGTGGCCTTCAGTTTATTGGGTATATTCATTGCTGCAATTACACATGGTTTTAAATGTCATGGTGTAAGTAGTTGCTTTGCACCTTGTTATAATGAGAGACAATTTATACAGTTATGTTTTAAAATAACAAAAGAAAATATCTAGCCCACAGGGAAAGTTCTTTCTGTAAAGATCTGCCCTTTAGGGGGAACAATTTAATTTAGTGGCAGTTCTCAAGAATTCAAAATGTGCAAATTACACTGAACTGAAGTACTTTCAACTTTACAATGAGTGTTACTGGTTTTAAGCCAGTCAGTAGATGCTGTTTTGTAATATTTAGCACCAGGAGGTGATTTAATCTAGGTTTTACTTGTTCCCATGTTCTTGTTTTTGTACAAAGGAACTGTCCATGGACTTTTGAATAAGTTTGCAAAATATTATTGTTTTTAAATAAACCTTCTGGATTATATAATTTCTCAGTGATAAACAATGAATAAGATTAAAAATTGTGTAATGTAGCAAACAACATTTTTGTGGGATACATTTATATCTAAAAATCAGACAAATAAAAGCATATTACATGATAGAGTATATACATCTCTATTTTACTTAAATAGTACTTTTACACTCATACATTTGAACATGATGAATTAAATGTATATTACGTATCTTTGAATAAGCCAGTAACAGTGATGTGAATCTAAATTATAATGAAAATTGAGTCAGACTGAAACACTTAACATCAGTTACATGTAATTAATCTTGTTGGTTAATTCTGATGATGAGAGCAAGTTAAACTCTTGAAACCGGTCAAGATTAATTACAGTGTTTCAATCTGACTCAATTTTCATTATAATAAATATATATTGTTAATGTAAGAACTCTATTGGCATGTGAGACCTACAATGCATGACCTACAATGAAACAATATTCCATGTGACCACTGCAGGGTTAGGAACTAGTTCATGGACTAATTTGTTTTGATGCATATTATATTCTCTCTAAATTTTACAAACTTTTATCCTACATCCTGCAAATCTTGGCTCTTTATACAGTCAGATAAGCATGTTAAAATTAAATTCATAATCGCCTTTTAAAACAGAAAGAAATTGAAAACTTGGCATGTCAAAATAATTCCAGGTATTTTATACCTATTTTAAACAATTTTGGACAGAAGTTGAATAAAATTTCCAGGAAAGCTTAGGTTTTTTTTAAAAAAATGCAATCTAAGGCTTTCAAAAAAGAAAAATCTGAGGTGTTGCACTTGCATGACTTTCTGCTCTTATACAAACTATTCTTACAAATACTTGCTCTTCTATCTTCTTATGTCATCCTCCGTGGTCTAGAGGTAACACGCTAGTGCCTGGTTCCCAGGGTTGCAGATTCAAACCAGGCGGAGAGCAGTGGATTTTTTCAGGAGCAAAAATCCTTAGCATGGCTGCCTTTGGAAGGGAAATAAAGCAATGGTCGTGTGTCGTAGATTTACATCATGTAAAAGAACCTTAACCGTGATAAGAGAGGTCTCTGAGTAAAATAAAGCATTCTTTCATGCCCAATATAGAGTGGGATGCTGGAAACCATAGCAGTTAAAGAGCATCCATAAATAAAAATTCAATTCAAAGTTTTCTTCTATCTTCTTCATGTCAATCGAGATAAACATTTTCAGAAACCATCGTATTGCATATTCTTTGAGTGAGTGAGTGAGTGTGTTGGGTTTAAGGGCCCGTCGACAACTTGGTCATTAGGGCCCCGCATATTCTTTGAGGTACAATAGATTTCTCTTTATATGGTCAAGAGATTAAAAAATTAATTTCCTATTTAAGAATAGTATAAGTATTTGGAAATTCAAACTATTAACAGGGAATACCTAGGAAATGGTTAGCTACCCCCCCTCCAAAAAAATGACAAAAATTGTGTGCTTAAACAAGATCTGCACTTTTTGTGTAGTAAGACTTTTGTCAATCTCTCATGGTTTACAAGTTGTGCAAAAATCATTCAGAACGACAAGCTGTTCCTGGAATTCAAGATTTACATTTCGTATCTCCCAGAAATATATTAAACATATTTTGGTAAATTAGTCGAAGTAGGTAGAGCCATTTTTGAGAAAATAAAAAATTTTGTAAAATGTTCCATGTAAAGTGGGATGAGGAGATTTTTTGAAAATATTGTTATGCATCCTTGAAAGATGTTGAACTTATGTTCCAAGTTTGGTATTTAACCAACTTTTCACTATTCAACTAGTCTTTACACAGACAGACATGCACTGACACAGACAGGCAGACAGACAGACACACAGCCTGGCAGACAGATGGATACACATGAACACGAAGAGATTTTTCTAAAAAAGCTTTTAGGGAGTCTCAAAACGTATACTTCCAGTGAAATCTTGGTGTGTGAAGTGTTCTTCATTCTAAATGACTTTGCATAACTGGTTAACTGTAAGAGATAGACAAAATATTACTATATAAAAATTGTGGATCTTCTTATGGCACAGAATTTATGCAACATAATTTTTATTGTTGAGTTCACCATTTCCAAGGTATATTTTGTTACTGATTTGAAATTTCCAACATTTTCACTTTTCTCAAATGGAAAGTCATTGTTTTTTTTTTTTTTTTCCTGCATGGTCACCCGAACAGAACAGAATTTGTGAGCTAAGGCTTTCACAGCCAGCGTCTATCCAATAAAATGATGTTCCCAATAAGCCCGGGAACATTATTTTATTGGATAGAACAGAATTTCTTATTTTAGTCTCCCTTATGCCCTTTCGAGTGTTGGGTTTCCTCACCCAGTCATATTCAATTTTCTAAATTTTGTTGTATTCCTAGATAGTTGTTTACCTTCCTTCTTTCCTTTCTTATTCACTGTTTGAACAGAATTTCAAAACCCTCATATAGGAACCAGCTCTTAAAAGATCTGAGTATTGCTTAAGCATTCCCCAATTCCCGTTGTACCTACAAGAACCTATACAACAAAATCATTTCTACAAATATCTATAAGAATAATCAGGGTAGAGAAAGTCATGTAAGCAAAACACATTAGCTTTTTTATTCATTCGTAATTTCTTTTACTGTATGGTTAAGTTTTCTTTCTTTTTTTTAATTTTCAATGTAAGGAAATTATACAAATATTTTGAAATATTTTAGTGGTTAATCAACCTTCATTAGCCAAGATAGTATAAAATTTACTGAGTGTTTTAAAACTATAGAAATAAAGATTTGCAAAAATATAAATAGTTAAAATTAAAATATCTATTTATCACTACATTATTAAAAATAAGTTGGTATGATATTACAAAGAAGGAATAAGCATTAATGAACAAGTGAACAAATATCTTTGGCTTCAAGGAAATTGCTCAAAATTCCAATTTCGGATATAAACACACATGTGATACAGTAGAATCTCAATAATTTGACTCTTGATAACTCAACATTCCAAGTAACTTGATGACCTTTCTATTTTATTTTTATTGTTAAAATAATAATTTCTATTGTCTACTACACGGTATGAATAGTATAGGTAAATTTTAATTAGTATACGAATACAACCTACCGCATATTCCCTTATAATGACAAAAGGACTGACTGTATATTGACCTTTGTTATCTAGTCAGAACATAAGCAGTCAGCAGACTATTATCACGAAACCAAAAGTTTGCTGCAAATAATGTAGATACACAGCACAAATGCTTGTTAGGAAGGTTTGAAGGTTAATTACTTTACTCAGTACAAAGGTATTTTTAGACGCGCTGATTTGCACAATTGTTTACGATCGAGTTCACTTTTGTATTTATAAGACCACAGGGGTATCAAGTTATCTTTCTGACTTCTGTGTAGTACATAAACATTGCAGACCATGCATGATTAAGCACAGTGCCATCTCGCATCAGCAGTGTCTTGTTTATTTCAAGGAAATAGAGACGTTACCCCCATCATCAAATTGCATGATGTCACTCACACAGATCCTAGTAAGGTCATTTCCCACATCTAAAAGTACTCCTGTACATGGTAGGCTAAACTTCCGTTTTAGGCTTACTGTTAGTGTTGTATTGAGTTGGTAAATGTTGAGCGAGAAGAAAAGATAAGCTAAAATGACAATGGAAATTAATTGTATGTGTTCAAGAGACCGACAAAGAAGACCCTTTATTCTGAAAAACTCGACATTTTGGGAACTCAACAGCCTACCTGTCCACATTAGGTTTAACTATTGGGATTCTACTGTGTCAGTTCAAAAAATGACTCCTGAACCCAGTTGAGTACTCCTTATTCATAATGAAACTAATCACTAACTGTGATAAGCAGCTATTCCTCAGAGGCAACAGCTGATGAATGCACCATTATCTGGAGGTAAACCCAGAAAGGATAATACATTTACATTTTTAAAAAAATACCGTCTATGCTGGTAGTTTCAAGGCAGTCCAACAAAATGTTAGAATATTTTATTTTAGCAGCTTTTGTGTTATGTTACATCCTGAAGCTATGAATGGCAAAAAGTTTCAAAGTTAAAATGTTGAAGACTTGTCACTTTTAAAATTAGAAATATACAAAATAAATGTTTACTATAAATCAAAAGAGACATAATCATTTAATTAAGAGAATGATAAAGAATTTACATACAACTAAGACTAAAACATGAGCCTTTTAAATTACAATGAAAACTTGAGTCGGATTGAAACACTCAACATCACTTACATGTAATTAGTCTTGACGGTTTCAAGAGCTTAACTTGCTCCCATCATCAGAATTAACTGACTGGTTCTTGTTGATGTTATTTGATGCGTGGTTGGTTGGGCTGACATCTGATGGTGAGCTGATGAACTTCCATAAAGATTTTGGTGGAGGCAAATCAAAGTTCACTACGCAGAGTTTGTTTTTTATGATATGACTTTTTTCCCAGGTATCCAATTCTGCAGCTTATTAATCAGTCAAGACTAATTATATTTAAGTGATAAGTGTTTCAAACCGATCAGTTTTCATCATAATTCTGATTCACATCACTGTTACAAGCTTATTAAAAGATACATAATGTGAGCCTTTTACTTCACATTGCATATCCAGTACACTAGGCCATCCATCAGGTGCTCTGATGGTTGTGGCACTATGACTCCCACCAGACCAGTCCATGGCACACCAACCCTCCCCTACCCCGCCTAATATTTATTTACTCCCTCAACCTGTGGTAGCACAATCAACAAGAATTTCCTGGCTTCATTCACTTGTCCTGCGTCAATTGCAATGTTTGGTAGTACCTACATTTGTGAGCAATTATTTTATTTAGTGTATTTCAACAAATGGGAGCTGAGATCCTGTATGTCAGACTTAGCACTTGAAGCTATTGTGAGAATTCATTCATAAAATTCTATCACACCAAACATAGTTGCTTGCAAATACTGTCAAAAGTTGCATTAGTAAATCTTAATACAAGACAATATAAATTAACCTATGGTAGAAATGCTTGTATTCTTAAAATTTGCTTTTTTAGTTTCAAAGCAGTCTGTGAGATAGGTACTGTTGTATTCAGTGAAGTTATACATGCACATTTTATTGGATAAAACACTGTCACATTCAACAATAAACATCAGTGTTCTACCTACCCAACTACTGTTGCCCCAACAACACGTCAACCCTCTGGCTTGCACAACAGAACTGTGCAGCTAGCTTTAGCCATAACAGCTGTGTCTGCTGCTGTATTTGCGTTGGACCAGCCTGCATTACATTACAGATTATATACAACAGAATGGGGCACCTTGCACACTGCAACCTGCATAGATCTGTTGTAGCTACCACTCTCCAGTGCAAGGGATGAAGTGAAGCAACTACACAGGCCTGCAGGCCACGGAGATACACGGAAGTCCCATGCAGTTCCAGGCTCAAAGACTCATTCCACTGCTGCCGTTTCTAAAGAGGGTGAGGAATGGCCCATCGACCAAGCAGCCCTCTAGTATCCATATCCTGTGAAAAGCATCTGCATCATCTCTCTGGCACTACCTTATGCCAACTTAGAAGCACACCTGAAATATGAGAAGGAAATGAGAGAGAACAAATTATGGTAGAAAAGAAACCACCCCAGCATTTGTCTACCAATCAGGGAAAAGGTGGGACCTTCTGAATCAAGTTTTACACATCATCACAAGCCATCTCACTAAATAGACGCTTTCCACTTATTTTTAATTTACCTTCTCTTTCTTTACAATTGAAAAGGAAGTGCTCAGTGACCCTTTAGCAATTTTAAACTTCAACTTGCAATATAATGAAAAAAACTGAAGCTATTAACAGTGAAACAACGTAAATCTACAAATATAGTAATAACTTAGAAACTATAAGCTTCACTCACCTTAGTATTTGCTGGAAGCTCTTGAAATCAAAGGCAGACTGTAGTTTCTTGAATTATGATAATTTGAGAAACTGCAGTTTACCTTCGATTTCAAGAACTTCTAGCAAATACTAAGATAAGTGAAGCTTATAGCCTCTATGTTATTGTTCTATTTATAGATATAACCTGAAATTTGGAATGTTGGGATCTATACCCAATTTCATGTTGCTTGGCTTGGACCACTATATACCCAGTTAACATCTGTGCATTCTTGCTAGATGCATGAAATGTTATAAATTGCACATGTATACCTAAAGTTTAAATTGAAAGGTTCAAAAATAGTACTTTATTTTTGAGTTTGATATTTTACAAATTCTAAATCTTTTTCTCAGTATGCAATACTCATTGGAATACTTAATACTTCACTATATTAAAAAGTATGAATTTATTATGGATAAATCTTCTATGCTAGCAAATCCTGAAAATGTAGACTGTCTGTTTTACTGGGACCTGAATAAAGAGACTCCAAGACACATGAAAAGCTGAGACAAAATAAACCAACTCAATATCAGGTGGCATTTGACGAATATGTTGTTTTATTTAAAAATAAAACACCTATTTACAAGACATAATTCTTATTAAAATCATTAGTCTCAGGAGATTCTAGAATTAAAAAAGAATATTTAACACAGAAATCTTTTCTGCTTCTCCTTAAAATAGTAATGTTCTATTATTTAAACCCATACAAGTAATTTTTAAGTGGTAAATTAGACAATGTGCAGATAAATAGATGTTGAAGTCCTTGAGTAAGGGGATCTAAGCAGTTTTCTTTGGGCAAAAATATTTTAAGTATTATTTGATACACCCCCCCCCCCCCCAAAAAAAAAAAAAGACAAATCTTAGTATGTTGTGCTGGATGGCAAAATTACTGGTTTTTAAATAGGAACCCCTGACTGGAAATGCATGGCATGAATGCTGGAGAGCGTCAAAGTTTGAGAATGAACGGTTTTGGCAATTTGTTAACATTTGTTTGGTATGTTAATATGGAAAGTATGCAACCCTTCAGCCATCTGTGTACTGGGATGAATGATCTGAGCATAATATTCCTGCACATGCTCTAAATTCCTCCATAGAGTCCTTGGTGTGCATCCTAGTGTGTTATTATGTATTTTCCAGTACAGTAATGTCTTAACAGCAGTGCAACATATACCAGTACACAGATGCTGAAATGGCTGATTTGAGTTCCAGCACACTTTGATGTAAATTGCTGAATCACCTCGTCACATATTCAAATTGATGGATTGGAAGAGGTGGACCAGTTCCATGGCTACATGGTCGCCAGATCTGACACCTCTCAACTATTTTCTGTGGGAGTGTATGACACTCCTGTAATGTCAGGAAGGACCTTATGGCTCAAGTCCACAGAGAGATTGAGAATCTTCAAAGACAACTGCACATATTGAGTCATGCATGAGGCTCACCACTGCCGATATAGGCTGTGCAATGACATAGGAGGTACGCAGTTCAAAGCCAGTTTGTAATGTAGACAGCTCAATGTTGGGTTTATTGATGAAATATGAACTTATACCCATCTCACACTTCAATTCACTATAGTGTCCAAACCATGTATTTCCGGACAGGGGTTCCTATTTGAAAACCGATCAAACCATCCCACACAACATACTAAGCGTTTTGTGTTTTTTTGGAACACACTGTATACCCGATCTCATGTCATATGAAGATGTTCTCTTATACATAAAAATTTGAGCTTTGTATGTGTGATAAGTTTACAGAATATGTTAAAATAAAGATGAACTTGGGCTTGTTTTTAAGGATAATTACTGTTTTTAACCTAATCTTTAGCCATTAGCATAAAATATAACACTGTGAAAATCCTAACATTCAACACAAATATTACTATCAAGAAATGTTTTCCATTTCAGGAACTGAAGACATTATACCTCTCTACAGTGACAGGAATTTTCTTTATAATGCTTATCTTAAGTATGCCATGTTTGGAAGTGAGGGATAGTGTTAAAAAATGGGCATTTTTTCTATGGACAGCTTACGGAATACTGCCTTGTGTACATTGGTTCTACATCATGGGTGGCTACAATAACTCTCTGGTGCAGGTAAATAATATTTTGGATTATATGAAACAAAAATTCCATAACAATCTGAGATATTTGATATTAAAGCAATATTACTACTGTTAAAACCATTTTATGAGCTAAAGCCTGGTGATCTGAGGTTTCTTTCAGCTATGATGTCAAGTTTTTAAAATCTGTTTCATTCTTCACAACCTATGGGTGTCATTAATGCTTAGCAATTATCAATTAATTTCAAACATTCATGTATTTATAAATAATTTGAATTGCAAGGACTATAATATACTTCGTAACCTTTTACTGAGAGTTGAGGTCATATATCTTAAGGGAATGATAAGGAATTGCAAAAATTACGTAAAAGCCTGTATTCTGCTACCCCTTGGAATTGATGTAGACCAGTGCTGTCCAACTTTCTTATGCACTCGGGCACATTTAACTCATTAAATGACATGACATGTTTGACCTGTCATGGCATGTAATACGTCCTCTGATTGGTACTCAGAGGATATGGTCGGTGAATTTATTTTGATAACTCTCCCAGTCAGGTCGGTGAGACCCGTAAACCAACGTCAGGTGTGGTCCTCCAGACATTCTGGGGGTTGTGAGAGAGCGATGTGACCGCCAAAACATAAAAATATGGTGCTCTCTAAAAAGCGGTTACTATTACTGCTAAGTCTCTTCAATATGTATGAAGTGAAAAATATTGGAGAGCAAGAGGATTAATGACTTCATTGTCAGAAATCCAGTATTAGCTAACAACATTTAACTCATGCCTAAGGAGGCGTGGGCGCCATCACAACCACTGTTAGGGCAAGTACCCTTATTTTGAGAAGGAAAGGGGAAAGCACTGGTTAGGGAAGCAATGAATACAGTTTTAGGTGTGCAAAAACATACTTCAGGGGTGTGTACTGAGAAGATCTGAAGGAAATAGTTTTGTCCTGATATTTCAATTAATATTACAAGTCGTCAGAGTAAAAATTTACTTATGGAGGGAGCCAGAGAAATACATTGCGGTGTTGATTGGACAGCGTTGATGTAGACCATTGTTATGATGTGAATGAATTTCTTTTTTGTTCCCACCTGACTCATTTACCAAGATAACTTGAGCATAGTGCTGGTGGATCACCGCTGATGCATTCCCTCTCTATGCCTGATCTGAGCAACAATGTGTGGTGGTCATAGACAGGTACTCCAGAACCTGGGGACTGAGGCTCTTTCAGCTCCAAAATGAAATGAAATTGAGCTTTTATTTATAGATGTTCTTTAACTACTATGGTCTCAGTGGTCCTTTCTATAATGGACACAAAACACCACTCAATTTTGTACAGAGGCCTCCTTATCAGGCTTGAGGTTCTTTTATGTGCTGTAAATCTACGGCACAGGACCACTGGCTCTATTTCCCTATCAAAGAAAGCCATGTTAAGGATGTTAATACCCAAAAAAATCTGTCACTGTCCACCGGCTTTGAATCCATGACCCTGGGAATCAGAGGCTAGCATGTTACCCTAAGATCATGGAGGATGATTCTTTCAGTCCCCCTCCAGATATTCAGGAGAGAGTGCTAGAGCCTTCAGCTGTTTTTTTTTTTTTTTTTGCTAGTTTTGTTATTTTATTATGTTTACCATGCTAGTAAAAAATAGTACTCCCTGGTACAAACAGGACATATATGTTTTAGGAATGTGATTTTCCCATCATGGTTGCTATCAGTTCTCAAATGTAGCATGGACGCACTTAAGACGCATATGCACATTATACATATACTAAGTAGTATATACAGTGTCTCCCAATCTCTATGGACTCAGGCTCATTTGAGCATCATTTCACTTGTTTCATTCATTCACCGTCCGATATGACTTCATGTTGGTGGACGTTAATTAAAATTAAAATAAAGTGTCCCAACAAAAAACACAGACAATACTTTATTGTGGGAGATGGCAAATTCAATTTTCCAATTTCTGGAAATGCACAGTTACGACACTGTAGCACACCGATGTATGAGATGGGTGCTATTCACATTTTGTCAATAAACCCAACATGAGTAGCAAATCGAGCTGTCCACATTACAAATGGGCTTCAAACTGTGTATCTCCTACATAGTTGCTGAGCCTTATGCACATGACTCAATTCATGCAGTGGTCTTTGAATTACTCCTTGGACTCAAGTAATAAGGTCCTCAGCGGATGTTACAGGAGTGCTAAACACCATAACCTTCATACAACTCCTAAGAAAATAGCGAGAAGTGTCAGATCTGATGAACATGCTGGCTGTGAAACTGGTCCACCTGTACCAATCCATAGATTTGGTTATGCAACTTTGAGGTAATTCCTCACATTTACATAAAGTTTTGCTGGAGCTCATGTTTGGGCATTTTTGCAGCTGGTGCTGGTGCATGTTGCGCTGCTGTTAAAACATTACTGTGCTGGAAACTACACAAGTAACACAGTAGGAAGTGCACCAAGGACTCTATGAAGGAATGTATTGCATCGCAGGAATGTTATTAGACTCAGGTCATTCATCCGCAGTACTGTTGCAACTGTTTGTTCTCAAGCTTTGATGCTCTCCAGCACCCAAACTGTGCATTTCCAGACAGTGATTCCTCCTTGGAAACTGATCAGTTTACCATCCCGCACAATATACTAAGCATTATCAGTTTTTTTTGTTTTTTTTTTGGGGGGGGGGGGACACCTTGTATATATGTATTTATTAAGTAATGCTTAATTATTTGTATTAAATACCTAATATTTCCAATTAGTGTTGCACACAAGATATTCAAATGTATTTTGATAGATAACTATAACTCCTTTAAATATTTCTGTGGAACCGTAAGGTGAACATTAGGTAAAAAGGCGTTAAATAAATTTAACAAGGCAGTAATTCTTTCAGATTCTAGAGCTGCAATTCAGGGAATATGTTCAAATACTACAAAGAAGTCAACAAAAATTAGAGAATGCTACAAAATGTTAACACAACTCCAAAAAGTTACTAAGACTGTTCATCTCCAATGGATTCCAGCACACTGTGGAGTCATGGGGAATGAAGCTGTAGACTCACTTGCAAAGAAAGGCACAACAATAAAACAAAAGTCTAAATTCAATTTCTCATATTTCTCAATAAAACGCTTGACCATTAAAAAATTTTCTCATTCATACCTACAAGAAATAGAAACAAATGCCAAAGATAAAAAATAGATTACACTACTTTCCAACCCAGATATAATCCCCCAGAGACCAAGGAAAACAGCGGTTGCGGCCTTCCGACCATTGACAAATCACGACTGCTTAGCAAGTCATCTCTACAGAATAGGTATCTCAGCTTCATCAATATGTGTCCTGTGTAACGATCCAGCAGAAATGAGCTGTTGCTGTAGTGTTTAACGCCCGCTTTTACTACTACGGCACCGCAGGCGGTGACACTGATGATACATGGAATGAAGATGGAGCACCGGTGGAATGAGATGGCGGGGGAAACCGGAGCACCCGGAGTAAACCCGCCCTGGCGCCGCTTCGTCCACCACGAATACCACATGCGGGTCCCTGGGATCGAACCCGGGCCGCCTAGGTGGTAGGCGAGCACGCTAACCGCTCGGCCACGGCGCCGCCGGAGCAGAAATGAACGAAGACCACTTGAAGACCTGTGAAGCATTAAGATCAAAAGAAACTACAGTTCAAAAGTATTGGAAAGCACGAATGCTAATGGCTTCATTGCCAGATGCAAGTCACTAGAAAACAACAACAACATTAGGTAAAAAGGTAAGAAAAGAAATGCTTAAAATTTTATGAAGTATTGGCCTTACCAGCACTTTTATATGGTAGCAAGGCCTGGACACTAAAAAAGATAGATGATAGGAGAATTGAGGCTGCTGAGATGAAATTTTTAAGATTCGTCACAGGTTTTACACTTTTTGGTTAAAAAAAAAAAAAAAAACCCACAATGAGTGAAGAAATAAGAGGTGAATTAAAAATTCAGAGTACACTGGAAATCATAAAAGTATATCAAATAGGATGGCTGGAGCACATTCAATGTATACCAATCGAAACTGTAACTAAAACAGCCCATACTTATAACCCACAAGGAAAGAGATTTCTAGGAAGACCCAGGAAATGCTGGCAGGGTCAATTTTTTTTTGGAGATGGAACAGGCCTAATTCATGAAGAAGATGACTAATAGCAATTTTGTAATTTCAGTTCTCCTTTATTGAGCCTCACCCAAAATTCTGGTGGCCCTGGCTACAAGTATGTGAGGCTCAAAATAATATATCACATATATATTCTATAAATAGAGTTTGATAACCCATGTGGGAAGAAAGAAACATATTACAGCTATAACTAAGTTTGCAAGAGGTATATCTTGATCAAATAAAAATACGTAATGCTGCTTTAGATCACTACAGGAATATATTAAAATTTCTATTTGAGAAGAGAACATTCAGATATTTAATTTGTTTAATATATAATTCACAAAATGTACTATGGAGAATAACTACTATGTATTCTGGACCAGCGTGTAATTCAGATTAGTAGTTAGTTTCGATCAAGTGTGGGAGATACCACCACCTCTTAAGTAGGATGATGATCGCTGGCATATGTCGGGATTGTGACTTGGCTATCACTAGGCCAGATCTGGACAATAAAGGATTAACCTTCCATTAGGTGCATACCCTGGTAAAACAACGTTGGTTACACTAGGCCTAGTAGGCACACGCTGTATTTTTGTGCTTATATGCTTGTAATAAAATTATATTTTTAAACTTTATTTTTCCTTCATTCCCATGTTGGAATTATATTAGCTTAAATACACACAAATTTTATTAGCATTATCTTACTAGATAGGTCAAAGATAGATAAAATGTAGTATAAATACAGTATACAATATAATTTTTACTATACTATATGAAAAGATAATAAAATTGCGATCTTCAGATATGCAACATGTAATTCGAAATATACCTGAAGTGGAATGTGAGAAAAAAGCACGTAAACCATTAAGAGAAACAATGAATTGTCTGGTTTCCTTAATAAAATTCACAGATTGGGGAAGTATAAGAGCTGCGTCAAACTATCTATTCAGTACATTTCTATTTTCTTTATGCAAACGGTTGACAATATTCAATATTCAAGGAAGCAACAGAATCTAAAATCAGAACAAGCTTTGAAAATGTGTTGGATGCAACTTGAAACTAATCAGCATTTGAAGAACTTGCAATGATTACTATGATAAGTGAAGATTTTAGTTTCTAATTTGTTTTTATTTTAGGCCAACAATATTTTTCTGATAGTTCAAAGAATGGTCTGTCTGTTGAGTGTCCGAAGATTTTAAAGATTTTATATCCATTGTTGATCTCTTATGTTTATCCCAAGCTGGGATTAAATATGCTAAATTTGCGAAACAAGTATTCCAGGGCATTTTCTCAATTGCCAACAAGCATGGCCAGCAATCAAGTTCATTTAATTTGCATGAACCAGTCAGCCACACATACTTATAATTGTTTATATTAAAATATCTTTTGTAAGTATTCTTGATTCTTTTGCTTCTGCTCACACTGCAAGTGCAGAAAACTGAAATAGACCTTCCGTGTTTTACTACCACTAATTTATCCTTGATTTCAACTGCAAGGATGGTTATTTTAGTTAATTAACTACACATTGTTCATCCATTTTGAAGCATTAGCACTAGCAACAGTGTTGGTATACTGTGCACTATGAAATAAATAATACTAATACAATTGTTAAGGACCATAACAATTGCACAATTAAAAACTTTCTTTCTTACTTTTTACTCCTTGTGCTATTGCTATGCAGCCATACGGCACATTTCGGAGACGCTCATGTGGGTATAGCAACCGGGATCCCAAAGCCTTGATGTGCTTATTCCTGCATTCTGCCACCTCAGCTCTCTCTTCCTATATCATAGTGAAGGCTGCAGCAGCAAGAATCCAAAGCAGGCATCAGCAAACATGTACTCAATGAGGCCTCTCAACTATGACATATCAGGGGCAGTGCTTACTCTGTCTCCCCCTCCCTCGCAGCCTTAACTGGCACTGCATACACACCGATCATGGGCGGACTGTCCTGTCGTATTTACCTGTACTTCTAAACATGTCTATTAAAGTGTAATTTGATACTAAGACTTAAAGATAAATCTTTTTATTTATAACTGAAGGATATTAGTTTATTTAACTTAAAGTCTTAGTATATTCATAGAATTAGAGTGCATCTAGTTATTCCTGGTCCTATTAAATTTGATATCTAGAATAGCACTTTGATTATTTCTTCTCTCATCATGTAAGGAACGTAAGGTGTTTGTCGTGCTCTAAAGTTAAAAAAGACACTCATCAATGGAACATCAAGCGACATTATGATACATGTCATAAGATCACCATACAATTATAGACAAGCATGTATTCAAAATTTACACCATGATTTAAAGTAGCATCTCACTGACATAGTGTCCTTTATTCATTTAATTTTTTTTCAGGTCTAGATTGGACTAACCAACTGCAACAGCTCAAAGTGCAATATTCAGATAATACACTTAATATTAATTCAAATATTATAACTGACAGACAACTTCATGCCAGCTATGCTGTTGCTTTGGAGACTGCTCAGTCACTGAGGTGTTTTAGTGATGGAGATTTCATAAAAAATGTGAGAGTAAAGTTGCCAACATAATTTGCCCTAAATAATATGATATTTTTAGTAATATTGCATTATCACCATGAACCATACAGAGAAGGATACATAAAATAGCAGAAATAACTGAAAAAAGACTACAAACCGAGGTCCATGAATTTATAGCCGTTTCTCTCGCATTGGATGAAAGCACTGACAACGTTGACACAGCACAATTGGTCATTTTCACCCGTGGAGTTACTAACAACCTCTTGATACAAGAATATATGCTTGAAGTCATTCCGCTTAGGGAACATACAAGAGGGGCAAAATTATTTCAAGCATTTAAGAAATATGTAGAAGAAAAGAAACTGAATCTAAAAAAAATCTTGTATCGCAATTAACAGATATAATTTGCGTGCTATACTGAGAGTGGCTACTTGTGATATATCACTAGATTTTCATGGTACATTGCAAATAGAAGTGAATTTAAATATATTGCTCGAATATCTAGGCCTACCTAAAGTATCGTAGACCAAAATAGCTGGATTCAAGTATATGTACTATTCCTTATTGTACTCTGTAGCGAGCGAGTCCAGCACTGACTCTGAACGAAGGTCAATGCCATCCCCTGTTCTACATTACGTCATGTGCATTGCGGGTTGCATGTTGAGACGTCATACTGATACCTCATTGAGTACATGTTTGCTGATGCCTGATCCAAAGCCCTATACTCCCCTCTGTTTAAAAGGTAGAGAACAAGACATATTCCATTCTAAGCACTAATTCTTCATGATGGAAACTGGCTGGTGTTGCAATTGTTATTAATATTACTTATTAATCTCTAGTTTACTTTAGATATGGGCTTTAGTGATAGCTAAACAATATATGCCACATCTATGTTAAGGACATGTTATCACAGATTCACTGAATTAAGTTGATAGTACATTGAGTTCTTGTGGAGTGTGTCATCTTGCAATTTGCACTCTTCTGCATAACAGATAGTGACTAACTTGTATAGCTCACAGCCAAGTTAAATTTTACCTGTGTTTCAACAAATCGTAAGAGAACATGTGTTATTATTACATTGTAAGCATATTCAGATACCTTAACATCTTTGAAGTTTTAGTGTGATACCACTATGTGTAATTTGGTCCATACAAGAACATGTATTTTGTGCCAGTGGTCCAAATTACTCTCTGGTTTAAAATTGCCAAACTTTTGCAGATGACAGCTAGAGAAGTTAGAAAATCCAAAGGAATATACACAAAATGGAAGGATGACACGTTGAAATTGCCTTTGTCACAGTAAAAGATGGCATTGGTGCCAACAAGGCATTCAGGATGGTACACAAGGCATAGCATCCATTGCTTCTGAAGCTTCCATTCCAAGTGCTTTGCATGTCAGTTGTGACTCCTCCATTTGTGTCAGTTCAACAAATACTGCCTATTGCTTCATTCACTGTAGTAGATTCCCGGAGAACAGAGTGACAGCTTCAGGAGTAGTTCTCACTGCAACTACTCATAAGGACACACTACTAAAGGCAAATATAGTGGAATCAAAACCAAACAACAAGGGTTTCTGAGAAACCAAAAGCTTCAACGGAAGCAACGAATACAGAGACTTTCTGTCTAGTATATAGGGAGAGTTACATGGAGCATGGAAGAGTGAAGGGTGTCGCATGAAAACTATGCAGATATAACCAATGACTTTTATCACTGCTGTGATCTGTGTTGTAAATAATAGACATATTATTTTATAAGCATTTAAGAACAAACTTAGACAATAGACATGCATATTAATATAGATATGTACATTTAAGGATATTTAAAGCTGTTTTATGTTTAAGTCCAAATTACATGATCAAATGGTGGAAGTTACACAATCTTGGTCAAAATTTACATGCTTGTAAGTTGTTATTTTTTTATATGCAAAGTTTTTAAAATTTAATAAAGTTTATTATTGATCTTTAGTCTCTCTTGTTCACTACTTCCCACACAATAAATGTTATATCATTTGACATAACCCATGGGCATTTAACTACTTTACAAGTTAAGTGGTCCAAATTAAACCAACTTACCTATAAGAGATTGCGAGTTTCAAGTCTAATGATATGTATGAAATACATCCCATCATTCAAGGGTTCCATCAAGATGGCAGATGTGAGTTCTGATTCATTCATTTCTACAATGTAATGGACAACTATCTGAGTTCTATACGCAGCCCTGTGTTGAAATCTGGGTAGCCATTTAAACGACTAAATGACAGTGCAGCAATTTTATTGGCCAAGATTTCTTCAATAGAAAATAAAACTTTTAGAAAACTATAATTTGATCATGCTTCTCCGGCTAGGAAGAAAAGATATGAAAATAATGTGAACCGAAGAAATGTTTTCAAAACTTTTGTAAGTTAATAAATAGTTTAAAATAAAAACATATTTAGAGACTAAGAGCTACACTTATCTGAATAATTGCTGCAAGTTCCTGAATTAATGTGCAAACACCATTACATTTTTAATGCTGTATCTGGAACTGAAATGCTGCAATACCGCTTCCGTTTTATTTCTTGGCCATGCATAGCAAACTCAATTTCAAAGCCATCACATAGTGACCAGCTTTAAAAGATTATTCCCAGGGCTGTATTTACGTAAAGGCAAACCGGGCAACTGCCCAGGGCGGCACATTTTAGGGGGCAGCAAAATTACTGGAAAGCTGCACAAAAAAAAAAAAAAAGCATGAAACATCAAGTTCATTTAAATTTGCCGCTCGCAGAGGAATATTAATCAAAGCATGTTGGCTATGCTGATTAGTTTGCACGGTATGCGCACGCATTTCAGTAGTGAGAGTCGATTAACACACGCAAAAAATTGTAAGATCAAGAAGTGTTTGCTGTTATTCATTAGGTTATGTTTGAATCTTTTAAGTTTTTCAACTGTTTATCATATTTTCTATCGCTTTCTCAGTTTCAGTGTCGATTGTCACTGAATAAAATGACAGGAAGAAAAAGATTTAGTGGGGTTCAGTATCGTTCATTGGCAAAATATAAAAGAAAAAGAGAAGAAGACGCATTGAGTAAAGTTCCACGCCTTGATGTGTTTATAAAATCGACCCCAAGGAGTTCATGTCAAGAAGAAACGCCCTCGCCAAATGAAGCTGTTGAAGACTGTGGGCACACAGGTACCCCAAATAAATCTAAAGATGAAACAAAACTTCTATCAAACGAAAGTGAAGGCTGAACTTCCATCGTTGCTAGTGAACCCTTTATATTAGTGCTGATCCTTTTCTTTGGGAAAAAAACTGATAAAATGCGGGACTATATTGCAATGAATTGTGTAAAACAAAATAAAGAAGGTGACTTTTCTAAGTCGAAACATCAGTTTACAGATGGTGCCACAAGACGTTGCACTAGTGCATTTTTTCAGAGAAAGCTGGCCAACAATGAAATTATTAACAGAGATTACTTAGTATATTCTGAAAGTCAGGGAACATTATTTTGTGCACAATGTACTCGGAGGAACATCATACTTGGCAGGACTTCATGGCTTCTCAAACTGGAAACATCCAGAGCTAATAATCTTCTACGGAAATTGAAGATTATATAGCAGACATAAATATTTCAACACAGTGTTTACCATTATCTACACAAAATTCGGTAAAAACCCAGTGCAAAAAGATTCTAGAAGAATTAAAATACAGATCAAGTTACAAAAATAAACGAAATCTTATCCATTCTTTAAAACATAAAAACGTAGTATACACAAAGGCAGACAAAGGGAACAAAATAGTAATAATGAATAAATCAAATTACATAGAAAAAATGGAAATTATGCTAAATAATAGTAACTACGAAAAAATCAGCAAAAACCCGGTAACCACTTGTGTTCAAACATTTGAAAAAACTATACAAAATTCAAGCATAATACCAAACAAATATGCAATTAAACCAAATAATCCAACCGTACCCAGAATCTATGGTTTACCCAAAATACACAAGCCAGACATTACCATGAGACCCATAATTAGCAGCATAGATTCACCAACTTACAAACTGGCAAAATGGCTATCTAATAAATTTAATTCATTTCCTAAGTTTGAAAGTTTAAGCATAAGAAACAGTTATGAACTAATAGAACATATCAAAGACTTCAAATTAACAGAAGAGGACACCCTTGTCTCCTTTGACGTAGAGTCACTATTTCCCAGTATACCAATAGAAAAGCTCCCATTACTGATAAAAAATTGGCTCAAATCACTTGGAATGTCATCATCAGAAATTGCAGAATACATAGAACTCACCAAATTATGCACAGAACAAAATTTCTTCCAGTTCCAAACAAAGTATTTCCGTCAAACTTCAGGTTTAGCAATGGGCAACCCTCTCTCGCCATTCTTAGCAGATATTTACATGAGTTCATTGGAAATAAGGATCACAAAAGGTTTCCCGTGGATGTTCAAACTCTGGCAGAGATATGTGGATGATATATTTGCAATAGTTCCAAAAAGACACATCAGTGACGCATTAAAACTTCTGAACATACAGGACAAAAGTATAAATTTCACAGTGGAAGTAGAAAAAGATAATAAATTACCATTTTTAGATCTAAAATTAATCAAAAACAAGGATAGAATAAATTTCGGTATTCACAGAAAACCAACGCAGACAGACAACTACATAAAAGCTAATAGTTACAATCCAAGAAGCCACAAACAAGCAATTTTCAATAGTTTAACACATAGATTTGTGAACATCCCTCTTTCAGCAGAAGAATATAAAACAGAATATTACAAAATAATTGAAATAGCACAAAAAAAGGCTTTCCCAAAGAATTAGTAGATAAAAAGGTAAAACAAGCAGAGAAGAAAAAATTATTAAAAGAAACTACAACTCTCACAGCAGCAAAAACAAAAATGATATTCAAAAAATTCACATATCATCCATGGGCCTTTGATAAATTTAAAAAGGTGTTCAAGGAATACAACATTGAGCTAGCAGCAGTAAACCATTACTCCATAAAAAACCTACTACTTTCAAACATCAAAGATGCTATTCCACCTAACAAAAAACCTGGCATATACCAAATTGAATGCAGTGATTGTAATGAAATATACATAGGAAAAACCAAAAGAAATTTAGAAATTAGATCCAAGGAACACGTTAGGAACATTAAGAGTAAACAATTAGAAAAATCAGCGGTTGCATTTCACTTTTGGACAAAAAATCATGACATAAAGCTAGAACCGAAACTTCTCAAACACATAAACGGAAAACAAGAACTGTCCACATGGGAACAAATCTTCATTTTAAAAAATAGAAACCGAGTATTTAATTTTGACATTCCTCAGAGAGACATTTTCAGTAAGTTCATTGAACCGAAGCATCACCATCTGCACCATCAAACACCATGGAAACCCAGTTATTGTCCGGTTGATAATGGAGGAAAGTTACCTTCGAAACGCGTCCCGGAAAAATATGTTGTGAGTGTTGCTCAGTGTTATTAATTAACTCACCTTTTAAATTAAATTAATTAGAACAACACTGTTTTCAAACTTCTATGAAAGGAAGATAAGAAGGATTTATTTAAAATTATACAATATTTGAAACAGAAGTATAAATATTTTTATGAGAACCTTGTAAACATGAAGTGAACATGGATATGATGGCATTTCTATCATTATTTATGTTAAAGGCATTGGATACAGAACATTAGTTCTCTTTCCTTCAAATTTTGTATCATTTTGCTCTAACCTATGTGCTTAAAGCAAAAGTGCATACATGACAAGAAATCTGTATAGTTTTTGTGTTTATGTAGCTTTCCCTAACTTTTACATTGATTTTGTGTAAGTGCTGTGAACATTTTGTTGATTATCTCTAAATAAATTTTTTGGCCCTTTACCCATTATACTTACATGCTATATTTAGTTGAAACTGATAAATGCATCTATAGAAATATAAGAACAGTAGTCAACACGGGCATGCTAAACAGGAACCTATAATAATAAAATGCAAGGGAGTGAGACAAAGTTAGACTGCCTCCGTAGCTGGTAGTGCACTTGCCTCTGGCGCGGAGGACCCGCTACCAGCATGGGGATTTTATCCCCTCTGTGATGTCTGGCTCAGGGTGTACTCAGCCTCATTAGGCCCCAGGGGGACCAATTGAGGAGCTACTTGATGAAGTAGTGGCCCCAGGTCGAGAAGACTGCATAACTGGCCAGGGCGCTGACCACGTCCCACCTACAGTACTGCACCCCACCAATGATGCCTATAGTGGGCAGAGGTGGGGGACGCAGTGGCTGGATGGTGGGCCTTGGCCCTTCATGGGCTGTCACGCCAAGGTTTAGTTTTAGTGAGGCAAAATTATAGTTTATTGTCTACACTGTTTTGTATCTATATTGACAATAAAATATTATGCATAAATAAATATGTTTTACATAAACTTTATCATAAATAATTTTAAAACAAACTTTAAACAACTCCCCAACTATTTAAACAAATATACCAACTCTGAAATATGAGGCCATCTAAATATTCTATTTCAACTTACTGTGATTATATCATAATTCTATATTGTGGTGTTTTCAGGAAGTTATGCCACGACTTGTGAAGCTGTATGGCATTGGTATTGTCTCATTCTTCTTTTTAGTCTCCAAATTTCCAGAATGTTTGCTACCAGGTAATATTTTGAATATTTAGGCTTGATGATTGCTTCAGGTTGAAATAGGACAAACAATATTTTCATCGTACCTTGCTTACAATAATATTTACAATTTTTTCCTTTTGACGCCTTATGCTTTCTTTAACATAATTTTTGTTTTGCTCAAATTAAGTCTGTTAGTATCTATTTTGATTTTAGTGTAATATTAATTAAAATTAATTTCTTAAAAACAAGATATTACTAAAGAAAATGTGATTGTTGAAGTGATATAAAGTAATCAATCAGTTAATCAAATAGCCGATGAGTCAATTAGCCAATGAAAGTTCAATAAAAGATTCTAACATATAGCATGAATGAATAATTTAGCATTGTGCATAGAATTATTAATATTATTGTTATTTATTTTTTTATTTATTGCTAATTTGTTTTAAAATTGTGCATATATTAAAATAATTTGTTTGTGACAGGTTGGTTTGACATAATTGGTTCTTCTCACCAGTGGTGGCATATTTTGATAGTCTATGCTTATATGTACTGTCTTCATAATGCATGTGAATTTATTAACTATGTGAAGAATGTTGCCTGTCCTGATACACCACTTTATTGAAGATGCTCTAAGAGTCAAAACATTGAAATGTTTACATTTTTTTTATTAATAACACAGATGTCTTTATGCAGTTAATATTATGGCTATTCAATTATTTTGCTGAACTTTTGAAGAAATCTATATTAAATCGAGTTTGAGTGTTAGTATACAAGGTTTAGTAAATACAATGCAATTGTTATTTGTACTTGTTAATAATCATTATATGTAGTTTCACTGCGGTAATGCAGTATCAAAGAATGACCAATGTGATTTATGAATATTGACAATATTTGATTTAATTGTTCATCATAGCACCTTTGAGAATCTACACCTGAATTTACTGTTAAAGTGAAAACATTTAATGAAAAAAATTTATATTTGTAAATTGTATTATATTCAATATATCATCCTTCCTTTAGTTCTACAATCCTTAAGAAGCTAACTGCTGTGTGAATGTATATGATATTGTTAAAAAAATAACTGCTTATCATGATCTGTTCTTTGTGGACCAAAATAACAGTGCTTAAGGGAAATTGAATCACAGAATACAAGTATGCCTGGATATCTGGAGAACGTTTACAGCAAGAGCCATTAAGCTTGGAGCGTTTTCTTTCCGGATTTCCTTTCCCAATTATAAATAATGAAATACTGAACTTTACATGCCTCGTCAGCATATGCAGTGTCTTCCTCCTGTGCTGACATGCCGCATAAAGCACTACTAAGAAAAAATCTGATGTGTTGCACTCACATGACTTTCTCTACTTGGACAACCATGGAAAGAATTATTTAATGCATTAGGAGAGCAGAATATTTCTATGTACCACATTGTATTGCAGTATAGTTTACACAAGTCAATGTTTCAAATGAACAACTGAATCTATTGATAGTCTCTGTTCCATATGCTATCTGTCGGACACACAAATAGGCTGTGTCTAACAGAAGATAGCATATGGAACACAGATTATTAACAAACTCAGTTGCATGTTGGAAATATCAACTTGTGTAAACTGCTGCAACATGAGATAGGACTTACAAATATTTGGTCTCCTAATGCACTCAATCATTTTTTGCATGGCTGTACTATCTTCTTTATGCTAGTCGACATAAACATTTGCAGAAATTTTCTTATTGCTAATTTTCTTGCAGATGGAAGGGGAATATGGGAATGCAGTAGACTTTAAGCGATTGTCAAATCTTTTAAAGCTGCTCGCTTTATGAAGGCTTAGAAATTCTGTTCTCTATGCACAGCCAAGAGAAAAAAGTGAATAACAGCCTTTCATTTGAGAAAAGTTTAAGCAGGCATCGCAAAACTTGCACAAATAACAAGGAATATTTCTAAAATGGTTCACTCCACCAACAACTGCATTTGGAAATAACTTGTGTGTTTTGACAAGATCTACACTTTTTGTACTGTAAGATTTGGTCTATCTCTTACGGTTTACCAGTTATGCAAAAGTCATCAAGAGAAAAGAGGACTACATGGGCTATATCCAGAAAATTCAAGATATATGTTTAATTTGCCTTAAACATGTCATTTTTATCAAAATAGAAGTCCTTTTTTTTTTTTTTAATCAAAATTTTGCATCAATTTTCCTTGAAATACCAACTTTGGTTTTTAAGGGATTCTTTGTTTTCAAGTTATGCTGTTCACACACACACACACCTTTTTCTAAAAATGCTTTTGTTATTCATGGGTCTCAAACATGTATTTCTGGTGAAATTGTGATATCGAATTTTTGGGTCAAATACACTGCTCCCCTGCTTACTATAGTAGAAAAGGAAAAAGGAAAGCAAGAGTCACTGGTGGATAAATATTTAAAAATGAAATTCAGTTTTATGCACTAATACTACATACTAAACAAAATAACCTGAAAAGCTGTTGCATTACATTCATGTGACTAGTTTTTGACCTGTCCTTATCAGACAAATACCAGAAAACCCTCAACTTAGTTGTTTGTGGGTTCATTTGAAAATCTTCCATCCACTTCATTCACTGCTTTGCAGAGACTGGAGTTGTTGCAATGTATGTTAAACTTTTACAGCAAAAATACTTTAACATATTTTCAACTTTCATTATGATACAGGAATTACTGTAAAAAATGGATGAGCACTTTTAAAATTACCCATAATTTAAGAGCTTTTGTGATAAGTGCAGCTTTTCTCTTCCACACTGCTAGCGTGAAATAAGTCAGATATTCTTTGAAACAGATAAATAAAACGTTAATTCATAGCGTATCCGCTAAATGAATGAAGTAGGTACTTTAGGATCAGGTAGTTCTGCAGAAGAAAGCGTGATAAAAGGGCCAAAAAGCTGTTTTCCGCCAGGTGAATAATTCTGTTGGCACACACTTCTTCCGCACGTCTGCGGTAAATTTAGTTCGGCGTACACGAAAATAGTGACTGCAACATGCGAGAATAGCCTTCTACAGGACAGTGAACCATCTACATTGCCATTCGTATCTCTGTAAAGCTGTAAATCACCGATTTGATATTAATCCGTTACAACAAGCTAAACAATAGGTATTAAAAATTCCTTTCCCATGCCGGGCCTCCTGGGTGAAAGCCAGGTATCCTAGCCACTAGACCACATGGGATGGTGTTGAGAGTGCCTCAAGTTTTAGCACATCAACGTTGGTACTGGAAGTTTGCTATTGGTTTAAAAATTTAATGGTCTCTGAAAAGGTTTGTAGAAGTGAGTATAAAATCATGTCCATCACATTTGCTTATTTAAACTATACAGATCAATGAACGCCTGCGAAAGAGGTTACGTAAAAGAGGCACTTCGGAATATGCTACACGTGAATTTCCGTACTTCAATGAAGGGGAAAAATAGCACGACTGCTTTCGTCTACCCAAGTTCCGATCATTAAGAGCTAGTAATGTGCCAGTTCGCGTTCTATAGGTCCCGGCTCGATCCCAGCCAATCTGGGATGGTACCTCCGGTGCCTCTTTCCACGAATTTCCTATTCCCATTATTACCTTTCATCTGCTTCAGCGTTGAAACCGAGCAGGAAAACTCAGGTGCTATGGCCGACATTCGGGATGTCGTGGGTTCGATCCCAGTGGCCGACCTTCCTGACCCATGGGTTTTTTTCGGAGGTTTCCCGGGTCGCCAGGCGAATGCTGGGAAGGATTTCCAGATCCTCCGAATTTCCTGTCCCTCCATTCGTTACATTAATCATTTCATTTCACCCTTCATCCCGTTAGATTTCTTTCAGGATTTGAAGCATTGGCGAACGGCACGGGAAACAAATGCGCTCTGGAAATTTCGTTCCCCGGATTGGAAGGCAAGCCACTGGTTTCTGGGGCCCCCATGGGGTGGTACAAGCCCGAGGGGGAGAGGGGAGCTAAGCCACCCTCCGCCGGGGTGCTTCTAACTGAGAAAATGGGACCCTGCCACCTGCTCTCCTGGTAAAGTTCCAGTCGCCCTTAGGATCTATTCGCCTCATCCATCCTCCCGGGGGTGCCTCGTCAGACACACAGGGTTTAGAGAGTTTAATTAAAGTGAAAATAAAATTGATATGTCTAAGTTTTGAATATAATGGTGGAGAGGATGACCGTTTAAGTGACCCGGCATTCGGAATTATATGTTAAGTTATAAATACCTATAGTGCTTTTCAAATTGGAAGGAGTTTGTCCTTGAGTGCCTCCAGGCCGGTAACCAATCGAAGTCCTGCTGTGTTGTCATATGGCTTTCCCCTTAAGTGAGGCTTGACGCGCGCCAAGAAATAGAAGAGTGTGGGTAATGAGCTTGCAACGCTGTGCACGTAAACGTATCTATTGGCTGCAGATCAGAACTCTTCCCATTTGAAAAGCACAATAGTACTTTTTAGGTTAACAAAGGTACATTGCAATATTCACAAAGCTAGACATTTAAATAAAATACATTCCTGCGATTTCTCTTCATTTGTAAGGACATTCTTCCTCAAAGGACCAAAGTGGTCAATATATGCTCTGTAAATAGTGTGTTACACTCACATGACATTCTCTACTCTTGCACTAACCATTCTTACAAACTCTTGTTCCTCTATGTTCGTCTTAGTTGAGATAAACATTTGCAGAAATTATTTTATTACTAATTTACTTGTAGGTACAAGAGGAATATGGGAACACTGTAGGCTTTGAGCGATAATCAAATCTTTTAAAGCTTCTAAATTCAGTTTTCTTAATAATGTATTGGCAGTTTTCACTTCTTATTAAGAAGTTAATTGACTGTATTCTGCTCCTGTTGTGGAGTTTTAAGTAAACGAAACTGTTCCCAGTGGTCACATAAAAATTTTTGTACTTAAAATTATTAAGTCATTATAACATTTTAATCAACGTTTTTCCACAAACATTTCAAATTCGATAAATGTAGATTATGTAATGTTTCTGTGATTCTTCAAAATGTGAAGTCGTGCAATTTCTTAGGCAGTAGAAATTCTGTCATCACTCTAATTTCATTCCTGAAGTTCCAAGTTATTTTATAACTTTAACGTGTTAAGAACTTAATATACTGTTGTATATGTCGTAAACATTAGAAACGTTACTTTCCTCCCCTCTCTTGTCTAACATAAGAGATAGAGGGTTCTTTGGATTGAAGGTCCATACGATAATATCTTATTTGGAAATATTCTGTATTTCACAGAAAAATACATTTACAATTTTTATTTTCTCTACTCCTAATACAAGGTGTATACAAACTCGCATGCTAGCTCTTCTGGTGGCATTGCGTAACATCTTACGGATATAACTAGCAACTGTTACATATAAAACATGTCCCATAAAGTCTTTGTCTTCAATTTGCATTAGGAGCAGAATTCTGAAGAATTAGTGCACGAATTCGTGGACATTCTGTATATGATAGGTATTCAGAGCTTTGATCATGAGATTTCGTTTTGTGATCCCTGAATAAAAGATTAGAAAAAAGGTTTGTATGTGTACCTGCTTGCACCTTTGTGAACATATCTCTTAAAGAAAAGCCAGGTAATACACCAAAGGTAAGCAATTCCAGTATATTTCAAAAGGTGAACATTTTCAGAAAATTCTCCTCATTTCGAGCTTTAAATGAAAACATTTCGTAGTTTTTTTGACCTTCTCAAAAACGGCTCTAAGGATTTTTATTAAAATGGTATATGCCTGAGATGATGGCATGGCCTTAAAAAAAACAACAAAAAAAAAACACCTAATAATAAAAATAAAATAAAAGAAAGTCGGTCTGGGTGGCTCAGTTGGTTAGACGCTGGCCTACTGATCCCAAGGTCGCGGGTTCAAATCCGGCCCGGGCCGATGGTTTTTAAGTGTGCTTAAAAACGACAGCTCCATGTCAGTAGATTTACTGGCATGTTAAGGAACTCCTGCGGGACAAAATTCCGGCACACCGGCGACGCTGATGTGATCCTGGCAATTGACAGCGTCGTTAAAGAACAAATTGAAGAGAAAAAATGGCAAATAAAAATGTGCGTCTTGTATTTTCTAAAAAAAATAGTTCTTGAAATACCCTTCTTTCTGATTGTTTATATCACCGGAAACAAATTCTAGTTCTTCAAAATTATCCATTCTGCATTTAAATTCACAAGTAAAATGCAACCAATATAAACAACAAAAACGTCACTACACATATTTCAATCATTCCAAAGCACCTTGCCAACAATTACAAATCACCCGATTGAAACATTTCCAGCGAAATTTAATAAAAATACGAAACATTCAACAATTAGCCCTGGTTGTTGACAAAATATTGTAACACGAGAATACGTTGCTGCTAAGCACATTTCAGTTATCACTTAAGCGCTTAGCGTTACGTTTGGCGACTTATTTGTCGAAAAACTATGGAAATAAATGATAATTGTCAGAGAAGGTCTCGTGATTTTTATCCTTAAGCAATATAATTTAATGTTATGCTTTTAAAGCCAAGGCAGAATTTTACATAATATATACACCTATTTAAATACTATTATCAAAAAACTGTTTGAACCTTGAATTTGAAATCATAAGGTCATTCTGCTAATTTTCCTGTGTTTCGAATATGCCATTGGTATTCTAAACATAAGAAAAACTTGCATGGTTTACCTTGGAGTACCCGCTTATTGGAGTATTACTACTTCTCATTGACGCATTTTTGGATCGGAATTCCTCAAGGTCGCCCTGAGTTGAGATGTTATACCGGTTGATGGCCTGTGGGTTCACACGACTTTCACTCTACGTTTCCTTAAAGGCGTTAAAACTCGGACCACATTCTCCAAATTAGATAACCTAATTTTTTTTAACACTGTGATTTGAGGCAAACATCTATTTCTTGTCGGTTATATAAAACTGTTCTCAAATTCAATAGAATGGGGAGAACTTCAAGAGCTATTCACAAAAAGTTCAAAATTGTCATTTTCTCATGTAAACAACTCAAATATATGAGAGGTAGAACTGTAACTTAAAAATTCAATGCCACAACTGGGATTTGAACCACAGACCTTCCGCTTACCAGGCGGCTGCTCTAACCACTGAGCTATTGTGACAAACTGCCAGAATGGCATTAAATTCTCAAACCAGTTCGTATTTCTGGTAAACCACAAAGGCAGTCTCACATCAGAGACAATTACCCCAATGGTGACTTACTATTGTAAGTACTTTATATCCCAGGATTAAATAACCTTCAGATGGTAATTATTATTTATTTATGCCAACAAACTTACTGTTGGTGTTTTTAAACACACAAGCCGTGTGTGGGCAAAGTTTGAGAGGTAGAACTGGAACTTAAAAATTCAATGCCACAACTGGGATTTGAACCACAGACCTTTCGCTTACCGGGCGGCTGCTCTAACCAGTGAGCTATTGTGACAGAATGGCATTAAATTCTCAAACCAGTTCGTATTTCTCCTGGTAAACCACAAAGGCAGTCTCACATCAGAGACAAATTACCCCAATTTGTGTGTTTAAAAACACCAACAGTAAGTTTGTTGGCATAAATAAATAAATAACTCAAATATACTTTACCAAACTCAGTTGAAGAGCTGTTTTAGAGAAAATAAATTTCTTTTTGCCATATCAAAGGTTGTTTTGGGTAAGGAATTTTCATTAACATACCTCGCATCCTTCGAAGTTGGTAAATGTAAGCATCAGGTTTGGTACATATCCGTATTTTCACATGCTAATCTCTTTCTCTGCCTCTCTCTCTCTCTCACTCTGTCTCTCTCACACACACACATACACGGATGTTTTTTCTAAAAATATTTTTGGAGGAAGGTTCAAGGGACTTCACAATGTGTATTTCCTATTAAATCTTGGCATCAACATTTTAAATGGAATTCAATTCCTACTCTATTTCTCATGTAAATGTTAGAGAAAGTGAAGTAAAATATACTTGTTTACATTTTAAAAAGCAGGAATTAACACAGGATGTGAGATTTGTAACACTGCCTCAGACATAAAACAAACTTGTAGCAGAATTAGTATTAGAAGTAGAATGTTACGCCACCGTGGCGTCACGGTAACGTGTGAGACTCGCATTCGGGAGATCGTGGCTTTGATCTCCGTGTCCGAGTTTCTGATCCATGGGTTTTTTTCAGGGCTTTTCCCGGATAGTTAGGCGAACGCTGGGAGGATTATTTACGTCACCCGAATTCCCTGTCCCTCCATCTCATTTCATTTCTTTCATCTAGCTTAGCTCTCTCTCTCTCTCTGTCACGATGTTGCAGGAATACTCAATGTAAATCCTCGTGTTGTGGATCCGAGGCGGTCTCCGAGTCCTGCCCCCTCCCAGTAGTATGTGTAAACCTGCAGAGGGGAGGGGAGCCGTTTGTATGAGCTGTCATATAAACCTAAAACTATATGGACCCTGCCCTCTGCTGTCATGTCTCCCAGGTTCGGCTATCCTTAGTGTCCTCTCATTTCCCCCCTTCCCCCTCAGGGGCACAGACACAAAATATCTTCCCTAGGTTGAGGTGCAGAGTTCCCTCCTAATCTGGTTACACCTCATAGGCTTAAGGTTCTGAAACTTTTAAAACGAAATACACAGTTTGTTTATACCAATCCTGGCTTATTCTTTACCGCGGATGTTCGACTTTTTCTAACTCTAGTACAACTTTTCAATCTCAGGTTACACGACAATAATTGTGAAAGGATAGTTATTAGACAAAAGACTGGCATCTATTTTTTCCACACGATGAAAAGTCATCTCTACTAGCAAACATGTAATAGGAAAAGCTAGACTTTCTCTTTGGCACTGAATTTGTAAAGTGACAAAATAAGTTGTACAATATTTCTAATTAAAGGAAACTAAAGATACGTCACAAAATTACTTTACATGCTGTTATTACTATCACAATGCAGTGATAGTCGCTCTCAAAATGCCAACACCTCATTCCATCGCAACCATAGATAGACCGGAAGGGGCTAAGAGCTCCCTCCTTAATTATAGAAAACATAATTAATAGTATTGCTTTGATTAAGTCAAAACAACCCTTATTTCTATGTTATTTACTCAAATCAGATAATATTTATTCGTTCACAGTCATTTAACGAATTTATTATAGCGTTGGACTATATCTAAAAAAATAGAAAGAAAAGAAACTAAATTGAAAAGAAAGAAAAGAAACAGATAGGCCGAATCAAATATGCATACACTATTAAATTATTTGTGGATAAGAATTAAGCTTGCAAACAATGAGCATCAATAAATTTACAGAAAAACCAAGAAATCAAACTACTTAAATATTAGTTTTAAAATGTATTTTATTTTATAAATAATTTCATAGGTTTCTCCTCAAAATTTAACTTATATTTGTATCCAAAGGTTAGATAGACAAGGTTCGGAGGGGGGACTTTGCAGCTCAACCTGTAGAAGATCTGTTATGTCTCCGGGAGGGTGGGTAAGGCGAGAGGATACTAAGACTGATCGGACCTGAGGAGAGGCGACAGCAGAATGCGGGGTCCCTAACAACTACAGATTGGAACTCTCCGGTGCCGGCTCGTACTCCGACCCCTCTCTCCCCTACGAACTCTAGGTACCTTGGAGAGCGGCAAGGGGCTCGGAGAAGTCCCCAGATCCAGAGGACAGGATTTACAGAGAGTAAGCACTTGCCATAGACGCCGAAACTTCGGCAGGCACTTAGAACCGGCGCCTAACCCCACAGCGCAACAGCCCTATCCGGGCCAAGGCCTATCGTCCAGCCCCTGCGTCCCCCATCTCTGCCTACCACAGGTGTCATGAGTGGGGTGCAGTACTGGAGAGTGGTACATGGCCAGCGCTCCAATCCCTCCCGGCCGATTATGCGGTGTTCACGACCTGGAGCCGCTACTTCTTTATTCGAGTAGCTCCTCAATTGAGCCTTCAGGGACCTAACGAGGCTGAGTGTACCCGGGATCAGACCCCCCAGCGTGGAAAAATCCCATGCTGGTACCGGGGATCGAACAGGGGTCCCCGGGTTCCCCGCGTTACCACTGCGCTACGGGGGCGGTCAAATTAAAGGCGAAGTAAGGCGAAATGGAGGAAATTCCTGCATCCGCCTAGATACCCAGGAAATCCCGAAAAACCCAATCAGTCAGGAAAGTCGGCCACGGGAATCGAAAGGATAACTTCTGGAACCTCATAACATGATGTTTGAAAATGTAGAATTGAAAGTGCCTGTTACTGACTACATTTTGCTCATTGGCAAAGCTAGGTCCTCACTAAAGGAATTATGAACGTTGGTGAAACAAATAGCTAAAGACTTTGCATGGCTGTTGACACGAACGAATTTTTGAATTGCACTGGTCTACTGAAATCAACTGTCAACAAAACAACTGTACCTTTTTTGAGGACACTGTCCAATGATCAACTGAAATTGAGTGGTATGTTGTGAACATTGAGGTACTGCCACTGGCCAACTGAAGCAGAGAGTACTGTCCACACGTGCATGTGATGTTAAGAGATTAACAGAGGTCGAAGGAACGTCAGAAGACGAGTCAGTGACGTACAGAAGGAACTGGAGGGCCAATGTAGAGGTCGTCTGACTGCTAGCGGCTGAACAGGACGGGCGAGCGGGCGCGAGAAGCAACAACTGACAGTAGGAGGAGAGACACTGGTGTTGTCGGTAGTGTGGTGTCGCGTGTTGAAGACCCCTCTCTGTCGGAGCGGAGGATCGATCCTTAGAGCACTTGAGAGGGGAATCTATTAGCACAGCTCTTCTGCACCTCAAGTTCACGACACCTCCAGGTAATGGTGTTACATTTCCTTGGTATTCTGTTTTGACATAACCAACAAATTATTTGTCGTGATTTCGAAACTGGCCGGACTAATCAAATATGTTCATTAAAGTAGTAGACAAGAACAATAATTCAGTTTTACCAGAAATATATTAAGGCAATACATCTGTGAAAACTTTATAAATCCACAATTTCCGTTTGAGTGACCACAGTATGGTAATGCACCAAATATAATGACCACATTCAAAGGCTCAATTTGGACTCTATGAGTGTCAGGCTATGTAATAAAAGGTAATGCAATTATAAAATTTCAAAAATATTTATACGAGTCTCTTAAGTAATCATTCATGAAGTTTTGTTGAAAATTAGAAGCTAATCGGTCAAACATTTTGGCACTTGGAGCATTTTGAATAATGAAACACAGTGAAAAAAGGTTTCGATAAAACAACCACACTTAAAATTGGAATATGCTTCAACAGCACTGTGTTTAGGAGTGTTTCAAAGGCCGCACAAAGAGATTAACATTGTCGATATTAGTACATCAAAAACGTCTGAAGGAAACATGGAGTATAAATACAATAGAAAGCAAACATTCAATTGTTTAATTTCTTCCCAGATTTTCATTCAATTTCACTGATGCATTGCCTTAAGGGTAGAACTAGAGCAGAGAGCTTTCTAAATAATCACTCATTGCTTTTAAGTTCTCTATAATTATTTCGAAATGTGAATACGTGCTTTGGTTTATGCGTAGTTAAAAATCTATTGCTTTACATTCATGTGGTGTTGCTACTCATTCTTCTTACAAAAGCTTGTTTTAAAATACTTCATGGTAATAGAATTTAACATTTGCAGAAACAGTTTAATTACATATTTTGTTGTAGTACAAGAGGTTCCTCTTGATCCTAGAACCTAGATACTAGCTAGAGCAAGCATTCCACCCAAAAAATGCGATGTCGAGACTTCTGTTGAGATCCCCTGAATATATAAAAAGTATTGGTAAAGATTTGCGTATAGGGGTCAGTTCACAGTTTTAGAAACACATCTGTGTGTTCGTGTGTGTGTGTGCGCGCGCGCGCGCGCGCGATAAATACCAAACTCGATATTTAAGTTCAGCATCTTCCAAGCATGCACCCAGGAGGATTTGTAAACAAATCTTACTCCAAATACCATATACCTACATGGAAAATGCTCGTTATTTTTTTTTTTTTTTTTTTGACCAAAAGTCGCTCTATTTTGATTAAAATGCCACATGCATAAGATAGCTGCATAACAAATAAAATGCATACCTTGAATTTTCTGTGAGCAATCTGTGAAGTAATTTTCGTTCTGAATGTTTTTGTGTAACTGGTAAACCGTAAGAGGCAAAGTCTTTAGAAGATTGAGTGGAGAAAGCAATGTGAATGCTGCACATAGTACCTTTAAGGTAGTTCCTGGTTCAAAGTAAAAGAAAATATTTGGAAATCTAGAATTTATATACTTTCTTCAAATCTAATAGATGTCTTGTATCCTGTTCACAGAAATCATACAGAATATTATAATCAATATAAAATAGACATGTTTGGATGCTCCGTCCTTTGGAAACTACTCTGTGAAATTCTTAATATTATAGAGAATATATGTCGTTTTCTTCAACACCACAAAGATCCACGAGTACCATTACATTTTATCCAGATGTGTTCAAAAATATTTTCTAATTGTTCCGTTACAATGGAATAATTCATAATTACCGGTCTTCCAATCCGAAGGGCGCCGGCTCAAATTCCGGTTGAAATGATTTGCCTGGTTAATATATTTTTGGTAGTATTTATTTTTCTTTATTTCCACTATTCCTTGTTGTCAGGTAAGTCTGAACCCAAATCAGATGCTGAATTCATTTGAATTTCATTCTGACCTTTTCATTCGTTTCTGCAGACCTGAGTTGTTAAAAGCATTAAGCACTTAAAAAAAAACCTTATTTTATGTACAATAACATCGTTTTGTCCAATCACAATATTTTATCTACTTTGCAGATTATTCGTAAAAATACTTTTCTATATCTGATTCTGTTGTTATGTTTCCCAAGATATTTTGTTGTAACCTTGTACAGAAGCATGCAGGACGTGGGACGATAGTCAACTTTTTTGAAAAGCAGCTCCATCTATGATGATTTTATATACATGTTCTTTGCTTGGGTTGATCAGAAACAAAAGAACTAAATTTTAACATTTCAAAATGGTGTAGTTTGTAATACTGGAATATTCAAACCAGCAACAGCAAATACATATATCGTCAGGGAGGATATCGTAAGCGACCAAAACTTAAAAAATAAGTAATTCAACGCGGATTACTGAGTTTTGCTCTTTTGCTTTAGTAAGCGTCATGTTTATCCGGTGTTATCAGTTATATAAAATGTAGGAAGAATGAATAGGTTCCTCACAGAAAATTCAAGATATAGATACATTTTATTCCTCATATTTATATACAAATATTGCCGTTTTAATCAAAATCGTTTGAGCTCTTTTTGAGAAAATGAAAAGTAGCGCAATTTTCCTTTAAGGGAGTATGCAATTTGGCATTTATCCAACTTTTCGTTTTTGAAGTGAATAATAAGAGCCACCTCAGTGGTATGGGGGTAACGTGTCTATTTTGCATTCAAGAGGTCCCGAGTTCTAATCTCGATTAGGGAGAGTTACTTGGATAAGACTTTTCCGATTTTTTCCCTTATTCTGAAAGATGAATGTGGTATAAGTCTAAGCTCTGTGGACCTCGGACTCATTGAGCATCATTATTGTCCACGTTAAACCTAAAAAGAGCATAAATGACATTTAAAAGTTCGAACTATAAAAAAGTAAACTATTACTTTTATTTGATTATGAATAAAAGAAGTTGCTAGCATTAGTATCTTTCTCCTTTCTCTGCCACAAATAAGAGGAAGTATTGTATTCTGTCCAAAAATTCGATGACGAGATATCAAAAATAAATAGCTTTTAGAGTCCCTGAATCCTCCCAATATGCATTTTTAGATGAAGGAAAGTCCTCCACTCTAAACTACACTTTACACGGAAATATATGAATATTTTTAACCAAATAGTTTTTATATATTATTAGCCGTTTCCGAGCTATCCGTTATTAATGGTTTGAATTTTTCACTTAGCTTGTAACCTTTATAATGTATTGCTGTTGTTGTTTCTTGCCATGTCATGAAAAGACTAAGGGCTTTAAATGCCAGCGTATAGCGTCCCACTTTTCAACATCTGACAATCGATTCGATTTCTTCTATCCGCTTTCTACCTATTGTATAAGCAGCGAGGTATCTGTGCAAAAGTTGAGCTCGATCAACATGAAACATTAAAAAAAAAAAAATGAGCATCAGTAGGTAGTTAAGATATTTCCCGAGCGCAATGGTTACAATTACAGCGAGTTCATTGGAAATTCCTGTTTTATCAAACACAATCGAAACAAGAATTGAATCGCATGACGCAAAGGCAATTGGCTTTGGCAAGGTGAACTACTGTAGAGGTAAATTTATAGTCAGCAGAGTACCATTCGTTACGTCACACTGGCACGTGTTGTTACAGAAAGCAGAGACGGGCCAGGCCAGAAAGACCAAAACAAATACGAATCGGCAGCTTGGGACAAGCATGAGTGCCGCAGCAGTGTTTGCAATTATATTGGCAGTATTTTGCTTTTTGCCTGGTTAGAAAACATTCACATTATTTGTGGGACTTTTATTGTAAGTATATGACTGTGAGTGACTTCTATTCTCACACATTATTTGGATTTCATGGTTTAGTTTAGAGGTTAGGTGCATATTTATCGTATTTGTTTCTGCACAGTGTTGTACTGTGTCATGGATATAAATAAAGAAGCAGTACTTAAACAAACACGATTTAAACGACTGAACTGTGAAGGTTCGTTTGATTGGTTGGCGCAGTTGTTAAAACACCAACGTATGATAATGATAGTAGTAATAATGATAATGATAATAATAACAGTAATAATAATAATAATAATAATAATAATAATAATAATAATAATAATAATAATAATAATAATAATAATAATAATAATAATAATAATAATAATAATAATAATAATAATAATAATAATAATAATAAAAGAAGAAGAAGAAGAAGAAGAAGAAGAAGAAGAAGAAGAAGAAGAAGAATAGTGATAAACATAATAGTTTGCAGTGACTCCTTTTCAAGGTTTTAAAATGACTTGGCGGTTAGCGAAATATAATTCTAACTTCTAATCTACTGCTTTGTTCCTACTCTAAACGATTATAAAAATATTAGCAAGGATTGTGTAAACAAAACAGAAAAAATCCAATTTTTCGGATCCAATTTTTTGTTATTTGTGTTATTTACAACTTACACTTTCATAGAAAAAGGAATGAGAAAAGAAGTTTAACCATGTTAAATTTAGGATTAAATGCTTATCCTTACATTTCCAATAACTGCTTTGTTTATCTTAATGTGTGATGAGTTCGCATACGCTATGCAAGGCTAATGACCCCCAACTACCTGGGAGCAAGACAATTGAAGTATGAACACGTGGAAGCTAAGCGAGTGGTCTATACGACAGGCGTTGTTCATTTTACGGCTCAGTTACGATTGGGTAGACATTAGTAAGTTATTTAATGCATTTGTGGAAAAACTGTCAGACGAAAAGGAAAAAAAACAAAAAACAGAAAACAATGAGCAAGTTGAATTAGATACGCATTAAGGTACCAATTATCAAAATATCTCACTAATATCCCTAACACCCTGTATAGTTATACATAGGAATTAATAGCCATCGTGTATAGATATTATCTATAACCTGGATGTTTTATGGGAATAGTTGCCAAACAATAAACATTTTATAGATAACGTGAAGGTTCTGGTAATAAAGTTTATTACATAATGCATTTCTATATGAACTTAATGGTGATAAAAACAGAGAAGTTATGATATGCTAAAGATAAGTATTATGGTTCAATAATAACGGTGATAAACATACGAATATGTGATCCATTTTCTCTTGCTTGTATCAATATGTTGCTTTTCACCTTGTGAAGTATCGAATAAACCTATTGCTCTATCATAATCATCATAATCATAATCATCATCACCATCATCGTCATCATCATTTTTTTCTACACTCGGTTAGTACTCGTATATTTCATTTTTCCAGCAAAGTTACACATTTTTTAATACAGATAAGGTCTTACTTTACAAGAATTCCTTCAGAGGGACTTATCTTCAAAAAAGATAAAACGTTACACCATGACAGCTATTAATTAAACTAAAAAGCAAATAAAATTATAAGTATTTTCTCCTTTCAGAATGCGATATATTACAGGTATGAAAATCAGATATTCAAAATCTAAGTTAGGATTTTATATTTATTGAGTCTTGGAAGTTATGGCCTAAACAGAGCCACAGAAAGACCTAAAACATCCTAAAAAGGAATGAATAATTGAGAAAGAACATAAAATATGAAGCAAATTAATATTTTAAATAATTTTTATTTTGTACATATTTATAAATGGCGTGTCCTTAGCGTGGTGGTACAGCTGCTACGTCCCAAGCGGGAGACTTGGATTCGATTCCCGGTACCGGCATGGTGGATTTTCTCCATTGGGGAGACCTCGTTCGGGGTCCACTCAGCCTGACTCAACCAATTGAGGAGCTACTTGATTTAAAAGTAGCAGCTCCTGGTCGGGAAGACCACATAATCGGCCGGCAGGGACCTGGTCGCTGACCACATCCCACCTCCAGTACTGCACTCCACTCATGAAGCAAAGGTGGGGGACAGCGGTCGGGTCATAGGTCTTGGTCCGTATGGGCTGTTGTACCAGGGGGTTACAGTTTTACATATTTAAATACAGGATATAATGCTTGACAGGAACAATATCATTAATTATTAATAGGGTGGTTTATTTGGGAATTAATTACGCTGCTTATATACCTAATACGAAGCAAATTGTATTTGTTTATATAGGTTTTGGTTTAACATTGAGGGTACTGAAGAACCAAAGGAATAAGCTCACAGTTTTTATAATGAATAGCAACTTGTGATTCACAAAGAACGGTTCGTCCAGCAATAACAACAGAATGTCAATAACCATGAACACACAACATACATAGTATAGGCTAGCTAAAATGTGTACCGCAATACAACAAACAAAAGCGCCTGAAGTGTCTTTCAAGGCGTTTATTTTGCCACTTCAGCACTCCCGTGTTTATTAACTTGGCACGCCAAACGCGCTTGCTCATGACTGTGTGGAAAAGGCCATTCTGTAAAGTTCATAAACACATCGATACAGTTGCTAATTCCATACAATCTGTTTTCACAATTGAAGGTTGTCTTAAAACAATTGTTTTGTACTCCAAAATACAACCAAAAAGAAGTAGGCAAACAGTTTTATGAAAGCTTTTTACTGAAGTTTGATTTAATTTGTGCATCCGAAGTCCCATTTTAGGATTTTTAGGAAATGAAACAGGGAATAGTTTCATATGTTTCAGTAATTCACAATCATTTTCCTTTCTGCGTTCCTCAGCATTCCAATTGTGGAGCAGTTTAAGACCATATGTACCTAAGTGTATCTAGAAATACAAGTAATCAGAATACTTTGTTGGATATACATATATTTGTGGATATTAAAAACATAACCAACACATTTTTGGCAATATTGTATGAATAACTGAACCGTGGCAGACACAACATTCAATGGCGGCTCATTGGTGACCACTTCATGATAATATTATTATTCTCTTTTCTGTTGCACAAATATATTTTGTGGGTGCAAATGATATATCACCGCAAGGCGTCGCAAGCTTCTAATAGGATGTTGTATTGACCAGCTCCTCCCGACACTCGCCATTAAATGTTGTGTTTGCCATAATATGTATACCTGCATACTCCGCTAGTATCCTTTTTTGTGACGGAGCGAGTTGGCTCTGCAGTAACATGCGATGCTCGCATTCGGGAGGTCCTGGCTTTGATTCCTGGGGACGGCTCTCTGGCTGCGAGTTTTTCGTGGTTTTCCTTGGTTGGCTCGGCGATTGCTAAGATTCCTCGTTGATCATGAATTTCCTTTTCCTCATTTCCTAAAATTTCGCTGGCAGTCTCATGGTTTAGGTAGGCTTAGGAGCTGTGCAGTGTGTAGTTCATATTTTAATTACCTTTGAGGTTACCATTTTCAATTAAGACTAAATTATAACTTAGCAAACTGGAGAAAACAGGAGGAAAAAAGAAGATAAGAATGAAAGAAAGGGGAAAAAAAAAAGACAGTAAAATGAATTTTCAGGAACTAGCTCAGCCTGTGAGTACCATTGGTAGGAGACCCTTGCCCCAAGGGATATTACGGGCTATCTTTATCTTTTTAAGTATTTGAAATTCAAACCAATACCAAGCAATATCCCATAAATGATTAACTCCACAAAAAAGATTTAATTTGTGTGTTTTAACGAGGTCTAGCAAGATTTGTGTAGTAACATTTCCCCTAGACCACCTCCGTAGCGCAGTGGTAGCGCGCTTGCCTCTGTCGCGGACAACCCGGGTTCGATCCCCAGTACCGGTCCTCCGCTGGGAGGTCTGGTACGGGGTGCACTTCCTGACCGGCCTGATAGAAAAGTAGCGTCTCTAAAAGGTCAAGTAGTCGCCTTACAGTAGGGGGAGTCAGCGTGCTGACCGCCGCCACCCCCAACCTGCACCCCTCCGTGACTTTGGCTGCGGCTGGAGTATGCAGCGGCCTCGCGATGAGGGTAATCTCTGCATAGAGAAGACGCCCTAGGGATTGATATTTTCTTTATCTCTTACGGTTTAGGAGTTATACAAACGTATTTCAGAATGAAGAGGACTTCAGGAGGCTACTACAGAGAATTCAAGATATACATTTAATTTGTTATGAAAATAACTTAAACGTGTGATAATTTACAAAATCGTTAGGACTACTTTTGAAAACATCAAAATTTACGAAACAATTTCCACGTAAAGGGTAGTTTGTGACGGGGAGATTTCCTTGAAAATCTTCGTAGCGCATGCTTGTAAGTTGCTGCATTTTGAATTTGGTATGGAACCGCATTTTTGTTTTTTAACTATGCTGTTCACAGACAGACACAGAGATAGACCCGCATATACAATCACATACACACGCACACACACACACACACACACACACACACACACACACACACACACACACACACACACACACACACACACACACACACACACACACACACATCTATAAATGCTTTTTTGGGTGGTGATTCATAGTCTCTTAAATATGTATTTCCATACTTTATGTTGGTACGCAGTAAGGAAATAAAAATGATATACATACGTATCTAGTAAAAAAATGCTTTCAGGCCAAGAGTTGAAGCAAACCATTGAAGTATAGCCTGTAAACATACTAATTTCTCTGGGTAGTTAAGTCGCCGCACTATGCTAATTGGTTGTTTATAACCGCATATTAATATGTAAAAATGGGAGGAGAGTGGTATAACCAAGGTAAACCGCACATAGGTGCATAATCACTTTTTTCTTGCGAGCAAAACCACCAGCTTTAATAAAGTTGAACTTGTTCCTGTCAAACTAAATTCACCAAACAGCGACATCAACAACGCACATTTCTAGATACGTATTAAACCCCGCTACCACTGGAAATTCAGAAAATGAATAATAACTATAGGTATTTGTGACGAAAATTTGCATTTCGTCAATGCTATACATCAACCATAAAGAAACAAAGAAACGCTTAAAAGCACCTCTAGAAGGATTTACCGGCGAGTCACTGCTGTAAAGTATTCAAACGAACGAGACAACGTTAAACACAAGGCCGCTAGAAGAAGGTCGCAATAAAAACAAGTGATAAAACACAGTTAACAATATACCAAAACATATTACATTATACAGGAGAGTGTACGTATATGGAGTAAGAGACAGGAAATATGAAGCTGAGTCCACAGAAGTACGTGCTCCCATGTGGTCTAGTGGCTAGGATACCTGGCTTTCACCCAGGAGGCCCGGGTTCGATTCCCGGCATGGGAATATTTTTTTTCCTCAGTCTAATGCATACCATTTGTGCCCCTTTTCTGTTGGATTTATTTTTCAGCTCTACCTTCAAATGCCCGTTATAAATTAATAACTAAGAAAACCAATTTTTATACCAGTTATTGGCTCTTGGATTCCTGTTTTCAATATACCTTGCCTTCAACAGTTCTTTCACTATCAAACTAAAACCAAATGGTTATGTATTTCGCGGCTGCATTGAAGTGTTTGTGCACGCTTCTAAGTCTAGACCCAGACCCACGCATTTCTAAGAATAGTGGTTTCGTAACTGACGCTTTTTAACCCATTGTCCTGGCACATGTTTTAATTGAAGCTAGCAGATATGATAAATTCTGTGAAACTATGCTCACAACTGTTTCCTAGACCAGTACTGCTCCTCATTCATCTAAAAATCGAGCAACATATTTGACAGATTTGAGAAATTGCACAAAATTTGGTTTCAATACAAACTTGAAGTTTTCCACAGCACTATATTATATATTTTCACTTGAAGACCTGTGAAGCATTAAGATCAGAAGAAACTACAGTTCAAAAGTATTGGAAAGCACGAATGCTAATGGCTTCATTGCCAGATGCAAGGCACTAGAAAACAACAACAACATATTATATATTTTAATTTTGACTATCTCATACAGAGAGGCGTTAGATTATCATACACGAATTATCACCTGGCCATTCTTTGTTTTGTGCAATTCTTTTGTTCAGTCAGTGTCGCCAAGTATATCCCATAAATCGCTGTAAAACAATGTGTTATACATTACAATCGATTAACAATCAAAATAGCACCCTATCTCAATTTGACAACTGTGTTTTTTTAGCAATATTCTGTTGATAATTAATGTATTTTTCCGGAAGAAAGGTTATTTGTTAATATGAGATTTATTTGAGATTATAAACTGGTTTTCGTTATAAAAAGAGAAGATAGAAATACAATGCATCAATGCATGTAACCATTGGGTTTCGTTTTCCTCAGTTGGCAGTGCCGAACTACACTAATCGAAAGGAATATATTTTTGGTTACTAGTTTTTTTTATACAATTTAACATCTTCTGGTCAAATATTTACAATGCAGTATTGAAATTAATATTTTATATTGTTATATTACTATTTAACATTTTACCACAATATCTGAAAACGAGCTGTAATTTAAGTTGTTTCAAGACATTGCTGTACACGCACTTAAATTGCGGTCTATAGATATATGGGTTGTTATATGCGTTTTTTAAGACGGATAATGATACTGTTAATGTAAATATATTAGAAAATCCGGGGTAGCAAAATAACAGCTAAACGATTGAGTGTAATGTATGTAAATGTTAATTTAGAATATAATTTAAATACTAGCAACATTTAACATAACACGCCTGATGTGATCCTGGCAATTGACAGCATCGTTAAACAACATAGTAAAAACAACTGTAAAAATACTAACTTCTATAATTTGCATGCAGTCAGTATGTAATGTTTACTGCATAACAAGAATGTTATCTTAACACTACGTACCAAATTTCATTCATCTATAACAAATACTTGATTAGCGTTTTATTTTGAAACAATTGATACACTTAAAAATTGTCCATTGTGTTGAATTTTTAAGGATATTCAAACAAATCTGTGGTACTTAATCAGTAATAGCATTAAGAATAGCTTTTCAGTTTTGTTTTTGTGATGTTGTGTATAGTTTGTAAAACTTTTTCTTGTGCTGCAGCCATTTTTTTATCTTTTAATAAATTATATAAGTTTTGGGTACCTTTAATATAAAACTAAGAATCGCACATAAAAAAATAATTGTGCGCCTTTTATTTGTCTTTCTCTGGAAGCACAAAGAAAAGTGCATCAAGTGGAACATTTTATATGGTGTAAACTGCTCACTCCCCCCCCCCCCAAATAATAATTTGAATATTATATTAATATATTTTTACCTTTATTTATTTCTGCTGATCTCAAAATTCCATTTAAATTGCTACCTAGAAATCCTAATGAGGTATCCTTACCAAAAATTTCATTCACACATGCAAGTGTAAATGGAACTGCAATTAAACACAAAAAGTCAGAACTTTTTAGATTTTAGCCCAAATTTCATAGAAGGGTTGCCAACTACCATAGCTACTTTTTATTTCTGTGATACAATAGACAAGGTTCGGAGGGAGGACTTAGCACCTTGACCAATGAAATCTTTTGTGCATATGCTCCTGACGTCGTGGCCCCCGTTGGGGAGGGTTGAGGTGAGGTGTATCTACAACGAAATGTGAAATGAAACTATTTCTGCAAAGGTTTATCTCGATTAACATGAAGTAGAAGTAAAGAGAAAAAAGTTTTCGTAATATTAGTTTGTGGAAGCTATGAAAATAAAGGCTAATGGATAGACAAAGTCATGTGAATAAAACACGTAAGGTTTAAAATTAGTAAACGTTATTCCCAGTTTACAGTGTCTGTTGTTTATTTACAGAGGATGAGGCTGACAGTTGGTACACTGGAGAAGAACTCTGAGCTTCTGAGTCCAACCCAACGTGTGGAGGAATTGGATGCCTGCATACAGGTGAGTTATACCTACCTATCAGCGGTATTTGTTTCCCTTGGAATTTTCCAAATGAGGCAAATTCTGTGCTGGCAAGTGATTTCCACTTCTAGTATAACTTTTATTATGCATGCAGACTCATATAAGACGTCACGAGAGCTACAGAATCTCACCATTACGTTGTTCCTGTAGTAATGAACGGATGTCCTTTCCTCAAAAAATGGATTGTATCGTCGCTGCCAAGTGGGCAGTTGCCAGAGTATTTAAAATGCGTCACGGCAAGCTCAACGTACACACGGCCTTGAGGTAACCGGTGGCGAGTTTAGTCTGCTGATTTATTGATAAGGAAGCCATTTCTCAATGGAATATTCATGTCTAATTCCGATATTTTTCTTTCTTATGTAGATTTGCACGTTTGCTTGTTTTGATAATTCAGCGAGATGGCTCTGTGAGGCTCGCATGCGGGTATCGTGGTTCGATCGGGTTACGAGGCGAATGCTGGGAAGGATAATTTCCCATACCTCCATTTTCCCTCCATTTTATTTCACCTTCCATTTAATCCAGCCTTTCAGGGTCGGAAGTGCTGACGATGGGCGAGCTAGTGCTGCCATGTGTGGGATTTGCGCACTGTAACTGCTGTTCTCGACGGATGGGTGGTCCTGTAGTTGCCAGGCCTCCAGGTGGGGGGGGGGGGGCGGCGGCGCTGTAGGAATCCACGACGAGGTGGTGGCTGCTTGGCGAATCCTGGTGTCGAGATGAATCCCCAGCACACATTGGGGACCATCACGCCGGCTCGCTACTAGCCCGGGATTGCTCACGCCCGTAGGGCACTGTCATTCCATCCCTTCCTCCCAGGGTTCTGACATACAATAGCCTGCATAGGCTCATGTGGAATTTCCTCCGTACATACTCTACCTCTATCTCTACCTAGTTCACCATCTATGCCTGTAATATTAAAGATCTACAGAGACGAAAGTTGAATAAATGCTTACGAATACATTCGCGAACTTTCTCAAACCCACAGTTTATCTTCGATTCGTTTGTAAATTAAAGGGGACAGATCTGTGCGTTTTCCAAAAGCCAAAAGCACTCTACTGAGCGTTTTGAATTTTTCACCAAATCTCACGCTTGCATACGGTGGTCTTCAACATTTGGAACATAAATGTGAAGTTTCCCTGGATTATGCCTTTTAAAACACACTGTAAGCTATTTTTTAAAAATGCTCCTTAGATGCAAATGTTATAATTTTTAAACACGATTTTCTGTTTAATATTCTCACGGACCTAGAAAATAAGTTTGGTAAAAATATACTTTAAAAATAATTACCTTTTTTAATTATTCAAGTGTGAGATTTAGCTTCTCCAAATATATAGACGCTTAATAAACTTGAATGAGCTTACAGGTGCAAAACATTCGCCTCACACTACGATTTACGTGGAAAGTTTGAGGTAGAGCTGATGCAACAAAAGCTGACCAATGTGCAGAAGACTATTTTCGTAAAGGTACCGCATTGTTCCGTTATGCCTGCTGAAGGGCGACAGTATCCCTATTTCGGGCTCCGGTATCTAACAACGTCTCGAGGGGTGCATGTCGCAGTGAATGAATAGACAGTGGGACCGACAAGTGCAATGCGGGGAGTGGAAATGATATGTGGCCTTCAATCGAGCAAGGTAACCGACTCCATCCGAGTAGTACCGAAATTTCGCGCAGCTCTCGTTGGCATGCTTTAGTTCGTCACCTCTAGTATGTAGTGTCAAGGAAATTATTTTTAAAGTTGCACTCTGATCACTTAAAAATTGTGTCGTAAGCAGCATATTAAAATGTGAAAGATATTACAAGGTTGATTGGCCTGAAATTTTGCATATGTATTTTTAAAATTAATTACTGCAAATTTACACTTAGAATTCCATAGTTTAGAAATTCGATAACATACGTGCAGCAAATGTTGCCAAAACATTTCTAGAAATATTAAGGGGGTGAAGAGTGAAAAAATCAGAAAAAGTCACAAATGTGCTGAAACACTCTCATGTCAGGATAATAACACTCATGTTTCTTATGCACCTGAGGGGGAACCCCCAGGACGATGGATAATGTGAATGCATCCGAAGGGCGGCCAGAACGTTACCACGATACAGCAGAGGGCAGTGTCCCTACATTTTTCAGTTAGAAGCACCCCGGCGGAGGCTGGCTCAGCTCGGTTCCTCTCCCACTCCTAGGGGTTTATACTCCCAAAGAGGTTGCTGGACTTGGAATTCGGCTCCCCTCGGGCTTGTGCCATGCCTTGGGGGACCCAAAATCAGTAGGCTCGCCATCCAATCCGAGGGACGAGATTTCCAGAGCGCATCGGTTCCCCCTTGCCCTGCTGCTGCCGCGACGCTCGCCGACGCTTCCAATCCTGAAAGAAATCTAATGGGATGAAGGGTGAAATAAAATTATTAATGTATCGAAATGGAGGGTCGGGAAATTCGAGGATATGGAAATCCTTTTCAGCGTTCGCCTGGCGACCTAAAAAAAACCATGGGTCAGGAAGGTCGGTCACGGTGATAGAACCCACGACTTCCTGAATGCCGACTGAGTCGTCCCGCGCGATTACTTGTATGTTTCTCCTATAGTTAAACAAGAGGAGCCCCTTTTAACCCTTCCTGGGTCTGATATGTTTACACGTCTATACTATTAGCCTGTTCAACAACAAACCAGTTGAATATTTATGTAAGGACTGGAAAGTTGTAGGAATCCGTTAATTATGGATAAACGATTATGAATGAAGGAAGGAAGGAAGCTGAGAGGTAGAAAGTTTGCAACCTTGGCCTTGTAGTGGACCTCGGCTATTTGCTATACAGCTGTGTACATCGATTGAGAGAGAAAACGACGTCCTTGCCAATCGTTTCTTATCCAAGTGTTCAATCCACACGTGACCAAGGTCTGCGTAAGCATAAGTGCTATTCGAAATTTCGGTCTTTCAAACTGTTTCTATCACACTCTTCTGTAGTCGCTCTGTTGTTCTTTCGTGTAAACTTTAGAGTTGGTTTACAGAACAGACATCCATTTTAAATACATACGTATCTGTAATGTTATGTTTATTACTGTTTTCAGTCCCTTGTTATGCTACTTGTTTCCCAAATTTGTAAGAGTGTGAAGGAGTGAGTAAGAAAAAGATAGAGACAGAGGTAATCTTAAGAAGTGCAAAGTATCATATGTTAGATTTAGTCTCGAGGGCGTCAGGGTGTCTCATTGGCTTCGTTTGCGGCTCTTGTGCTAAGGGCCTGTGGTTCGATTCCTGTTGGCGATTTTAAGTTGGACCTACCCAAGCCTTCATCTCTGCCTAGCTCATGTAAAGTATCCCCGAGTTCCAACGTAGTTCGGAGTCCACGAGAAAAGCTGTAGGTCCTCTCATTCCACCGTCATCACCCTACTATCGGAGATAGCTGACTCTGCCCTCTGGATGCTTTTTTCCTCAGAAATGGGTCCAGTCACTGTTTAGTGGAATGAAGTTACCCCGAAGGACATAGACCATATGGGTAAAATTGAGTTTTTATTTCTGGCGCTCCTTAACTGCTGTTGTTTTCAGCCCATTCTTTGTTAGGTGCTCAGAGGTCTCTTTAAAAATCTTGAGGTTCTTTTACGTGCCGTAAATCTACGGTGCGAGACCACTAGCTTTACTTCCCTTCCGAAGGAAGCCTTGCTGTGAATTTGTACACGCGAAAAAATCCGTGGCACTCTGCTGGGTTTGAACCCGTGACCTCAGGTACCTGAGACTCCTAGGCCACGGAGGACGGCATATGGGGAGCACTAGTGCACTAATCGGCGGCATTTGGTTTCGGGAATGCACGATGAAATTTATAAGAATTTTTTCCTTTCAAGTATTGTTTTATTAACAAGTCGGTGCATTTCAAGCGAATCATGCATTTAATGGTGCAATTTCGTACAAAGTAATAATGCTGAGTTATCTGTAAATTCCCCATAAGTACTAAGATGAAGTAGTCTATGCCGAGGTTTCAACGAAAATACGTTTTGGGGCTCTCTGGAACCAAATGAAGCACTTTAGAAAAAGGTCTGATTGTGTGTCTGTGAACAGCAAACTCAAAAACTAAAACTCGGTTAAATATCAAACTTGGTATTTTAGTTCAACTTCCTTCAAGCTTGCGATACAAAGATTCTACAAAGAAAATGCCCCCACCCTAAAATGCCCTTTACATGGGACATCTTTTATTTTCTCAGAAAGACATATAACCTTTTGATTAAAATACTACGCGTTTAATATTTACCTACGTTTAAAATATTTTCATAACAGATAAAACCTATGTTTGACAAAATCTTCCTACATAAAATGTAGATCTCGTTAAATCATACAATTAGTGTGAAATAAATGTTTTATATCTTTAGCCATTTCGAAATATTCTATTGGTTGGAATTAAAGCTATACTTTTCCAAGTAGTAAGAAACTTTTTTTTTTTTTTTTTTTTTTTTTTTTTGTTCTGACCATGCAAAGAACATGGAATTTCCAAGCCATCACATAGCGAACCAGGTTTTAAAAGTCTGACTATCGCTTTAGCCTATTGAATTCGTATACCCAGAACTCTCGATTAACAAGAAATAGACGAATAAGCGTTTGCAAAAATAGTTTGCAGAAGATAGAGTAGGGAAATTAGGTGAGTGCTAAATATTAAATTTTTTGTTCCCGTGAATATTTTGTAGTATGACTTGGAAACTATTTTCTGAGAAAAACGTACTACGAGAAAAACCCTAATTTTCTTGAAAAGTGTGCAGGTCTTTTACTCTGTATCCTCGACCATGCCATAAAGTAGCACTTTGTCACTGAAATGCGCCTCATTATATCCACATTTTCATAACGATAGTGTTGGTATTGATATTCTTCAATCAAAGATGCACCAGTTCATAACGACACTGGTGATCCACCAATCAAAGGTGCACCAATTCATGACACTGCTGATCCACCAATCAAAGGTGCACCAGTTCATAACGACACTGCTGATCCACCAATCAAGACTTCGCCGTCAGCGCACAACCCACGCAGCTGAAAACAAAACTATCGATTCCCGTATATGAAAGAAAGCTACTTTGTTTATGTAATAAATTATATTATATCAATATTGTAAATAACATTCTAATAAATTCAAGTTTTCTAGTTTTTAAAAGTCTACTTTTTGAAAGGTTATAGCATATATACACCCTATATCATTGTGTTAAGGCCAACATAAAAGTTGAAGGTGCAACTATCGATTCCAGTACCTGCAATCGAATAACAGGTGCATAATTAAAATGTCGGACACCACTCGCTACCGCTCGTTTCATAAAATACATATATTCGGATCTTAATTGCTACAATTATGCTTAGTTCAAGAGTGGATTACATCTTCTGATGAGATTAAAATTCGTGTTCAAGTATTTATTGGTAATGTACGATTATCCACTTCTTAATAATCGGGTCTTATAGGAATTTAATTCATTTTGAGGAATTATGTAAGCCTCAAATACAATATCAGTAAAATCTGGGTATTCTCGTTGCACTATAATACTTTTTGGACTATTATTTTAACATTAAATTTTTCAGATATGAATTTTGCATTTTCTGATACATTCTTTTGTTGCAAGTGACATCTGGGCTAATGTACATAATGTCGACAGGTGTTATAGACAGTTGACTGTTGCATCAGGCTTCTGGGTGTACAAATTGTCTCTTGCCCAACTTAAAGTCGAATGACTATTTCACATTACATTTTCTATAGCCCAGTACACCTCCATTAAAGTTGACCAGATGTTTAGAAGAGGGGGTGGAGTGGGGGTATCCGGGTGTATGGAATAACCAAGGCATCTTACAAACACCTTTACTGTAGAAAGCTTCTCCTTGTGAAACAAAGGAACGACTGACTAGTGTACGTCTAGCAGTGAAAGTGCGAGTACAACATGTGACGTCATGACACAGCTTTTTGGGGTATGGCATACTTACCTATCTTTTATTGGCTTTTTTACTGATGAAACTATTGTCATACGTAGTTGATCTTTGGCTTCAGCATAGAGGCCAAGGATTACAAAGCGCAGTTGGATAGCTGTTTGTTCTAAACCCCGATATCCACTTTTAATAATTTGGCATGTGGTTTTAGTCATGTGATGTTATTCTGACACAGAATAACCTACATTTTTTTCGGTTCAATGCAAATCACTAAAGGATAGGAATTACAGTGCATAAAAATGAAACCATACAGTTATGCATAGATACCTCTAACAATAAGATAATAATTATAATTACACGTGAGTAGCTTTCAACCAATACACAGTCTCACTGATGCCTTGTACACCAACTTGAATCGAGTTTAATCCATAGTTTTAAGTCATGGTGCTCAATACGTCAAAGCTGATAGATTTGTTTTTCTCCTGCGTTCACTGTTTCTATAAACTCTGCTTCTATTCGACTAGGGATCCAATTTTCACGCATTTCCCTGTTCACTGCAAAACTGATGAGATTTAGTGATTCGTGAATTCCAAATATAAAAGAAGCGGTACAAGATTAAATGGTATGGAATCAAATTTTTCAAGTTTTGTGCCCAGAATTCATCTTTGGTGATTAAATTAGCACTATTTGGCAATGGACTCAAACCCATAATGAATGAGCTAGCGAAGTCGGAACTGTGTCTGTTTATAGTGTATCGTGCATACTGCAAATTGCACCACTTAATGCTGCTTTGTTGGCATTGTTATGATGCCATGACATCCAGTTGGACTGTAGCTCCCATTTTGTTCCATTGTGAAAAGAGATTGTTAAGGAAAATGGGTAAAAAACCTAAATAAGGACATTACATAGCAAGTGATTGGTATGCATATGTCCATACAGAAATATTGCAATTCAACTGGGGATAAGAACAACGTGTATGGCACAGACACTGAAAAAATATAGGAAAAGCCAACGCGGCAAATTTTCAGACCTGGAGTAAAGTGGTAGGCCAAGGGTTGCATTGTCCAGGGAAGATAGAACAGTTGTATCCATATGAGATCGGAAGGTAGAGTAGCTGACTCAGGCCGAAAAGATGCCGAGAACTTCGAGAAACATTATCCGAATCTTGGAATATTACCGTGGAAGAGTAGCTTGTGAACAGTATGCCCAAAACTACCGCATTTGAAAGCCAAAAAATGCCCAATAAAGTATAAAACATTTGCAATGTATGTTTGAAGCAATGTGTTATAAATTTATAATGATGTAACATCCTCTAGAAGAGAAGATTTCAAAATATAGTGGATGTCGTTAAACGTTTGGTAAAACCTGTGTCATTAGAAGCGTTCATTAACCTCAATTGAATTACCAAAAAACGTCAGCACTCGTGGATTTTTAAAGATAACTCGTTTGTTGCACTTCAAAGGTTTTCACCAAGTACCTCTTTATCGCGTACATGTTTTGAGCATCACTATTGCTCGGTTTTCACCAAGTACCTCTTTATCGCGTACATGTTTTGAGCATCACTATTGCTCAGAAAAAACAAAGATCGCTGACCCCGAGGTTACTGGGCATAATGAAGAATGGAGTTTCCTTTTCTTCATTTTTACTTTCTCTACTGGTAAGTAGGGGAAGTATTGTATTCCAACCAAAAAATCGATGTCGAGATTTCACTGGAAATATATGTTTTGATACCCCCTGAATCCAAAAAAAAAGCATTTTTAGAAAAAGATCCTGTGTGTGTGTGTGTGTGTGTGTGTGTGTGTGTGTATGTGTGTGTGTGTGTGTGTGTGTGTGTGTGTGTGTGTGTGTGTGTGTGTGTGTCTGTCAGTCTGTGGACAGCATAACTCAAAAACAAAAAGTCGGTTAAAAACCAAAGTTGGTATTTAAGTTTAATGTCTTTCAAGGATGCGACACGAAGATTTTGAAGAAAATAGCCCCACCCTAAACTACCCTTTACATGGAAAATTTTTCGAAAATTTTGATTTTCTGGAAAATGGCTCTAACGATTTTGATTAAATTATCATATGTTTGAGATATTTTTATGCCAAATGAAATGTATATCTTGAATTTTCTGGCTATAGCCCATGTAGTCGTATTTACTCTGGACGATTTTTGTATAGCTGGTAAATCGTAAGAGAGGCCAAATCTTACTATACAAAAAATGTAGATCTTGCTAAAACACACAGTTTACGTCTGAATAGTGGTGTTTTTTTTTTTTTTTTTTTTTTTTTTTTTTTTTTTTTTTGTAGAGAGAACCATTTCGGAGATATTCCTTGTTATCTGTGTGAGTTTTGGAGAACATGCTTCTGTCAAAAAAATCATCGCTATTAAATTTTTTATATGTTAACCATGCAAAGAGAACAGAGTTTGAAACCTTTAAAAGATTTGACTATCACTCAAAGCCTACTGTATTCCCATATTCTCCTTGTACCTACAAGAAGATAAACAATAGGATAATTTCTGAAAATGTTTATCTCAACTAACACGAAGAAGATATAGGAATAAGAGTTTGTAAGAATGGTTTGTACCAGTGTAGAGAAAGTCATGTGAGTGCAGCACATTAGATTTTTATATAAACAAAACCCATAATTAAGAAGAGATATTTACATGCTATATAATCGTCTTCAACATTTAGGCTATTTCTGAGGCTTTAAGTTTTGAAACAATTTCTGTGATAGTGTGCATTAGTGATACTTTGGAGAAATATAGGCTATTTATTTTTATCTTTGAAACTTCCTTCTCCATTCATATTTTATAGTGAATGATCGTAATCAAAGGAAATCCCTCCTTAAACTGGAAATTAACCTACTATTTCTAAGCCCAATAGATAAACAGCAGCGCACTGTTTCAGAAGCCCAAAATAGTGTTTTGTATTGAGCATCAACTATTCTAATTGACCTTAAAGCAGTGTTTCCAGCATAAAAAGAAAGCACCTGAAATCTAGTGCTATACATGTTTACAATACAGTACAAAAACGTGGAGGACAGATGCTAATAAACTGATTTTAATCATCTTAGCGTAAGTTTATCCTTTATATTGTGTTTGGGAAGTGCCTACCATACATGCCTATCTTCGAAACAATCTGTATTACTTCCACTTGTGTAAATAAATTTCACTATTAGCTAACTTATATCAGCACTATGTGTTTTCATATTTTTCCTCGCCAATTTGTATGTTTAATAGGCTTAACGCTTCATAACATCCCAAATCCCCATGACGTCATTTAAAAGGAGTTATGTATTCAGACTTGTATAACAACCTCGGACATACCATACATTCTGATTCCTAGTTGCAAGCAGGTTTTTCCAGAAACGTCAAGAACTGGAAAATTGAACCTAACCTTGTTCGGTACTAAAGTGTTATAATTTATCTCTCCCGCATTTTTGCTCGGTACAGTGCACTTGCTATGGCAGACACAAAATTTAATGGCGGCTGATGCCTTACCACTATTCCTATTCTACTTACTGTTGTGCAAATCAATTTTGTAGGGGTGAATGGTATTTATTCACCGGCTTCACAGCGTGTTTAACTGTATAAGTTAGCAAGACCTGGGAAGCCCCTGATTGGATTGTGTGCACCACCTCCTCCTGCAACCCGCCATTAAATTTTGTATCAGCCATAAGTAAATGATCCTGGTACAGAATAGTACGTTTAATATTTGTGGTTAACCATTAACAACAGAGTTAGATAACGTTACCAATTGAGCTAGCGCCAATCAGAAAGCATCTTGGTATCAAAATATGTTGAAATTCAAGTGATCATAGAGGTAATTGACATGAGTTTTTGTAGTACGAAATCGATTTCAACACCTAATAAAAAATCCGTTAAAAACCGTAACATATGGAAAAACCATAATATGATGTATTATTTGCTCCTGTTGCAACATAAAAGGGTGTCGTCGGTTTGGGTGGCTCAGCTGGGTAGGGGCTGGCCTACTGATCCCAAGGTCGCAGGTTCAAATCCGGCTCAGACCGATGGTTTTTAACCCTTTCAGTCCCGGTGTGCATTCTAATGAACATAGGCATTTTTTGCCTATTTGCAACACTTTTAACGGTTTTTTTCTGCTATATTCTTGTTATATTGTTCGTCACCAATTAAACATATGTATTTGAGATGTTATGAATTGTAGAAAATTATTTTTTTACAATTTACATTGTAGTATTTTTTTTATAAGAAAAGAAGGAAAATCCATGTAACCGCAGTCAAATGATATCCCGTCATCATCCACCTGTACCATTACACCGATTATTTTATAGGAAAGCCCACAACAATTGCGAATTGAGCAGGTTGTCAAAATGTTTTGCCCGTAATTATAAATCTACACATTTTCATCTTTGCAGCATTTATGAATATACTGTCCTTGTATTCATCACTAAGTTACGGTTAGTTTGCAGCAAGCATACTTATTATGCAATTACTATTGAATTTATACTGTTTTTCACGCATAATATCAAAATAAAAAAGTCAATAGTGCTTCCTGTAATAATAATAATAATAACAACGATGTATGGGCTTCCTTTTGTGTTGAGATTTGACTTTTATCGAACAGTTTCACTGTGAAGGTCATACTATTATGTTCGTTTCGTTCGAGTCGTGATGATGAATAAAAGAAACATCTATGCATTGTATAGGACAAACCCAAAAATAGATTAAGCGTATTGTTATAGAATGACTTGTTTACATAATTGAAATTCATGACAAATCGTGTAAAATACTCACTTCAATGCTGCACGTTACACAGTTGCACAATGTATATTTGTTAATTACACATTTAAATACTTTTTCTCACTAAGCGCACACTTTTAATGCAATATTAATGCTAAGCTACGACACAGATGTCCTAGAATCCTAGAATACACACGTAAATCAATTAAGTGTACACCATAATGTATAAACTGCTGAAATATTATGCTTATTAATAAAACAGGCAACATATGTATTATATGCAACATGAAATACTGTTATAATTTTCTGACAGAAGAGAAGAAATGTGTATTTGCATTGAATCTGTCCCTACTAATGACTACCTCATCGAAATTATACATAATTGCACCATACCATGCAATTTCCCACCATATCAGTAGAAAGTGACGAACATTTTGGCTCCTATTTAGAAGTAAACATTTTGCGCAAGAAATTGTACGTAACTATTCGCATGTTTCGTTAATCATCCCGTTGGAACACAACATAACTGTTTGTTACGTCACTGTGTTTGGAAGAATACCAACAACACGATCTAATTGATATGGATTGCTTATGCTCTTTGAAACACAGCGATAGATGCATATCTGAGTCACGTGCAACTGAGAAGCTTAGCAAAGCATGAGACCGATGTAACATTGCTCTTTCTTGCATAACTGCAAACCTGCATGCAATAAGACATGTGCAGGAATCTCATGTGTTATGTGTTTATAGAGGTGGATATTGCACGATAAAAATACAAGAAAACACCCATGATATTCCCTCCACCAATCAGCCTAAGAGTGTACCATTAAAGTGGCTCTGCCTACCCTCCGTATATGTTTTTGACAGGATCGTTCTTGTTTGGACAGATTAATACTTACTTTCTATAATAAATATATTTATAATAGCTCTGCTCCCAGAACCTAAGTTGATGTGAATACATGGGTCATTAACTAAACCGTGAGATGGTGGAATTCAAAGCACACAATGACATGAGCGTCGACAGACTTTTTTTCAGGGAGGGGCCGCATGTTGGAAGTTTGCAATTAATTCATTATTCTGTAGCTAAAAACTGCAAAAATTGAGTTGTAGTATTTGTTACGGATAAGCATGTTAATTTATGCTAAATAAAAAGTGCACTTTACCTCAAAATTAAAGCAGTAGTCTAACAGTAATTCATTGAACAATACGTTCATTATTTTCCAAGGGGGGCCCCCCCTTCGCGACGCCCATGCACAATAGCTTTCTTCTTTCTCTATTTACCCTCCTCATATGGAGAACTTAACTACCCAGAATTTACAAGTGGGCGCCTGGGCGCAGACAAACTCTGGATCAGAGACAGTGGAGTCAGGATTGGTGATCAGTCCCAAGGCTGGTATGAGAGTGCGGAAAAAGATATAAAATGGTGGCGAAAAGACGAAAGGAAAGGTGATTATGAAGCAGCTGGAATGAATGCTGGGGAAACAGGAGAACCCTGAGAAAACTCGTTCAACAATTGAAAAAACCACATACGGAGTGGTTTAACCATTCGGCCACGGCGCCGCCACAGAAATTATACTAGTTTAAATATACCCAGTTATGTGTGGTTTTAATAACCATGTTAATCAGATATATGAGTAACTCGAAACTTTTCATTAATATGGAATAATAAATAATATGAATAGTACAACTAAAGAGAGTTGTAGCTTCCGTTTAATTCTCCGTGGTGTCGTTTACCCCTTTTCTGCATTCGTATGATAACAATGATGAGGCGGTAAACATGGCTGTTTCTACAACTGCTGTTAAATTGCTGAGACAGTAAAGCTGAAATAGTGAAGCAGTAAGGAGTTAAAAAGCAGTGAGAAACGAACTTCTTAAATATTTATAACTATCGTTATGAATAACGATACGCCGTTGTTTCCGTGTGGAACGCATGCGCGGTAAAGAACTGAAGGAAACGGGAGCATTGCGACCATTGAGGAAGAAGAAACAGGCATAAACCAAAATTAGAAAAAGCGGTGCCTTTACCAAATGTGTTATTCGTAGTGCGTGCTTCTTAAAAGTGTTTCTTAAAAATTTAATGTTTTGCACTCACATGACTTTCTCTACTCTTCTACTAACCATTCTTACAAACTCTTATTCCTATATCTTCTTCGTGTTAGTTGAGATAAACATTTGTACAAATTATCTTATTATCTTGTTGTAGATACAAGGAGAATATGGGAATACAGTAGGCTTTGAGTGGTAGTTAAATCTTTTAAAGCTTTCAACTTCCGTTCCCTTTGCATGGTTAACATATAAGAAATTGAATTACGATGATCTATTTGACAGAAATGTTCTCCTAAAATCACACAAATAACAAGGAATATCTCCGAAATGGTTCACTCTACAAAAAAGATGTATTTAGACGTAAACTGTGTGTTTTAGCAAGATCTACATTTTTTGTACAGTATAATTTGGTCTATATCTTACGGTTTTCCAGTTATGCAAAAGTCATCCAGAGTAAATAGGACTTTATGGGCTATAGCCAGTAAATTAAAGATGTAAATTTAGTTTGCCATAAATATATCTGAAACATAGGCATTTTAATCAAAATCGTTGGAGCCATTTTCAAGAAACTCAATTTTTTCGAAAAATTTTCCATGTAAAGGGTAGTTTAGGGTGGAGGAATTTTCTTCAAAAACTTCGTATCGCATTCTTGAAAGACATTCAACTTAAATACCAACTTTAGTTTTTAACCGACTTTTCGTTTTTGAGTTATGCTGTCCACAGACAGACACACAGATACACACACAAACACACACACAAACACGCGGACCTTTTTCTAATTTTTTTTTTTTTTTTTTTTTAAATTCAAGGGGTCTCAAAATATATATTTCCGGTGAAATCTCGACATCGAATTTTTGGGTAGAATACAATACTTCCCCTACTTACCAGTAGAGAAAGTAAAAATTATATTTTTGGATTCAGGGGGCCTCAAAACATATATTTCCGGTGAAATCTCGACATCAAATTTTGGGGTGGAACTCGCATGGGCAGGGTTGATGTCGATGTGGATTCGAGTGATACTCGAATACTACCCCAGAGGCAGAAGAGACGTTTACCATGTAAACGTTGGAGAGAACAAGTGTAATAGTTTGGATATCAATTATCTTTGGTCTTAACATTGTTAATATGTTCTTTTCTGTACATTTTACAGCATGTTTATTAAAATCAGCAATAAATACTTGAAGCCGGAACAGGCCAAAGGCCTAATTCGTGTGGATGATAATGATTCTTTTGTTATTTTTTCTTTTTTCCCTGTAAGCAGAAATCAAAGCGTGTGAATCTTTAATCTGCTTTATTCACAGTTGACATGTTTTTCTCGTCATGGAGCGCGGGTTTTTCTGAATGTGGGTATATGGATTGCAAATATATATAATGTTATATAAGCCAATGTTATGCATGGGAGCAGTAGAGCGAAACAATAATGGTCGATAGGCCCATAATAAGACGTTCAACAGAGGATGACGAGTTGCCTGCTGACAGAACAAAGACTTTCTCGTTGAGAATCCTTTTCCTGCAACAGTTTTGTCATGGAATCCATTTTTGTGCACATATTGTTTAAAAATATCTGATGTGTTGCACTAACATGACTTTCTCTGCTCATGTACTATTATTACAAACCCTTACTCCTCAATCTTCTTCACCTCAGATAAACATTTGCAGAGATTATCTTGCTGGTGATTTTCTTGCAGGTGCAAGGGCAATATGGGAATACAGTAGGATTTGAGCGATAGTCAAATCTTTTAAAGCTTTCAAATTCCGTTCTCTTTGCACGGGCCTTCCATTTGAGAAAAGTTTAAGTACTGCAAAACTCACACAAATAACAACGAATATCTCCGAAATGGTTCACTCCTCAGAAAAATGCATATAGATAACTTGTGTTTTTTAACGAGATCTACATTTTTTTTTTTTTTTTTTTTTTTTTTTTTTTTTTTTTTTTTTTTTGTATAGGAAGATTTGGTCTATCTCTTACGGTTTACCGGTTCGTTATGCAAAAGCCATCAAGAATAAACAGGACTACATGGGCTATAGCCAGAAAATTCAAAATATACATTTAATTTGTCATAAAAAATATCTTAAACATATGGAATTTTAAGCAAAATCGTTAGAGCCATTTTTGAGAAAAACAAAAATTTCGAAAAATTTTCCATGTAAAGGGTAATTTAGGGTGGAGGAGTTTTCTTTAAAATCTTTGTGTCGCATCCTTGAAAGATACTGAACTTAAATATCAAATTTGGTTTTTAACCGATTTTTCGTTTGATCACAAACATACACAGACACACACAGGGACCTTTTTCTAAAACTGCTTTTTTGATTCAGGAGGCCTCAAAACATATATTTCTGGTGAAATCCCGACATGGAAATTTTGAGTCGAATACAATACTTCCCCTACTTACTATACGTAGTAGAGAAAGTAAAAATAAACTAGTTGGATTAAAATAAAACAAAAGTCAAAGGAGTAAGAATTGCAGGTAATGTTATATAATTAGTATATAGTTAAAAAGTGCCACACAACCACACAAGATGAATCCACCTATTTTAACGTATGTCTCATTTTCTTGAAAATTTCACATGGATTAATTAGAAATAAGATGAAACAGTGAGTTTATTTTTATTTCCGGCTGTAGGTACCTACTGGAAGTGGCTCACCTTCCTTATTTTAAATGAACACATAAATTACTTTGAGTGTACTTTTAGAGAGCCTTTAAACACACAACCTTTGTGGACAGTCCGATATGATCTTAATATCTTTTTTCGAGGTAGTGTTTCTTCATCACTTCCGCTCATGCTATCATAGTGGGAAGTTGAAATTCCTACATTCCGTGCGTTTTGCTTTTTCACCGCAGACGTTAACAATATCTATTTAACCCTCCAACTTTTATATTTATTGTTGCAGACATGCAACATAATGATATTTTGGTAGTTATATTTTACCATTTATATCTTACCAGCTTTAGTTCCCTTTCATTGCTAATATATAGTGACGATTTAATTCTCCTGCATGAAATACAACTTTCATGGTGTTACCAGGCATCTCACCTTCAGTTGTTCACTTGGTAAATACAGAGTACCACAGACGTAATTAGTCGGACACCAGATCGCAGACGTTGATATTGTTTTTGAACAGCTGACAGGTGGCCCAGCTGATCCGCCTTTCGTGTAAGCAGGTATCCCTTCGTGTATTAAACAGTTGCAGAACGCAACGGGACAATATTTATGGTTCTATTTGCTTTTATATATTAAATTGACGTCTATCTACATTTATTTACTTTCACCATATCCGCCCATAGTAAATTCTAGAGAATGTAAATTAATGATGTGATCTACATTTGGAATTTGAATACTTACCATATTAGTAATGTGTGAAGCCAATGATATACTACCTCGTTTAAACTTTTCATTGCACAATAACTACGAGTATGAAGGCCACCTCGGAGCTCTTGTACTTCGCATGCTATTCTCTAAATGTAGAGGTCTCGGGTTTGATTTCTGACTGGAGGTGAGAATTTTCCTTTAGCTGTTCTCCCGAGAATCTCAAGTGAATGTGAAAAATATTTTAGCGTGTTACATTCAAGCGGATTTCTTTACAATGCTTCGATAAACTTATTAAACAAAAGCTTATAATTGAATTATTATTCAACCCACCTCATGTTAATCGAGATAAACATTTGTAGAAATTGTTTTATTACATATTTCCTTGAGAAAGAGAACAAGGTAATGCGGTAGGCTTAAGCGACTCTAAAATCTTTTACGAGTTGGTCGCTATAATATGATCACTGTATGCATGACCAGGGGAAAAAAGCGGAATAACGACTTTTCATTTCAGAAAAGTATTAGTGCTGGAAAAATCAAACCAACAACAAGGAATATCTTGGGAATGGTTAACTACAAATGGTTAAGCTTATATAAATTATGTAGGTACTTTAACAAGATTTAAATTTTTTCTGTAGTAAGATTTTGCCTATCTCTTACGGTTTACCTGATATGTGAAGTCATTAAGAATGAAGAATGAAGACTGAAGAGGCTATTCCTAGAAAATTCAAGATATACATATTCATTTATTATAGATAGAAATATTTTAAGCATATGGTATTCTAAGCAAAGTTTAGGGCCATTTTTGAGAAAATAATAACATTCGAAAATTTTCTGTATAAGGGTAGTTTAGGCTGGGGGATTTTCTTAAAAATCTTTGTGTCGTACCTTGGAATATGCAGAATTTATTTTTCCATAAAACACAGTATTTCTCATGAACGAGTTACCTCTCCGTTCGGTGTCAATGTGTGTGTGTGTGTGTGTGTGTGTGTGTGTGTGTGTGTGTGTGTGTGAGTGTGTGAGTGTGTGTGTGTGTGTGTGTGTGTGTGAGTGAGTGTGTGTGTGTGTGTGTGTGTGTGTATTTTGATATCCTGTATTGTCCAGTAATGACATAGTGTTCCTTGGCTTAAGGATAACTTAAAACTGTTCTTTTGAGCTCTGGGATCATCTCAGAGGCACAGCGAGACTCCTTTGTAACCGTTATTCGGATGATTGTGCATTTGTATGACAATCAGAGCATGAACCATATCCCTTCACCAGGTTTTTAGACGTCATTGGTCAACGAGAGAGGACGCACAGCATTACAAAACCATTTGTTTGAAAAACCATGCTTCCTGAATACTGGAGAAACACATGAGGAAAATAAACTCTTTGCCTGTTTCTCTTTGGCATTCACGACAGCTGTCACTGAGCTTTTGCTTGTTAAAATAAAATTGGTGATGGTGTCAGATGGCACTTGGTCGAAAGAATAATGGCAACCTGAGTGAATGGGAGGTGAAAACTCTCAGCACAGTTATTTAAAAAAACAAAAGGAGGCTTTTTCGCTACGCATGATCAATATGAGGTAGAACTAAGGTAAAAGTAGAGAAGTTTGCAACCCAAATGATGAGAAAGTTTGGCTGTCAGTTTACTCTACAGCTTGGATATGGATAGCTGCATGAAATAAACATTATATAGCCTCAGATATTCTGAAAATGCTTCTGCCTTCTTCCATCATAATAGAAGAATACAATTTTCAGGTTGTTGTGCAGGTCCTTTTTCAATAATTGGGGTGCAGTATTTTAATGCTAGACTTTGAAAGAATTGTTTTAAAACCTCATAACTGATACGTTGTCCATGGTTTTCTGATAGGGTCTCTCCTTTTGATCCTATTGGCCATACACATTTAACCTTATTTGTCATAACCTCACACTTCTGTTAGAATCTATATAGAGCTATACAGTATCCTAAGATCATAGTTTTTCCTGTGCTAGTTAGTGCCTTTTTGCCTCTCTATTTATTTTATGTCACTTTAACTACATACTCATATCGCGACGGATCTGTTCTAAGGGTCTGTTTGAAGATGCTCGTAGATGGGTGTGTGGCAGACAGCCAGTCTTCAATGTGCCATCCCTGCTTCGTCACGTGTACACAAAGGGATCAGTGTAGGGCAATTATACCGCAGGCACAGTGTTGCCAACTATAATTCAATAAAACAAGCTAAATCGGCTTGCCAAAAAGGCTAGAAAAGGCTAGATTATATTTTAATACCTATATAAATATTAGAAAACTACATTATTAAAAAGTCCGCATGGATCACCTAGCAAAAATAAACGTGGTCTTCGTCATCTCCCTCTGCCTCATTTCTACTGCTGCAGCTGGGATTTCCCTTAGGCTCTTACATGTATGCAGCATTTGTACCAACAAGCTTCAATATTTCGTCTGGGACTGCGCATGGAAAATCTGATATGTTGCACTCACATGACTTTCTCTACTCTTGTACTAATCATTCTTACAAACTCTTTTTCCTATATCTTCTTTGTGTTAGTTAAGATAAACATTTGTACAAATTATCTTATTGCTTATTTCCTTGTAGGTGCAAGGGGAATATTAGTGTACAGTAGGCTTTGCGCGATAGTCAAATCTTTTAAAGCTTTCAAATTCCGTTCTCATTGCAGGGTTAACATAACAAATTGAATAACGATGTTCCATTTGACAGAAATACAAATAACAAGGCATATCTCCGAAATGGTCCAATTTATAAAAAAATATTCAGACATAACTTGTGTATTTTAGAAAGATCTACAGTTTTTCATAGTAAGATTTGGTCTATCTGTAACCATTTACCAGTTATGCAAAAGTCGTCCAGAGTAAATAGAAGTACAGGGGTTATAGCCAGAAAATTCAAAATATACATTTCATTTGTCATAAAGATATTTCAAAGCTATGGCATTTTAATCAAAATCGTTAGAGACACTTTCGAGAAAATCTAAATTTTCGATAAACTTTCCATGTAAAGGGTAGTTTAGGGTGAAGAATTTTCTTTAAAAGCTTCGTGTCGCATCCATGAAAGACATTAAACTTAAATACCAACTTTGATTTTTAACCAACTTTTCGTTTTTGGGTTATGTTATCCACAGGCTCGAGATACACACACAGACCTTTTTCTAAAAAGTGCCAAAGAATCTAACAACTTGGTGGAATCCATACTCCCAGATTCAAAAGATTCATGAATTCGCCAAAAGGATTATATTATTATGTGGAATAGCTGCAGTAGCGAGATTAAACGATGTATTATTTTAAAGGTACTGGTAGATAAGTAAAAAATGAAAAAGGCTAGAAAAGGCTAATGAAGCTTAGAAAAGAGGCCAGGAAAGCTACTTGTAGCTTTTTGGAAAATTTATAGCTAGATAGGTTCTCAAAAAGGCCAGATCTAGCCTTAAAAAGGCTAAGTTGGCAACACTGCGCAGGCAGATGGCATTAGGGTGCCATTCAGTTTCTATACTTACATTATCTGTGGATAGATGGCACAACATTCGCTATTATCATAACATTTTTAATGTTTACTGTTGTTTTAGACTTAAGGTGGAACTTTGGGTCGTGGTTTTAAATATTCAATCCGGTATTTACCTTGGGACTGACGGAAACCACGAAAGAAAGCCAATCAGATTGGCCGACTCATGTGATTTGAACCTGGGACCTCTGAATGCAGGATTGCTTATTCTTTTTGTGCATGCAAAACCCCGAGTAGGCAAAGCTGCCGGTCCAGACAAAGTGACTAATGAGAAACTTAAGCATCTCCCGAGAAAAGCTCTGGTGCAACTAACAAAGATATTTAACGCCTGTTTGCAGCAAGGCTATTTCCCCTCTACTTGGAAACGAGCTAAGGTTATCATGCTCCCAAAGCAAGGGAAAAGCACCAGACAACCGCAAAACTACCGTCCCATTAGTCTTTTGTCTACTATTGGTAAACTGCTCGAAAAATGTATCCTTTCTCGGCTTCAAAAACAAGTCTCCGCAACACATGAACTCTCAAATTCACAGTTTGGCTTTAGAAAAGGACATTCCACTGAACTTCAGCTCCTCAGACTAACTGATGACGTAACAGAGCAATTTAACAATGGGGCTTCAACGTTGGCGCTATTTCTGGACGTAGAAGCTGCATTTGACCGGTGCTGGCACAATGGCCTTATTTATAAACTGCACCACAATTTCCCGGCTCTTCAAAATTATCTATACTTGCTGCACAATTTTCTAGAAAATCGGCAGTTTTACGTCCAAGTGGGCCGCTCCTCCTCACGGGAGCGAGTGATGCGGGCTGGCGTCCCACAAGGGGCAATAATGTCCCCTTTTCTGTATATATTGTTCACCAATGATTTCCCAGTGGACGCCAGATGCAAGGTCGCCATGTATGCTGACGACACTGCAATATACAACCACCATAGAAATCCACGTTTCGGCCTTACAGAAATGCAACGTTATGTGAACAATTTCCTCTCATGGCAACATGACTGGAAAATCAAAATTAATCCCGACAAATGCCAGCTGATTCATTTTTCTAAGCGGCGTCACACTTTGGCAACGGACCTAACGGTCGATGGTCAAATATTGCACTGCCGTCAGCAAGTTAAATACTTAGGTGTCACCTTGGACCGAACAATGTGTTGGTCCACCCACATAAAAAATAGCGCCAATAAAGGCAGACAGCGGCTAAAGCTGTGCGCCCCCATCTTCCGTAGTAAACAGTTGCGACTAAAGTCAAAACTTATACTATATAGGTCATTTATTCTCTCGGTGGTCCTGTATGCATGTGTGGCCTGGGCTAATGCCTCCAAAACTGCCCTCAAACAACTCCAAACCCTCCAAAACCTCTCCCTCAGAAAAATCCTCTCTGCTCCACTCCTCACCACCACCCAAACTCTTCATCGAAACTCATATCCCGTTCATCCCGGAGGCAATAGACAAAAGAGCAATGGCGGCATGGACGCGCATTAGGAACCACGAAAATGACGTGATCGCTAACATCGGCAAAGGCGAGCCGAAGCACCGCAAACATACTAGGATAAAAATGTTCTAGAAGCGGCTCGGCTCGCCGACTAATGCGCGTCCACGCAACCTCGTCCCTAAGCCACATACATGTTCCGGCAGAGGCCCTCGCCTCGGAAAATATTCAGGAGCTGCCACCGCGGGACAGTGTATATAGTGTATATAGTGTAAATAGTGTAGTGCGCTGGGACGCATATTTCTGGTGTGCCCAGTGAAGATGTGTGTGTATGTGTGTACGAGTGTGTGTGTGGGTGAATGCGTGCGTGTATGTGTCTGTATATAATTTGTAAATATGTACATATGTATATATAACCCAAAGACGAAACAGAGAAAAGACAAAAGAAAACTATTCTCGGTGACCTACAGATGGTCACCGTATGGGTTTTTGTATATAGCGAAAACTGTAAATATGAACAAAGTCAACTGTAAATCAATGTAAATATAGCCTGTAAGCCGGGCCCATTGTACCGGCACCAGGCCAATACTTTTAAAATAAACTAAGAACTAACTAAGAACTTTGAAATTGGACTCGGTGTTTGGACGGCAATCCACTGATGTGCTACCATTTGTATTACATTAAGAATATTATGTATTTAAGCTTTTAAAAATATTTTCCGTCACCACGTGTTCTGTGGTGGCTGATTTATATGAATCTCACTGTAAGCGGAAGTGATTGCAACACTCTTATTTTAAATGGTATAGCCTACATTTGTTTACACATTCAGGTAGTGCACTTCAGCAGATTTTCAACAAGTACTCACAACAGAAAAATAAAGAAAAACAAACCAAGAATAAAATGAAAAAAGAAAAGAAAGATAGTTCACCTGAATTCTGTGTTCAACTCTTGTCCTCAGTTGCTTGACAATGTGACAGTCCGTCATAGAAATTATTTAAGATATGACTTAATCAGGATTTAGAAAAAATGTCTCTCATTGCTTCCATTTTTCGATTTTCTACGTCTTATGAGTTGCTGGGTCTGTCTTGATGTACCACTGACTTCAAAATTGCCTCACCAAAAGAAGTCCAAATGCAACAAATCTGGAGATGTTCACTACCCTATGTTACCTCTCTTATGTGACCTTAACAATCAATTGTTGTGGAAAAAAAAAAAAAAAGAAAAAAAAAACCTGATCAACGTTAATAACGTTAGATTACTGACGAGTAATCTGTCCAAGGTGAGCTGGAGTTCCATCTTATTAGACACGTGTAATTTCTGAACATCCTATGGTTACTGGGTGTGAAAACAAGTTTGCAATGGCCGGTACTACTTGATTTCGAAGCAACTTTAAGCATCCAGTAGATTTTTTCTAAAGAAAGGACCAGTAATATGATGGACAATGCCAGCCTACCCAGTTTCATGAAGGACGCTCAAGAACTGCTATTACTCCTGCTGATGAAAATATTGCCACTTTCGAGCAATGCTTCAAAGATATCAGCGAAGATCTAATTTATTCGGGCGACATTGGGCATTGCTATAAGTCAATTCCAAAACATTTTACATCAAAGTTGGATGTGAGAAAAGTTTGTTGTCGATGGATTCCACATAAATTGACACCTATCAAAAAGAACAATGCATTTATTGGTACAAAAAAACTGGAAAAATTCCAAAGCGGCACTTCAAATTTCGGTTGGAATATCGTTACTGGTGATTAATCTTAGATTTATTGTTTTGATCCTGAAAATAAGTCATTCGGTTCAATGGGTAACAGAACCTAAGCCTACAAAATCCGATGAATTCACTGTGTTGGCAAGAAGATTTTTTGTTTTTCCTGAAAAGGTTCACATTGACGTTATAGCATTAGAAGATAGATATACGATATCTCAATTGCCGATTGGTACACATGTCTGCTTACCGCACATTTGCTGAGTATTCTGGTGCCCTAAAGTCAGACTCTCCACCATATAGCTCTGAGCTAGCAGCTTGTGAGGTTTTTACAAAAATTAAAGATAAAATGTGTGAAATCACTTTTTATCATCAGATGAAGCAGCGGAACATTATAAAAACCTGGTTCTTGAGGTGCCTCAGGAAAATTGGCATCATTGCCTTAACGACTGATTTCATCGAATGCAAAAATGTATTGAGTTAAAAGGGAATGAAAAACAATAAACTTATTTACATTTTTACTTCCTCTACTACAGGCATGTCAAACATCACTCCCAGGGTGTGAAGAGAGGAGTCCACCCCTCCTTAACTGCAGTAGCACGCGCTAGTAGAACCGGTTTTCGCTTTGTTTTTCTCGTTCTCCGATTTGAAGGGAGGGAAAATAGGGGAATATTTTCACACTTGGCGAGTGCTGTTTGACATGCCTGTTCTACTACGTACAGTAAGTAGAGAAAGTATTGTATTCGATCCAAAATTTCGATGTCGAGAGTTCACCGGAAGTATATGTTTAGAGGCCCCCTGAATCCAAAAAAGCATTTTTAGAAAAAGGTTCATTTGGATCTGACTGTCTGTGAACAGCATAACTCAAAAACGAAAAGTCGGTTAAAAACCAAAGTTGGTATTTAATATTAATATCTTTCAAGCATATAACACGAACATTTTGAAGAAAATTCCTACACTCTAAACTACCCTTTATACGGAATTTTTTTTCTCGAAAATTTTAAATTAAAAGTAGCTCTATTTTGATAAAAATGCCATATTTTTAAGACATTTTAATGGCAAATGAGATGTACCTTTTGAATTTTCTGGCTATAGTCGATGCAGTCCTGTTTACTAGTGATGACTTTTGTATAACTTGTAAATCGTAAGTGATAGACCAAATTTTACTATTCGCTAAAATACACGTTATGTCCAAGTGCATTTCTTTGTGGAGTGAACCATTTCGGAGATATTCCTTATTATTTGTCAGAATTCTGCAATCCCTATAGACCGTTCTCAAATGTGAGGTCGTTAGCCAGGCAAAGAGAACGGAATTTCAAATTCACCTTATAAGGACCACTCTTAAAAGATTTGACTGTCGCCCAAAGTCTACTATATTCCTATGTTCCCTTTGCACCTTCAAGAAAATAAGCAATAATTTCTATAAATGTTTATCTCGACTAACATGAAGAAAATAGACGTTTGTAAGAATAATTAGTACAAGAATAGAGGTCATATGAGTGCAATACATCAGATTTGTTGAAACTAATCTCTGTGTTATTTTGTAAGGATGTTCAGTGTCGCCCTCGTATAATAAAAAGATTACACTTACTAAATTTGACAATCTGGTGACATTGTTTACAAATATTTGTCCTAAGGCACGTAATCATGTATGGTATATTTTATTTTATGAGCGACATTTTACAGTCTCAGCACATGAGAACACCACTGCCTTTACTCCAACTCCTTGGGGTCAGTGGTTTACAACGTAAAATAACCATAATAAACAACGGTGACCCGACATTTCCGTGCGTTAAACTAGTAAACTGGTTATGCGGCCACTAACAGGTACAACAGGGTTGGGAAGCAATCATTCCATGGTTTACCTTGAAACATTCTGACATATGTAAGTGAATGGAAACGAAAAGATAAACCCCAGGCGTTACAATGAAGCCACTTTCTCTACCCGTTTTTACGGCTATTCTACACATTATATGTACAAAAGCTTCTTTCCTTGTCTGGTTTTTGCTAATCATGAAAAACAACACTCATTTCAGTACAAAAGAACATACAGGAGGCTAAACTCATAAACAAAAGTAAATGCTGACTTTGAAATTGCATACTCTTGAAGCTGCCTCAAGAGAAACAAAAGAATGCCACTTAGCATATTTCTTTCAATAATTGAGAATCTGTCGATTGTTTAAAAATGGCTAATGGGATGACATTCCTGCAGTAAGTTTGAACACTTTTATAGCTTCTCTGTTACATAAATTCAATAAAAATGGAGAGGACTCAGAGGATATTTACAGAAACTTCAAGATATACATTTCAATGTCATATTCATATCTCAAATTTACGATATTCTACTTGAAATATTAAGTATCAGTTAAAAAAATGCTCCATTTATATGCCACCTTTAACATCTAAGTTCATATTGGCGGCTTTTCTTTGGAACAATTGCTCATCGGCAACGATGTTCACTCGTTTATGGTTTGTTAAGTTTGGATCTGTTTACGCTGGGTTTGCTTTATAGACATTAAATCCATACACGCGTTTACCCTCTCAATCATACTTCTAGATTCTAGGGAAGATGGTGAATAATTTTGGTTAAAGAAAAATTCCCATCTTCCAGCGGGAAATCGATCCCGGAACCTCTGGACTTGGAAGCTAACGGACAGATCACAGAGAAAGTCACCGAAAATTTGTACCTACATTTAAATAACTTTGATTATTTTTCTGTTTTTTCTAGAAAAAATTTGTCTGGATTCTGACTTTCCGTGACTTTGATGGTATGAATCATCCATCCATTCAAATTCCAATTGCCAATTCTCATCCCATCCCATCTATCGCATATATACTTTCAGTAACGTTCAGAAGTAGAGTTAAAATAATTTTCTTTTCGAGTATTCGAAGACGAGATGCGTCGTAAAATATGTTTATTTTGAGTATCCATAGGCCAGAAAATGATTGGTATTATTTGTGCTTTTTGGGGCCTTTTTCAGTGTTTTTTTCTTATTGATCTTTTTAGCTTTTATAGCTCATTTTTTTTTTACAACTTAACCTTCTTTTGACTTCTTTTTAAATCGAACAGTTAACAATGTACAGATTAACACAACATAAAAATATGACTAAAAAGAATTATTTTATTCATAAACCATTATGTTTTATACACAGAATTTTGTATTTGTTAAGTAAAAGTGTTAATTATATTTCAAAGAATAACGAGATTAACATGATAAATTAAGTGCATTAATCGCTCTCTCCAAATGTATGGTTTAATTATATCAGGACTCCACACATAACACAATTTGGAGGAAAATAACACATTTCCTTTTAACAATGGCTGATGTAATGTTATCTATCAAGCGTTATGTTCGCAGTTTATGCATGTAATTAAAACTAAAGTTATTAAAGCATTAATTAATCTGCATCTTACGCTTTTTACTTTCTCTACTGCGTATAGTAAGTATTCTTTTAAGTATCTTTCAAGGATGCGACACGAAGACTTTCAAGAAAATTCCGCCACCCTAAACTACTCTTTACATTGCAAATGTTTTGAAAATTTTGATTTCTGTAACGTTTTTGATTAATATGTCGTATGTTTCAGATATTTTTGTCAAATGAAATGTAGGTATATTTTGAATTTTCCGACTGTAGCCTATGTAGTCCTGTGTACTCTTGATGGCTTTTGCATAACTGGTAAACCATAAGAGTTGGACCAAATCTTACTATACAGAAATGTAGATCTCGTTAAAACAAATAGTGTATGTTAAATTATATTTTTTGAAGTGAACTATTTCAGAGATATTCCTTGTTTATCAGAATTTTGCAATATTTATAGAGGTTCTTAAATGGGAGGTCGTAATTCATTTTTTTATCTCTTAGTCATGCAAAGAGAACGAAGTTTCAGTCATCATATAGTGAACTCTGGAGAACATTTGACTGTCGCTTAAAGCCTACTGTATATCCCTTGCACCTACAAGATAATTAGCGATAAGGTAATTTCTACAAATTTTTATTTCGATTAACATGTAGTAGATAAAGGAATGTCTTTGTAAGAATAGCCTGTGCAGGAGTAGAGAAAGTCATGTGAGTGCAAAACATCAGAATTTTTGTAATTATTATGTTTTTTGAGGACGTTTTAGATGTTTTTGTGGGTGTTATTTAGTTAATGTATAGATCTTAAATTGTTGGGCCTTACGTATCAGTTTTGAATGACTGTTACACATAGATTTTTATCTAACAGTTCGATTTTGGTGATATTCAGATATCGAAGGCATTTCCTCTGTCGTTAGATACTTAACAGTAAATAATGTAATAATATGTGCTTCAATTAAGAAGCGTTACATTATTTCTGGGATCACCTCGTAGTATAACATTGTGCAACAAGGCCCTAATGACCAAGTTGTCGACGGGCCCTTAAACCCGACACACTCACTCACTCACTTGTGCAACAAGAGAAATATCTGTCTTCAGTATTTCGACGTACTTTTACTGCCCAGGACGCAGGTGCATGGACGCAGGCAAGCTAATGCTACTGGGAACGTAATTGGACGGTAGCTCAGCCAGAGTATTGGCCACGGAGGATATATTGAGAAAGAGTGTCTGTCGTTTCTCTAAGCAACAAAAACGAGTTTGTTGTGACCTTAATTCTAAACGTGGCGCTGTCGGTGAAAACGTTTCTCCACACCGCCGTTTGTCTGTATTTATTAAAGCTAAATGAAGGATGTACCCTTCCTGTTCAACACGGAGGCTTTCCGCATTGGCCATTGTGAATGCCTGGCCGTCTTCCGGCGACAGAAAAGCGTCACAGCTTTTTCACTTTATTGTTGGAAAGTAAATTTCTCTACGTTTGTCATGCTAGCATAAATAAAAATGTATTTCCGAGGCAGAATAATAGGTTACTCCTTGGGTTTGACGCTGCCATCTTGAAATTAAGAAATTCAAAGTAAATTGAAACATTTTTCCAATGAAACAATTGAACATCTCTAGCAACTGTAAAGGAGAATTGGCTTATTGCAAAGCACTCAGTGCATCCAAAAATTATATATTATTTCTATCGCACTAAAGTAAAATTTCCCAGGTTGTGCAATTCTCAGAAAGTGACATGAAGGGAAAAGCTGTTATATATTTTCTCTTCTACAAATTAATTTTGGTTAAGCTTATTACTAATGTATGTTAATTAAAGGATTTCATTGAACACATCGTTGTTATACGGACATACGAAAGGCTTAAGTGATAATTAAATTTTCAACAAGTGGATCGTTGTACACTGGTTTTGAAATGCCACAATATTTGCATGGCATCATGGCTTAGCCTTCAAAAAGGTAAGTGAGTGAGTGAATTTAGTGATTAGGGTTTAAGAAAAGTATTGGGCTGTCCAAATTAAAAGGAACGAACAAGTTTGACATGGTTGGCATCAATTTTGAAATTTAACATTCAACACATCGTAAGCTTTTGTCTATCTCTTAAGGTTTATTTAAGAAGATACACAGTCATCACATCGTAAGCTTTCGTTTCTTTTATAGTTTTTCAGCAATATAAAATTCATGCAGTATTAAGAGGATTTCATAGGCTTTTTATAAAAAAATTCAAGATATATATTTTATTAGTCATGCAAATATCTTAAACGTGTTTAAACCAAAACGTTAGAACCATTTTTGAGAAAATTAGAAACAACGAAAAATGTTCTATGTAAAGAGTAGAATGGGATGGGTGGATTTTTCTTTAAAATCTTGTACGATCGTTGAAATTTTAATATTGTATTTTGAAAACAAATATAATCACGAAAATAATAAAGATTATTGATCCTATTGATGATCAAATATTTCATTCAGGGTATATTCTGAATCTTGTCGAGGTATACGTGCTATCTTAGGAAATTTTGAGGGAAGAATGTTTGCAACACTTCCTTTACATACCGTAAGAAAGTGGTAGAGAAAATGAGCATTATTCTACCGTTGCGTTTTTCGCCAAGATTTTCAACGTCTAAGATATTTGAGAGTACTCATCCTGGCCCTTGAAAGACAGGTAACATTTAGTTCTTTTCTTCCGAGAAAAGATTAAAGAGATATACTTTAAATTTTATTTGGTTGTCAATAGCTACACAGATGTACAAAAATGCACATTGAAAAGAAACTGAGTTGTCACTTTTTAATACTTAATTCGAATATATAGGAATGGTTATTTAATTAATTTGGTTTATTGAAATGTTAAAATTAAACATTCATCTTTAAAAAACAACGAAAAATGTAATGTGTTGCACTCTGCTCTTGTACAAACTATTCTTACAAATGCATATTCTTCTATCTAATGCATAATAAGCAACAGTCAAATATTTTAAGAACGCGTCACAGCAGAGCGGGTAGAGAAACTCATATGAATATAGCACCTAAGATCTTTTTAAATCGCGAAAAGGTATTAATAGCTTTAGTGTTACGTTTCCGCGTACGTAGCAGTCTTTATCTCAGAACTTGAGGATAGTAAACAATTGTTTTAAAAATAGTTAAGTACATAATAAATGCTTAACCATAGAACATTCTTATTAATCTACATAAAAAGCTGCAAATCTGTAGTTCTGATCAAACGATCGTGGTGTGATGCCGACCGCGGCGCACAGCAAAGGATGGACAGGTTCAAGCTACCTCACACCGCTCAGGCCAGCAAACACGTGACAATAATCAGTGCGGCAGAGGCAAAAGGAATTTTCTAAATTGTTCGTGAATCTTTATTGATGCCGGGAGTTCCAGAAAAGGTGAAGTTCAAGAAAGATCTTTCTACGTCATCGCCGGGATAAAAGCTTGCGAAGCGCGTGAGGTAGGCAGTTTTTAGTGTTATTGTGTGTGTGTGTGTGTGTGTGTGTGTGTGTGTGTGTGTCAGCTGCGTGTGTGCGTCGCGTTAGAGAACCGTCGCGTCGAGAGGAAGATAGCGAAGCAGTAAACGGGTGTTGAGCGGTCGTATCGTCAGTCAGCTTGTTTGAGAGACAACAGAAAGTGAAGAAAGACAAAAAGGAACGAGTCAAGGTTATAAGAGGAAAACAGTTGTGGGTCGTAATATCACGGAGGACTGAAGATCGTTACGTCAGTGAACGTTGTGTATTCAGTTAGAAGAAAATAAGGTGAGACAACCGGCTGGACTGTACTTTTGTCATTTTGTTAGTGTTGAATATGGAAAAGGGATTCAAGTCAGTTTAATATCCATTTAAACGTTGCAAATATTGGCGAAGACAGTGATAGTTGGCATTAATCAATAGGAACGGAAAAAAGAAACCTTAGTATTGCTGATAATTTTTGTTTTTATTTTATCCAGTTATGTAATATTATTTTAAAGTGTTATCTTGGCTTTGTTTCAAGCTCATAAATCTCAGTTTTCCCATTAAGTTTATTGCAATTTGTGATGATTCATATTGCTGGATGTATATCCCACAAAGCTCATATGCCCAAAATGATAATATATTTTAAAAGTTTCGGTGATTTGAATGACAGACAATTCCAAAGTAAAATATGTGGGTTTTACAGGGCATAACGCCAAAGAGTAGCGTAGTTACGTAGGGAGTAACTGGTTTTCAGAAAAATACCAAGTGGAAATTCCATCGACTATGAAGAAACTTCCTACTTAGTGAGATATGCGAACCTTGACACAACATTATTTTTTTAAAAATGTCATTTTTAGTTATTAATACTATTAAAGCTATCGTTTTCCTGGTTTACTTCTAGCTGAACGGTAATGACATACATTTTTATCACTACCGTTGCTAAATAGAGGGCAGTAAATCAAGGAGCGTTAAATCTACCACTAAACTGGTTTTGGTTGACCTATCTTGCGGTATGGTATCGCGTGACTGTGGAACCTGTAAAACTAGCTTTGATGTTCGTGGAAGCCTTGACATATAAGTTAAATGGTTTTTAATATGTTTCTGCACCTATCCCCAATACTAGAAGTTACATAAATTAATTATAGTCAATATGCATAATCACCGATTAATTATGGATGTGATCTAGACAATTCTTTTATTCCTTCTGTGAAATTACAAACAACGCTATTGTTGATTCCAAAACAGTAGACCGCCTCTCTGCTCGAGCGTTCAATATTCTGGCTTTTCAACCTGGAGATTCTGTTTTTAATTTCCGGCTGAGGCGGGCAACTTTTCTTTAATGAGGTTCATTCCATATCCTCAGCAGTGTAGAAGCTTGCGCGTGTCAGTAAATGTGTGTGTAAGAACAAAAAGTGATACAAACCAACGTTAAGGAACTCACTGTTTAACAAGTAAAAATCGACACCATTATTTGTTTTTCAAGTGAAAGCCTCCGATACCCATAGAACTTAAATAAGGCTATACAAACGGGGGAAGGGTGTGGGGGGGACAAGAAACAAAAAAGAAACGGTACAACACGCATCCATTTATGTCTTTATATTCTTTAATCTAGTAGGTAATTTCAGACGACGAATGAATAGGTAAAAGGATGCTCAATAAACTTAAACTTGTCCTTCGAAAGAAGGGAAGAAATAAATAACAACAAGAAAATTTGAAATTGTTATTAAAGGTAGCAAAAACCATAATTTCTGCCAGATTAAATGATTGCTTTTGAGATCTAGTAATATCTTTGCTATGGAAAGACTTCCTCTTCTTCTTTACCTGATTACCCTCCCCTTATGTAGGACTTACATCCCCTAGGACAGGGTCAGAGACCTATCGGGGAGCAGACGAACCTATGGACCGGACAGAGTGAAGACCTGGAAGCGGGTGGTCAGCCCAGCACCAGGCATGAGAGTGAGGAAGATAATATGAAATGCAGGCGAAATGGATGACTGGAAAGGTGGTGATAGAGCAGTTGGTGGAATGAGTGGTGGTAGAAACCGGGGACGCCATTTCATCCATCACGAATACCTCATGCGGGTCCCGGGATCGAACCCGGGTCGCCTTGGTGATAGGCGAACGGTTTAACCGCTCGGCCACGGCGCCCTTCAGTACTACTGAACAGATGTTTAACATAATCTGGTTTCATGTAAATATTTAATTCCTCCTTTAGTTTAAATGTTATCGTCATTTCCAAGCATTACACTCTAGGAAAAGATCTCTATTAAAATGCATCTAAGTTAACTTTAAAAATACCATACATTAATAAGTTGGAAAATGATGCCATTTTCCAAAACTTGTAAAATGCATAGAAGCATTGAACACCGACAGAATGCGCAAGCTTACCACAGTTTACGCTCTGTCATTTTGAAAATTGTATATTTTCTCACTATTAACCTGATAGAAACTTTTGAGTGATATGCAGAAACTTCCTGTTCTGATTCTACTGCGCCTGAAAGAGAATAGGCACTGGACACTTCCTTTATGGCTTTAGAAAGTCAGGTGTATATCTTCCCATGTTTATATTGATCGTCCTGTTGGTTACTTTTAAATGCTACTGGCGATGAAAGTAATGTATAGGGTAAGAATAAGTTAAACTGACAGACTCTAAACCCTAGCCAAGATCACCAAGAATTTCCTGTTTTAATGCCACAATTTTAACTTACCCTAATTTTTGACTACATAAAGTAAGAAGAGATCGCATTGCATCCCTTCCTAAAATTCAATATAGGGATTTCATTGCAAAAACTCGTTCTCTGCCCCAAAAGGGATGTTTAGAAACACGTTCATGTGTGTGTGTTTTTGTGTTTGTGTGTGACCGTAAACAGCATAACTCAAAAACGAAAAGTCGGTTAAATACTAAATTTGTTATTTAAGTTCGGCATCTGCCAAGGATGCAAGAAAAAAGTGTTTCATCTTGAACTACTCTCTACATGGAAGAAGTTTGCTTATTTTGGATTTTCTCATAAACGGCTCTAACGATTCAGATTAAAATACATGTTTAAGACATTTGAATAAAAAATAAAATGTGGATATGTATATCTTGAAATTTCTGGAAATAGCCTGCAAGTCCTGTTTCTTCTGAATAACGTAAATTTTAAGCAATAGACTATATCTTACTACATAAAAATGTAGATCTTAATTACGAAATTCGCAGAAATTGTGTCAAATAAAATTTGTTGTGGTGTTAACTATTTCCGTGATATTATTCGTTATTGTTTGGAATTTTTTAAAATCAATAATTCCACTTTAATTGGGTGGTCTGTTGCCGTTTTTTTATGTGGTCATGCAAAGACCATGCGATTTCAAACCCATCACATAGCGAAAAACTTTCTCAAAACTTTAACGCTTTACCTAAAGTGTCCTTCTTGTACCTACAAAGAAATGTGTAAAATTAAAGTTTATCTTCATTAACAAGAAGTATATAGCAGAAGAGTTTGTAATAGTAGTTTATATAAGAGTGATTAAAGACTGCCATGCGATCAGATTTTCTAAAACTACTTGAAAATGAGGGAGTTTGGAACTCTTGCCACCTTTTAGAAAGCAGTGAGCTGTGAAAATACTTTAAGAATAAAAAGACTGCAACTAGATGTCTTCTAAAGAAGAATCTTTCAACTTAATTTCCATTCTGGATTGAAATGGAAAATCATGCTCATGCTACGAAGATTACTGCATATCAGTATTATAAGAAAGTTTGCAACTTTTGGACAAGTCCATAATAAGTGCATTCTCCCGCATTGAAATCACCATTCTGTACGTAACTCTGTTGGAAGCAGATCTTAGTAGCGACTGCAGAAAGAAAAGCCATTTAGCTAGCTCCTTAAATGAAGACATTCCATGAACATGAATTGAAAACTAAATTCAAAGACAATACTGTAAAACTAAAGTAAAGGCAAAAGTGAATAAAAGTAAACAAATGAAGCATGGACAAAGGGAACCATAATAGAAATGATCCGTTGAAATACAATGATTTGTATGTACAGATCCACCTAAGGGGCATGACAACAATAACGAGGAAAAATAATTAGAGGAAAAGGGACAAACTAAGTTATAAAAATCTCATGTTTTGCTCTCACATAACTTTCCCTGCTCTTCCGCAAACTATTCCTACAAACTTTTGTTCCTCAATCTACTTCAAGTTAATCGAGATAAATATTTGTAGAACTTATCTTATTGATAATTTTGTTATAGGTGCAAGAGAATACAGTAGCTTTAAGCGACAGTTAAATGTTTTAGGAGTGGTCGCTATATGATGACTTTGAAATTCCGTTCTCTTTGCATGACTGAGAGATAACAAAAATGAATAACGACCTGCCATTTCAGAACGATCTATAAGTATTGCAAAATTCTGACAAATAACAAGGAATAGCTCCAAAATGGTCCAATTCAAAAGATCATCGATATAAATGTGTGTTTTAATGAATTCTACCTTTTTTGTACAGTAAGATTTGGTCTATATCTTACGGTTTACCAGTGCAGAAGTCATCAAGGTAAATAAGACTAACAGGACTGCATGGGTTTAGCCAGAAAATTCTAAATATGTTTTATTTGCCATAAAATTATTTTAAACATATGTCATTTTAATCAAAATCGTTAGTCACTTTTAAGAAAATCGAAATTTTCGAAGAATTTTCTCTGTAAAGGGTAGTTTGGTTGGAGAAATTTTCTTCAAAGTCTTCGTGTTGCATCCTTAAAAGATATGCCAACTTTGGCTTTTAACCAACTTCTCTTTTTTGAGTTATGCTGTTCAAAGACATCACACACACACACACACACACACACACACACACACACACACACACACACACACACACACACACACACGCACGCACACACACACACACACACACACACACAGGGAAGCTTTTAAATGTGTTTTTTCTGGATTCAGGGTGCCTCAAAACATGTATTTCCGGTGAAATCTCGACATCGAATTTTTGGGTAAAAAACAATACCTCCTCTACTTACTATACGTAGTAGAAAGCAAAAAGCGAATAATGCTGAAGAAAAAAAAAAAAGCATACTCCAATGACTTTTTAAAGCTGAGATACCGAAAAATAAAGGCAATATGTAATTAAAAACATTTCTATGGTTTCTATAGACTGGAAGCAGAACCGTCATAAGAACGTTGCCTTAGCTCCTGAATAGCAATGTATTGCGAAAATGAAAGGGAGAAAGAACATTCAATTAAAAGAGATAGTTGTCTACCACTCTGGTGTCAACAAACATAGGACGATTTATTTGTATAGTAGGTATATAGTTATGGTTCTTAGGTAGAAAGTTTTCCTTCACTCTCTCCTCATAACAAAAATGTGGGAGTGTGTTTTAAAATGCGTTGACCTACATTACTTCCAGCGAGCAATACTGACTGGTATGTTACTTTGTATTACACTGGCCGTTATAACTATCTCCCAGAAACCAACATCCGCCTTTCGGTCCAGGGATCGTTGCTTAATACCTACTAACACATCGGAATGTGCAATAAAGAGGACAAAATGGGGTCTGCATTGGCTAGGACAAGTGTGAAGAATTTAAGTGGCATGATAGGGATGAAAAGGGGAAGAAACGCGCGAAATGCCCTAGATTATGTGAAAATTGGCACTATGTTTTAGAGTGTAATGGTACGGAAAAAGGGAGAAAGAATTTAATACCCAAGAAATGGAAGGATTTTCTATTTTCCAATAGGAACACTTTTAATCCAAGATCAGATGACTATATGGAGGAAGCAGGAAAATATTTAGGAGAAAAAAAAGATTAAAATGGTTAGAAGTGTGAATAAAAATAGAGAAAATATGGGAAAGGATAGTGAGGTGTAAAAAGTAATTATACAATAAAATAATAGTGTATATAATAAAATTTCCCGTTATATACATATTTTTTAAATATAAGGGGAAGTAACAGAAATAAGCAACTGCAAGAGGGAGGAATAAATTGGGTAAAATTTACCTGGTAACCAGTTGGAATACCTGGTGGCTTCCAGTATTGACGAACCTTCTAAAAAGGAAATAGTTAGAAAAAACAAAAACAAAAAAGGTTATATGGTTTCTTAATATCTACGTTATTCCTTTCTGAAAAGCTTGGAATAGTTACGTATGCAACTAATAGGATATGAGAAGAGCTCGGGGCAGGCAGCAAAATCAAAATAGGACCTTATATAGACACTGTTACCGAGCGGGATGACTCAAGCAGTTTCGTCTGTAGCCTGCATTCGGGAGGTCAGGGTTCGATTCCAGTGGCTGGCCTACCTGACCCATGGATTTTTTCGGTCTTCGAACACCCCTGTGTATGTGTAAGATCACGGGTGGGTGGGACGTCGGTTATACTAGCCACCGTCGGAGAGTTTCAATCTCTACATGGTAGGACTCTGTTCTCTGCTTTATTGTGTCTCCTTGAGTCGGCCGCCCCTGTCTCCTCTCTCCTCATCCTTCTTTCCGGGGTTACCCCGAAAGGAGCTAACATACAAAAGATCTTCAAGGTCGACTAACCGGATTGCCTCCGGAACGTCCTATACTGTGCTATCCTATCCTAGACACTACCAGTAATGATAACCCAATACTTTTTTCATGTACCACTTAAACACACAATTTCACAAGACGGAACAGTATGAAATATCAAATAGCCACATCACGTGGTCGAGTGGTTAGACCGCCCGGATCTCAACAAGGCAGCGGGTTCGATCCCAGGGGACAGTATGTGGGATTGCAGAGGACAAAGCAGCGTCTGAGCGGATTTCCCCTGTTAATTTTGTAAAACGTAGTCAGGGTGGGGGATTTTCTTGAAAATCTCTGTGTCGCATCCCTAGAGAATCCTGAATTTAAACACCAAGTTCGTTTTTCGCACATAGACACACATTTTTTTCCCTAAAAATCTCTTTTTGGATTTAGGGGACCTCAAAACTTGTATTTCAAGTGAAACCTCGGTGCCAAATATTTAAGTGACATGCAATATCTTCTCTGTTTACTATATTACCTGGTAAATAAAGTAAAAATGCGAGAGAGTTGGGGAATGTAATTCGTGTCGACATGTTGCCATGCTACCTCATTTGATTAGAGCAGCGCCACGGAAAGCCAAACCTCCGTGTTCCAACAGGAAAACGATTGCGACCCTGAAGGAACATTTTCGGAATTAAATTTCTAAAAACTATTGATAATTAAATATTTTGAAATGCTTTCCTTAAATTTAGCTAAAGTTTTATGAATTTTGGGAGATACTAAAGAATAAAATTGTAACTAAATTTATTGTTACCTAATAAGTATAACCATCACACGTAAAGACAATTCCAAGAACTCCCGGGAATGACTACGACCAAGACAGATATTCACCATTGCGACGTGAGGTTGATTGCATGGCTGTAAGCTGACATCAGGGTTGCCAAATTTCAAGACTGACTCAGTGACATATACATGAATATAAATGCAAAACAACCAAATGCAGAGCATTTAAAACTGCTGAAATATACTTATTAACAAAACAAAATTGAGATAGTTAAAGAATTTAATTATTTAGGAGTTAAATTATGATGAAATTGGGAGAAAAAAAGTCGGACTACATAGGCTATAGCCAGTAAATTCAAAATATACATTTCATTTACCACAAAAATATCTTAAACATATAGTATTTTAATCAAAATCATTAGAGCCATTTTTGAGAAAGTAAGAAATTTCGAAAAATGTTCCGTATAAAGGGTAATTTAACGTAGAGGAATCTTCATAATCTTTGTATCGCATCCTTGAAAGATATTAAACCTAAATACCAACTTTGGTTTTTAACCTACTTTTCGTTTTTGAGCTATGCTGTTTACACACAGACACACACAGACACCACACACACACACACACACACACACACACACACACACACACACACACACACACACACACACACACACACACACACACACACACACACATACACACACACGTAAATATTTTCTAAAAATGCTTTCCTTTTATTTAGGGGTCTGAAAACATCGAAATTTTGGGTCAAATACACTTCCCCTACGTAGTACAGAAAGTAAAAATTAACCATACACAAAAAAAAAAAAAAAAAAAAAAAAAAAAAAAAAAAAAAAAAAAAAGAATGCATTATATGCAACGTAATATAATGTTTAAAGTTTTTGAAGTAATTAACTCATATACTAGGTGAGCATACATTCTGGCAATAGAAAAGGAATATGCATTTGCATTAAAGTCATGTCTAGTTATATGCTAATAAAGTAATGTAATATGTAGGACAGCGGTTCGACGTCAAGGAATGACTAACGGACCGGACCGTCTGTGGTTTTCCTATAGCTGCACTCTTGCATCCAACTGGCTCTTAGCACCCAGTCGGTGTTTGAAGCATCTCTAGTGCTGACCTAACCCATGACCTTCTTTTCTTAAATCATAGATCATTGTGGTAGGGAAAGACTATCCTACTTTCAGGTTGGACACTTTCAAGTTGGCATCACTTCTTTCCTTTTGTGGTCCACCAACACTTGCGGATATGGTACTAAATTATGTACTATGTGCAACTGTTCAGCCAAGTTGTGATGAATCCCTTGTGATTTTGTATTGAAAACACAGGTTAATTATATGATAAATGGCTAAAGGCTTACAGATAAGTAACTGTTATAGATTATGACTAAGTATGGCGATGTTTAGAATTTTGATTTGTATATTTAGTCTTTTGTAGTGCTTACGCATTTATAATTTAGCATTTAGTATAGCTTTTTGAAGAAACATTGAAAAACAGGTAGTCTTTTGACATAACGTTAATGTAAAGTTGTCCCTGCCATGGTGTAATCCATTTATTGTTGCTATAAGATTATCAAACCTTTTTGCAAATAACTCTTGTAGTTATTTTAAATTTAATGCTATTTTTCATGTTAATTAACGGACTACATTTTCATTCGCGCCTGCTGACATGAAAGTTGTGCAGTTCGATCAACCAATGAAGTGTTAATCACGTGCTGTTGTTTACATTAGTGTTCAAAGTAAGGGCGGTGAAGATACAGCATTTTTGATTTTGTAGCCAATTCTGGAGTGATATACGAGCAGTTTTATATAGAGAAAATCAACATTGGAATGGGATTTAATTGACTCTCTCACGAGTAATAGGAAATATACCTATTTATAAGATTACAAGAAACACATACATAACATATTAATTAACTTACTAAGTTAAGATCAAACTGCTTTAATATAGGTACTGTTTCTGTTTCTCTTTTGTTATTTGGTGTCGTGTTTTGGTGAAGCTAGCTTTGAATATGTGAAAAACAAATGACAATCGCAAGCAAATAACAGATGCTATGGAGGTGATAAAACTGTGGAATCGTAGCTACTATTAGTTGAAACACGTTTCACAGCCTCTTATTGGTCAAAATAAGTAAGTAAGTAGTAAGGGTGGTATGGTATGTATAGATTTACTGATTTCCAGAATTTTCCTTAAGTTGTTTTCATACAATAGGTACGAGAATGAGAACTAGCGTACGAAGCAAGCCGCGCTCCATTATGAAGTGTGGAATGTTAACACATCACTAGTGAGCCACTTCAGTTGGAGATCACATGCTATTAAGCTATTGTCAGTAGCAATCAGTGACAAGAGAACATCAGCTATGACGTAAATACAGTCTGTCTTGCACAGAACGCCGCTTCCAATGGCGATATTTGATACTGCTTGCGACATTCAAAAACAAGTAACTTCAGAAGTTTTGCCGAAAATAGAATGTCGGTGAAACTTTCACTGTATAAAATGTATGCGCTTTTCTGCCACAAGTGTTCACTGGTATGAGATTACAAAAAGAATGGAGATTTGTGTTAAAGTTTAAATTATGTGGTAAGTATTCCGAGAAGTTATTTAAAACGAACACATCGGAAACATAAAACTACCAGAAAAGCTGAAAAAGTACTATCGGTATATCCAGGTAACTCGGTATGTAAGAATTTTAAAATATGTAATAAGAATATTCAGTAAGAGCTGTTTTATCTTTTTTAAATTACATAGATCAACTTTGACAAGAATTAAAGGACTTAATATGCTACTCACAGACATTCAAGATACCTATACATAATCAAGTAATATCATTAGGGTCTGACCTAAATTCTCGAGCAGAGCGAGAGACTTTATCTGGGAAGATCAGACCGTCGAATGAAACTTGTCTGGTCTATTTCATAAATCTTCTTCTTCTGCTTCACGGTTTAGGCCGTTTTAGCCTGTTCTAGCTCCAAAATCTTGTTATGTCCATCCTTTCTTCGGACACCCTGGGTTTCTCTATCCTTGGGGTCTGTAATTATATGCTGCACAGGGTATCCTGTTTGCTGGCATTCTTCCCAAGTATTGTTTCCAATTGGTTCTATGTTTTGTGATTGTTTTGTTTAATTCTTCTATTTTTAACTTTTGTCTTATTTCATAGTTTGGTTTTTATCCAGACTTGTGTATTCTAGTATGGGTCTGAGGAATTTTATTTCAGCTGTCTGTACTCTTCTTTTGTTTTCTGCAGTCAATGTCCATGTTTCAGGCCCATATGTTATAGCAGATACCTATAGCCATTGCTTTATGCAGTTTTATTATTGAGTCTTTTCTAGTTTTATTTTTTAGACTTCTCTTTGTGGTTTCGGTTATGTAGTTAAATTTATTTAGTTTTTTATTAATGTCTAATTCAGACCTGTATGTTTGACACCTGTTCTATACTTTTATTTTCTATAATTATTCTAGACTGGACGAATGAGTACCTTTAAATGCCGTAGCTTTAGTTTTCTCGTTTGAAGTTTCTGTGTTATATGTTTTTGATATTAAGTTTAATTTGTGTGTCACCCTTTGAAGTTCATGTTCACTTTTCGCTATCTATATCTGGTCATCTGCAAATACCATTGTCTTTAGTATTTTGACCCCAAATTAATTCCTCCTACTGTTTGTTGCTTCCATGATTTGATCATGTTGTCGAAATATATGTTAAAAAGAGTGGTTTATAATGGACAACCTTGTCTAACCCCCTTTGAAATAATTATAGGTTCACGATTGTTTATTATAATTTTCGTTTTTACATATAAATTTATAATGAAATTTATTAGGTGCCTTGGTACTCCTTTATTTTCTAATAATTCCCATGATTTTACTGTGCATACCTTGTCAAAGGCTTTCTTAAAATCTATAAAGAGTGTTTCCAGGTTGAACGCTCTACTATTTCATAAATACAGTATGAATTTAAATACCACGTCACAAAGAATTGACCAGAAAATGTTAAACTCTATTAAAAATAACCTAAAACGTATACATTTCTATTAGTCCACTGCCAACTGAGAAAAAGCGAAACCCAAAAATTACAATTATTTCAACAGTTTTTTGTTATAATAACAGAAAACAGAAAATCAGTTTATAATCTCAAATAAATCTCACTTTATTTTAAATTTAACAAATAACCTTTTTTCTGAAAAAATACATTGATTAAAAGAATAATTGTTAAAAGCGCAGTTGTAAAATTCAAATGGTGTGCTATTTTATTGTTGATCGATTGCAATGTGTAATAAATTGTTTTTCAACGATTTACGAGATAATTTGGCGACACTGACTAAACAAAAGAATGACCTAGTGATAAATTGTAGAAAACAGAAGAATGAGCAGGTGATAATTGGTATGTGATAATTTAACGCCTCTATGTAAGAAATAGTCATGCAAATATCCGAACACGTGTTATCAGAATTTTTATAGAATTTTTCAAAATAAAAATAACTTAGATATAAAAAATTTCTTGAAAATATTCGGTTGGTGTTCTTAAGCTCGGTCTATTCAAATATTTTGACCTTAGGCTGTTCACAAGAATCGTTTTTAGAAATTTTTTACCTAGGGAAGCCTCAGAAGTGTCTTTCGGTGAAATCTATCAACTATCATAGGTAAGAGGTAGAGAAAGTAAAAATCTAGCAGTAGAAGTGCGGAATGCATAGCGGGTGGTGTTATCTTGTTAGCTCCTGAAGGTAACAAAGCTTTATCGTTGCAGTACGATAGGTGTATTAAAACTTGCACGATGCTAGAGATAGAGCAGGTGATAATGAATAATGTGGAGCTTGTTACGGCACGTTTACATCACAGCTGGTGAAATATCGATTTGATTACATGATGCGATGCCACCCCATTGCCAGCAGTCTGGTTATTCTTTTTTAAATCTTAGTTTCATTACTTTAAGTTATGTAATAGGATGAAATTATGACATATTTTATATTAGCGTGAACGGGTGTACACACGAGGTGACACTGAAAATCTTTAGAAAATCAAACAAGGATTAGTTTTAAAAAGATTAAATTATTTTATTGTTTCTGAAAATATTCCACTCTTAACACTAATGCACTTTTTTGTATTCGATGGAACCCGTCCTTAAGCAATGATGCCACTCTTGCTGAATACTTCAGAAACCAACTTCCACTGCTTATCTGTTGGCGGAAGAGTGATTCCACGCATTTTATTTTTAATTTTTGGAAACAAACAAAAATCCCAAGGTGGTTCATGGTGCTGACTTTTAGGACATCCAGGTACTCAGTTGTTTGGTTTGGTGTATGCGATGATACGTTGTCATGATGTAATATTATTTTTATTTTTGGATGTTTTCCACGAGCTTTTTCAAAAATGTACTGCAAACAGAGTTTACATACCAATGGGCAGTAATGTTAGGTCTGTCTTCTAATGCTATAATAACAATATGGTACGAATTCGTCAGACCTTTTTATACATCGGTTCTGTACGAAAGACCCACTAAGCGATTGTCTTTTCTTTTCAGGATCATAACAATAAATCCAAGATTAATTACGAGTAACATATTCCTGTCAGTTGTCCCTGCACTTTGTGGATACCAACAACACGGGGCACCCCCACATTATTACCAAAGCATGCAGGTTTTCCTGGTCGAGGATGCGCAGAGACTTTGGAAAGGAAGAGGTGCTTAGAGTTCCCATGTTCATATTTAACCGAAGGCAACTCAACAGTATAGGAAGCTTGTATTGCACCTACACTAACACACAACAAAGACTGTGTTCGTTAAGAAGTTCACAGTTCACACATTTTGTTGACGGGTCCTGTATATTGCGGATTATGAATACTTTAGGGTGCAAGCAGGTAGAACCACGATAGTGAAAACATTGAGAATTCGTCGTTTATATGAGTGCCAATATAATCATCTCTTTATCATTAAAGAACTGTGGTGTTTCTTTTTGCATTATTAGGAAAAGAATGAGTAACTGGCATGTGGACAATCGATGGTCAGGATTCATAACACACATTTATTTCCTAATTCTAATATTTTTGGATGAAATATCACTAGGAAATAAATCGGAATAACAATTGGACGGGGAATAACTTACCACAGGGAAGCAAAGAAAAATAATACTCTGTACCGAGTTAAGAAGTCATACGTTCAGTTAGGGCATTGCAATGCAATGAATGAATGCATTAATGAATAAATAAAATGTTGTCTTTCAATGACGCTGCCAACTGCCAGGATCATATTAGTGCCGACGGTGTGCCGAAATTTCGTCCTACAGTTCTTTTACATGCCAGCAAATCTACTGGCATAGTCTGTCGCTTTTAAACACACTTAAAAACCATCGGTTTGGGCCGGATATGCACACGCTAGCGCCTAACCAACTGAGCCATTTAGACTGACCCCACAAGCTAGATGACTGGCATCAAGGGGAGAAATAACTACTGTCATCAATAAACTCCCTCCCTATAAGCAGACAATCATAGTAATAAAAACATGTCATACAGTGAAATAACTTGTTGCATTTGCAGTTAAAGATAACTGTGAACAGAGTTACAGCTTTCCACGAGGCAGATGTTCTATCATGTCATGACTTGGTGATATTTTTCTGACTCCAGTTGGTACTCCTGAAGTTTAGTACCGTTAGTGTTTTGTTGGATGAAAGCTGCAAGTAAATTACAAGGCATGTTTTTTTGACGTGCGCATCGCTTTCTCCGACTCCGGATAGGGTTCTCTGACTTCTAACGGAAAATGCTCGGATTTACAGCTCTTTCAGTTGCTTTTCTTGCCGTCCCAACAGGTTCCATGATCCATAAAAAGCATTGTAGGTGTGCTGCTAGCATTTGATGAAGGCTATTATTAGTTAAGGTTACATACAACAAAATAATATAGTATTCTGTCCTCTCCCGATTCCTCTTTAGCTTCTGCACGTGCTTCAAACCCTGGTGAGCCTCTTGGAGTAATTTTATAAACGGTTCGTCAGCCGACCCTTGGCCCGCGGGCCAAATACAATCCATTTTGCGTTTCAGAAATTCATAAACATGCCAATTCTTGGAAATGGAAACAATAAAAATCCAAAACCGCTCAGGACTTTGTGTTAAATTTAAAGAACATTGTAGATCACCAGATATTTTGGTAATAGCTGTTGACACAGATATTTTATTTTAAATAAATTGTGTGTCTTAAGATATCTACAGTTTCTGTGCACTACGCTTTTTCCTTTCTTTATGGTTTATTAATTATACAAAATTCCTTGTGGATGAAGAGGGCTTCCTTCTAAAAAAATTCAATACATACGTTTTATTTGCCTTGTAAACATCTTAAACATATGGTAATTTAATCAAAATCGTCTTTGGCATTTTTGAGAAAATCCAAAATTTAAAAAAGTATTCCACTAAAGGATAGTTTAGCGTAGTAGAATTTTCGTCAAAATCTTCGTGTCACATGGTTGGAAGATGTTCAATAAATACCAAGTGTGGTATTTATTGGACATTTCGTGTTTGGTTTATGCTGTTCAAACTACACGCACATTTTTCTAAAAATGCTTTTCTTTGATTCAGCGGGTCTCAAAACATGCACGGTGAAATTTCCCTATCAAATTTTTGGGTGGAATGCAATGCCTTCTCTACCTCTATATACGTGACAGAAAAAGGAAAAAGCAATATTAATAATAATAACAATGGCAATTGTCATCAAGAAGAAGAAAATTTGCCTCTGGTATAGAAGTTGCTGTTGCAAGTTCATGAACTCTAAGGGAACAGAGGCGTTACAGTTGTCGATACTTCAGATCCCAGCAGGTTCCAAACAGGTTATGGGAACTTGCCTAGGTCAGTCCAAAAGTCAATGTGCCGAACTAATCAAACGTCACGTCGATAGTCTCATTTAGTACAAGTTGCTCAATGTTATTGTTATTGTTCTTATTACTATTACTGTTGTTGTTATTATTATTATTATTATTATTATTATTATTATTATTATTATTATTATTATTATTATTATTATTATTATTATTATTATTATTATTATTATTATTATTATTATTATTATTATTATTATTATTATTATTATTATTATTATTATTATTATTATTATTATTATTATTATTATTATTATTATTATTATTATTATTATTATTATTATTATTATTATTATTATTATTATTATTATTATTATTATTATTATTATTATTATTATTATTATTATTATTATTATTATTATTATTATTATTATTATTATTATTATTATTATTATTATTATTATTATTATTATTATTATTATTATTATTATTATTATTATTATTATTATTATTATTATTATTATTATTATTATTATTATTATTATTATTATTATTATTATTATTATTATTATTATTATTATTATTATTATTATTATTATTATTATTATTATTATTATTATTATTATTATTATTATTATTATTATTATTATTATTATTATTATTATTATTATTATTATTATTATTATTATTATTATTATTATTATTATTATTATTATTATTATTATTATTATTATTATTATTATTCAGTTTGTGTCTCAGTTCTAGGGTTGTCACACGCATTGGCGTGAGTAGTCGGAAGCATTGGCGTCTTTGCTTTAGTGACGTTTAGCCAAATTTGACGGACTGGATGTAAACACTTGACACAACATTGACGTCTAACTGGTAATATTTTTTATGGCTATACAAGAAGAACTGTTCCTTTTAAAAGTAATTTATTTGACTTTGTTGTCTTTAGTTGACTACAGAATATGAGGTAGTGGGTGAGTTCTTGCATATTCTGTATATATAATATTTTTATGTTGTGGTTTGAGAGTTGTTAATACCTATCAAAACGAAATATACGAATCAATAAACATGGTTCGAGTAGCACTTTCGGAATATAAATAGGTAACTTTTTTACATGATGTAAAGCTCTTTGCTTATTTATTCTTTGTTCAGATTCTCTGAAGTATAGAGACAACATATTCAATCTTATGCCAAGGCATCAATAAAACCGACATTTTGAATAGAACTTTAGCACCGTTCTGATTATTAGTTTACTTGATATGGACAAACACAAGCATTCACTATTATACTGAGATAAGCATTGTCATCCTTTTGTTTTCTGCGAAACAGATACGATATACCCAAAACGAATCAAGCCAAAAGTTCAGATTAGAACTAGGTTATCGACTTCAGATCGGTCATTCCTCGATTAATTTAAATCTTTATTTGCATATTTCTCCCTTGCTTCGATTAGATATTGCTATCGCTTCTGAGGACAATGCCTTTATACATAATGCTTTTTCTGGTAGCGATAATCGATAAATTCTCGACAATCGTGCACTTTCAGAAAATTCAAGAAGGAATAAAACTGTGTTAGAATTGAAATGGTTCCCTCACCTACAAATTGTAATGCTGCCCCACGTTGTTACGATTTGAGGAACACTAAATGATAAAACTTGCCTAAAATTACATTTTTAGTTTTTTATGCAGTATTATAAATTGAAATTTCCTTTTCAATTTTATATATGTTTTATCACTGTAGGCACAACACCAATGGCTTAAGTATATTTTTAATTTTTATGAATTCTGCATCTCTGAATTCTGATGTGTTTACATTCACATGGCTTTCTCTACCAATCTTTCAACCAAGTGCTCTCAAAAAGCTCATGTTAATCGGGATGAACGGTTGTAAAAATGGTTTTATTACATATTTAATTGTAGGTAGAGTGGCAAAATGAGAATATAATTGCTTTAGAATAGTCAAATCTTTTAAGAGCTGGTTGCTGTGTGATGGCTATTCCATTCTCTTTGAATGGCCAAGACATAAGCAAATGAATAACGACTTCCTAGCTGAGAAAATAAACGTAACCTCGTAGCATAACAGCCCGTCTAGGCTAAGGTCTACCGCCCGACCGCTGCATCCCCCATCTCTGGCAGCCATAGGCGTCATGAGTGAGGTGTAGTACTGGAAGTGGGACGTGGTCAGCGCCCAGCGCCCTGGTCCCTCCCGAACGGTCATGCGATTACTCGACCAGGAGTTGAGAAAATAAGTTTTTGAAAATTCAAACCAATAAGGAATATCTCGAAATATATAAAATATATAAAATTAAGACAACTTGAGGTGTTGCAGGTCATTGAACTGTTCCCATGAAATTGGTAGGTAATAAATTTGAAACGGATAATCTCATTTCTACCATAATGTTTTCTTTGAACCTAAGTGAATTTGATTCACACTGCTGCAATGAATGTCTTCTCCTTCTTCTAGAGATGCCATTCTTGTTCATTTAATATCTTTCGCAAAAAAAAAAAAAAAAAAAAAAAAAAAAAAAAAAAAAAAAGACTTTTTTTATATTAGGATAAAGAAGCAGTAACCACGATAATACAACAAGAAATGGTCAATTAATGCAGTGTTTCCAGCATTAATGTGATTTTCTGGCAATAAAACAAAAGAGCGCTGTTGCTAATGCAGTGTAGTAAACACACAACACGACATTCCCCTTTCTTGCATGTTTTTCTTGAACATTCCCCTTTTTGTGTTGGAGTCAAATATTTAAGCCTTTGCCTTGAGAGATCATCATCTTTTTGTAGTGCATTAAAGGTTATGCTATTCTACTCCATTTAATGGATAATAATGCACATTCATCTCCGTTTTTACAAAATGTTAACATTCCTCCCTTCAAATGAGTTTGCTACTTCCACTTTTGTTTTGAATAGCCTTTTCTGTGAATGATATCTGGTATAAAGGACACAGTTTAGCGGTAGTTCCCAAGAGTTCAACATGGCCGACATTACACTAAACAGCTGACGAAAGAATCCTAAAAAACAGTCCTGCCAACGTACATAATAGACATTTCTAACCTCAAATATCACAAGGTTAAAGTAACATTTTCAAATGATAATGCTTGAACATCGTTACCACATAACATATGAACCTACTCATCTTCGGCAAATCTTGTTTTGCAATAACTTTTGGATAAAATCACTTCCGAGCGCTAAATATCGTAATATATATTCAATGCACTACTGTGTAGCGAACACAAAAATAACAACAGTAACTATAACTGCATATACTGCTCTAAAAGAATTCAAGACAAAACCACGCAAAAACCAGCATTACGTCCACAGATTGACTAATTAATGAATACGGTGTCTAATCAGAATCTTGTTTTAAAATTTATCGGTTGGCCTTTCTGCAACGCGTTCATAAACAAGGACTTCTGTAGCAACATAACAGACGCAATAACACCAGCTATGGCCGTAGCTTTACCATGGTTATATGTTACCAACAGTTGGTGGCACTAATGCAACCTAAGGATGGAATATCACCAAATATAACCGGACTGCAACATAATGGAGGAAAAATGTTACGGTTTTTTGGGGGTATCTCAATAAGTTGTGCCTACTATAGTAAACATCGCGGGACAATGGGTGATTAAGTACAGTGCCCACTCGCATTATTAGCAGTCTCTTGTTTATTTCAAGTAGGAAACATAGACGTTATCCCACCATCAATTTGCATGACGTCTCTTGCGCAGATGATTCTAGCAAGCTTTTTAATGGGTACATAGTTTCTGAGGTGATTGCGTCATGAATATAGTTAATATGTTGTTATTTAACGACGCCAGGATCACATCAACGTCGACGGTGTTCCGAAATTGTGTCCCTCAGGTGTTCTTTCATATGCCAGTAAATCTACTGACATGGAGGTGTTTTAAGCACACTTAAAAATCATCGGTCTGGGTTGGATTTGAACCCGCGATCTTGGGATCAGTAGGCCAACGTCTAATCAACTGAGCCACCCAAACCGACGTCATGAATAGAGCAAATTTAGCATTGATGGAATAGGGCTTTTAATTCCCCCCACCCCATAATGCAGCTAAGCCAATCTGATTACATACACCACATTGTTTAGCTTCAGGAATAGCTTTCCTTCCCTTCCCTTAGAACTTGGTGCAATATTTTATTTTATTTATGCATTATCGAACCTTATATTTGGCAGCGTGGCTGCTATTGTTTGCATTTCACTTTCATTGAGCCGAAAGTAGACTATAAGGGTACTATTTACTTGGCCCACAATTATCGTTTATCAGCACGATTTTGCGGCATAGTCGTAAAGTTACCGTAAACAATAACTGTGTTGGCCAAGTCGCTTTAAATAATAATCACACAAGGTCAAACATTACTCATCCTAAAACATTTTAGAAAGCTTGACAGCACAAAAGTACATGCTTAAGAGCTTCGAAATGAATGGCTGTTAAGCTTACTTTAACAGTTTATCCTTTTCATACCCATCAGTAACTCGGGGATTTTACATTACACGATTAGCGGGGGGGGGGGGGGGGGCGCCCTTATCGTTTTACTTGCAATTAGCCGTACTGCTGCACGTAACAGGGACAGTTGTTAAGTTGGCCTCAAGTAAACAACTGCCCGAGATTGAGGTTTCAAATCCACCAGAGGGCGATGATTTTTCGGGTGTAAAAATCCTTAGCATGGCTTCCTTAGGAAGGAAAGTAAAGCCGGTGGCCCCATGTCATAGATTTACGGCACGTAAAACGACCTCAAGCTTGAGAGAGAGCCTTCTGAGCAAAATTGATCGGTCTTTGACATCCAATATACAGGCGTATCGGAAAGAATGTGAAACAACTTAGTTGTTTGCGCGAGCTTACCGCACATATATGGCGAGACAGTCTATGTACACTCTGTTCAGTTACAATGTCTTCGGGACAGCAACGTATCACACAATGGTAGGTACGAGAGATCATCCATTTGTGTTGCATTATTGACTGTACACCAGCTTACAAGTATTTCGCTGTTCTAAACCGATAGCAAGCGATTGGAGCACTCTCACAACCAAGGTCAATGCGCCTGATCGGTTTGCCAGGTAGTAGAATTGAACGCTGAGAACCATAGTTAAAGAGCGTTCATAGATAAAACTCAATTTAATTTAAGCAAAACAATACTAGAGATAATGTTCCGAGTCTTAAGCCAACACTGCAGCCAACTTAAGCCTACAAACATTATTATGAAATTCTAATGATAATTTCAAAGGTCAAAGCGTGAGTTAATTGTGTACATTTTTAAAATTAAGATGGGTCTCCCTCGATTATACAGGCACCTATATAAAAAGGTATGCATATTCACACGTTTTTCTTTACTCATATTCAAGTGAAAAGCGACTCTTCTATACATTTATCTTGTAATGGTAAAGCTGTCTCTCTAGAAATGATTTCAAAATAGGTTGTACAAATTTAGTGTTCTATACTCACTGGTAACATGCAATATGCTGAAACTACTGAATTGGAAACGTGAAGACAACTGTCAAAAGAATGAGTTTTTGTTATGATTTACGACGTAGATTGTAGTATCTGTGACCAGAAGCTCTTGAGGCAAACAAATAATAATCGCCCTTGTTCATTATGTTACAACCGTGTTTTGGAACTGTCAGGGAGTTTTACTTTTCCACTACCTGTCTCGCAACACCACAATGAATGTGGAGAGGCACTGTGGAGTCTCGCCAAGTTCTCTTCCTTTATGACAATGCTCAGTCTCAAACAGCTTGAATACCGAGGCAGAGTTTGAAAGATTCAACTGGGAAGTTTTCTCCTATTCTCCATATTCACCAGATCTTACCCCAAGTGATCTTCACATGTTCCTCCAAGGTAAGCACTGTAACACCCATGTTGAAGTCAAATCAGCAGTGAACAGTTGGTAACCTGCACAGGACCCGACCTAGTACAGCACCAGTTTGGAAAAATTTGTCTCACTACCAAAAATGCTTGGAAATACTTGGGGACTAAGTAGAAAAATAACAGAAGGATTGTACAATGCAATTAAAATTATTCCAGCATATGGGTTTTTTTATAAAACAGGAAAACTTACTTATTGGACCCTAGTATTTTTTCCGCGGATAGAAATAACTAGGTTGCCTGAAATTAAATTATAAGGAGTGGAGGAGAGGTTTCGCCATACAAGAACGTAAAGAACGGGGGAGGTAAATTAATTAGAAGCTAACCTTACAACCGGGCCTACTGACTCGAGGTCGCGGGTTCAAATGCGGTCCAGGCTGACGGTTTTTAAGTGTGCGACAGTCCCACGTCATTAGATTTACTGTCATGTAAAATAACTCTTGTGGGAGGAAATTACGGCACACCGGCGAATATGATCCTGCAATCGACAGCGCCTGATAATAAACAAAATATTCATGTCTAATCGTGCAACGTCGGGTAAGCCAGCTGGTAAAATTTAATTACAAAACTTGTAAATTTGTAGCATTGTTGCTATTTATCTGATACTTCATATTAAAAGTTTGATAAACACAAGTAGACTTGAAGCAGCAGAGTTTCTTTATTTTACTATTGTGTCTCTTTAAACAAGAAAATATTCCGTAGTGCATATAAGCTTTCGTCAAATCGTGGATTTGTGAGGTGGGGGTGGCAGGGCTGCTAATCTATTGGCTCAGTTGGCAGCCTTGGTTTTCCAGGCATTGATTACTGAAAGAGAAAGTGAGTGGAGCATCGTTTTGCGCATCGCGATTTCCTGCACATGGCATGGTGGAGTGTTTGCAAACCTCTGCAAAAGGACATAATGAACATTGCTTAGTGAGGGATGTGCTCGGCAAAAGAATGGTCACCCCGTCTTCCAACATACTGCGCATCAGGTTTGGCAGGGTCTGACTGCAATTCAGTGTTTCATGCCTGTCTGTGTCACTGCTAGTGAATTGTTTTATTGCTGCATCATTGTGTTAGTGCAAAAACGAATTAAGCCACGAGTTTCACCTTTTTTTTTTTTTACATAGTACAAGGGAATAGAATCTGTGGACCTTGTGTACTCTTTGGTTTTTTTGGAAATTAAAGTTATTGCTTTTAATTTCACTTCGTTATTTCTAAGCCTCCTATATTCCTTTGATAAAAACATCAATGCCGGCCAAAAAGAAAAGCGATCGTATTTTATCACACAACTAAAGAAATTCGCGCATCATTTATCTCATTTATTAATCAGTTGTAATTCTTTCTCATTTTCTAGCCTTAAAATTCTGACAGAATGTCAGATACAAAATTCAAGTTTATTTTTGCTCCTTAAGAAGTAACATTGTCAAGAAAGCATGCTGTAAAACTTTTTCGTTACTATGAAATGCGCAACATTTATAGGACTATTTCAGCGCATCTACGGCATGGATTACGGGTAGGGAATAATAACGTATTAAAGCATATTTGTAGTAAGTCGCTAGCAATGGAAACTTAGAAAACATAGTAGATAGATGCTGTTCCAATAAGTGTAAACTAGTAGTGCTAACTGCGGATATCTGTAATGTGTAGATACGCTTTTACTGTATCATATTATCTAAATCTGTCTTTTTTCCTTCGAATTTTATGGCATGTTTTAGATACTTAGTGTAATGAAGGGATAGTGCATGCACTTTTATAATGCCTTGTTTCCTTTATGAGGTAACGCGTTTGTGAAAAAATGCAAAATGTGAAATGCATACCACGTTTATTTTTAAGCTTGAACCAGTTAACATGTAAACAAAGCATAAACAACCTATATGTTGATAATAATCAGCTAAATTAAATTAAAAAAATAATTGTGGTCAGTTTCTACTGACAATTCAAACTTTGCAATGTTAGGTACACATATTTGTCCTAAACCTGCACTGTAATAACCTTTCTGAACCTCAGAAAATGCCAAGAAAAAAATAAATAAACAAAATTATAAAATACAAAGGACACCAATCAGGGACTAGGAAGAGATATTTTAAGGAACACTTGGTGCCTGTTGCAGGAGCCTCGGTTCATGGTCGTGCCTTATATAACTCCTGTACCGCTTGTCTATGGAAGAGGATTATTGTATTCCACCCAAAATTTCTATGTGGAGATGTATCTTTTGACCCCTGTATCCGAAAAGCATTTTTATGCTAAAGCATTCTGCGCGCGCGTTTGTGAGCAGTACAACTTAAAAAAACTAAATGTCTGACAAATACTGAGTTTTATACATAAGTCAGACACTTAATAAATATACAAGGTGAGGAAACACATTTTAACCCCAGAAACCTCTATGTGAAAAATGTTTTCGTATTTTTATTCTCTACTTTCTCTAAAACGGTCCAAATAATTTTTATTAAATACTTTACGTTAGCGGTATTGCGTTGATGAATAAACTCTTAAATTTTCTGTAGCTAGCCTTTGAAGCGAAAAATGTAGAACTCGTAAATATGTATTACATTATCTCAAAATTGTTGGTTGGACAAATAATATATTTTCCTAAATATTAATTACACATTTGAATTTTTCAGCTTTTTAATTGTGAGTGGTTGTCTGTCTTATTTCTCGTGATATTTTGCAAAGAGTACGTTAAAATTATCGTTACCACATGATTACGACCCGCTCTTTAAATAGTTGAGGCCTAAATAACCTAACTATCGACGGGCCTTTAAATCCTACTTACTTACTCACTCACTAATCTCTCACTAACAATAAAAAATATGGATACGTTGCACATTTTTGTAAAATGGCTCATATCTCAAAGTGAATTTGTTCCGGGCGTATGTTTACAGGAACATTTATTCTAGTTTTGACCAATCCCAGCTTCTGTTGCAATATCGGGCACTTTTTTAACACCCTGTACAAAGTGAAACAAAAGCAAAGACGTCTCCTCCCCTATATATATATATATATCAAAGCTACCCCAAGTTAAAAATATTTGTATTGACTTAAAATATTAATTATTTCATTAAATTCATATGAAAGTTAATTCATACTAGAATTGTAAACAGCTTTTATAAGAATTCAAACGTTATTTTGTACACACTATTAATTACAGATGCTGTGCAGATATCTACATAAGACAGAAGTTTTACTATTTTAAATTAAATTTACAAATATAATAGTAATAATAAAAATACTACTACCATTTTTCAGCAACGCTTTTAAGGAAATTCAAAGCATAAGTACTTTACTTTTAAAGAAAGCTGTATTCTAATTTTAACGTGTTGTTTTGTGGAGAACAATTTTGCGACTGTCAGTTTTCGTTTTACCGTTCACTCAAACAAAGCAGTGAGAGCAAATGACCTTTAAAGGATATGAAAGATGGCAATGGGAAAGCGCTAACTATCCTTGTTTGCCCGGAACATGTTTCATAACTGATATTGTGTTTGGCAAAAGCTGTTTCCCACGGCGTGGAGGTCAACTTAAGTAGTCTTATGACCTGAACGTTATGACCATATCCGAACTCTTTAATTCTCTAACTTTCAGGATTGATCTTCATTAAAGTTGATGTTAATATGGATACGTAAGCACTTCTAAGGGTTCATTATAGCTCTGCAAATGATCTGAGCCATGTGTTCTCAACCTTTTGCAGTGACGTATCATTGCATTAGATGCAACAGTAAGCAACTTTTACGAGGAAAACGTGTGATTTTGTGGTAGAAGGGTCAGACAAAGATATTTCCCTACAGTCTACATGTATAACAATACTAGTGATTTATTTAGTTATTTCTTGTATTTATGTATTATTTAGAATTATATTGTAACAAAGACGACAAAATCAACCTAAAATTCTTTTTCTCATTTAATTTTCTTTCAAACTTTTGCCTGAAAACGCAGTTCTCTTCTACTGACGTTAACACAGTTTTGTGATATTACAACTCACAATTGTTCTCTTCTCGTAACCTTGACGCAGTCCTTTTACTGTCTTTATCCTTTCTCTGTCTCTCATACACTAACTCCGACGCTCGTTAAAACTTCTTCACGACGCGACGACACACGCAAAGTTCTTACATTCACTAACACACTGGCAGACTCACGTCTGTAACTGTAATTGTCTGCTGTTTCCTAGCCTCCTTATATAGCGGGGATGACGTCTCATGGACCTTTTGCGAACTACTTCAAATACTCCGGCGATGATGTAGTTAGGTCTTTCTCAGACAACCCCTTTTGATTCTTTCACTCTGATTGTTGTTAGTCACGTACACAAACAGTCAAGCGAGGCAGCTTGACCTTGGGCGCCTTTGTTTGCTCGCCGGTCTGGTAAGTGGTGTGAAGTAGCTTAGCCTCGACAGTCCTTTGTTTTGCACCGCACCCGGCGTCACGATAAAACTAAGCCCTGGCACAACAGCCCATGAAGAGCCAAACCTTACCGACCAGCCTCGGCTCACTACAGGCGTCATTGGTGGGGTGCAGTACTGGAGGGTGGTGCATGGTCAGCATCCCGATCCCTCCCGGGCAGTTATGAGGTCTTCACGATCTGGGGCCGCTACTTTTCCATCAAGTAGCTCCTCAATTGGTCCCCCCGGAACTAACGAGGCTGAGTGCACCCCGTGCCATACTGGGATCGAACCCGGGTCCTCCGCGCCAGAGGCAAGCGTGCTACCAACTGCGCTACCCGGCGTCACAATATATTTACTAAATAAACCGCTCAGTCTATTCCTATTCTCTGGATTCCTCTGTGAAATGTCTTATTAATTTTTTAAAGGTTAAAATACAGTAAATGGGTACATAAACCAACTTCTACAGGATCCTGATACTGGTACCCCGTTCTCATAATCAAGACTTACAATAATTAATAAAAGGTATTATATTTAAAAATTTAGCAAATTTCTGACTCACACTTTTGTTTCAGAACTTAGGTTTCCATATCACCAGGCAGTAGCTCGCGTACTACTAATGTTACACGTACCATAGGTTGAGAACTCCTGCTCTGAGCAATTCCGTATTTCCTCCAAATCTCACAGTTGGAGATTAACCATGTAACTTAAAAATTTGTCCTCTGCATTTTAAAAGGAAAACCAAACGGTCTTGTTCTACCTGAACAAAAAATATTTATAAATGTTTCGAAATTGATATCTAGATTGCCACAAAAACCTCAAATACGAAAACCATTCACGCTGTAGAATACATACTAAATAAAATTCTTGCTCTGTTTTCTAAGTTGCATTACTAGACATGCATTTCGTGATTTAAATAGCAAAACACAAAGTATCTCAAAATGTAAATAAAAGGTATTAAAACATTTCTGCTTCAGTAATTAACAATAACTCTAAGGAAATTATTCATTAAGGGTTACAACACTTCTTGAGGTTAGAATATTATAATTGAAAGAGATAACTGAAGTTATTCAGCGAATGTATTTAAAGCATTCATAATCACATTAGGGTATGCAGCACCGCATTATAGCATCACTATAAGCAATAAAGATAAAACAAAAATAAAATGTTTTTTTATCGCAGTTCTTGCTGTATAATTTTTACGAGTATTAGAGATAGCATTATGTTGTAGAACTAACGGCAGAAAGATTATTTTTAATGCGTGCAAGGCATTCCAAGCAGCAACTCGTGTAGTAATAATCCCTGAATTAAATAGTATTTGCGTGTAATGAGTACAAACAGCGAAACTAAACTTAGTGCAATTTAACAGCAATTAAATGAATAAAATGAGTATACCATTATAGCTGTGTAAACAATTTTACATGGCTTCTAAACCAAGCATATGACATTTATTTAGGAAAACTATCGTAAATATACATTGAAATCATGAGAAGCAGTAGAGCTTTGCCAATTCTTGCTTATTCATATTCATCACAGGAAGCATGGTCAGCTGACACTGTTCTCCGATATATAATCTTTATGCTTGTGATGGAAAGACACTAAGCATTTTACTATACCTACTGCTCCTGTAAAATAGGTAGCTCATTAACATGATAATGGAAACACATGGTGTTTTACTCAAAACCGCCAGAGCTTTTTTTAAGAAAATAATTACTATTCTATGGATCCATACCACTTCAAATCTTGCAGGGATTGACAGCATTGTGGACGTTCACTCTAGACACTGGCGGTAAAGTGGAGGGGCAAGGAGATAGTCCAAATCCGTGCCAGTTAGTACCTATCACGGCTATAGTTGGCAAACATTTTCAAAAAATGTTCCATGTAAAGGGAAGTTTGGGGCGAGAAGATTTTCTATTGGTACTTGACCGACTTTTCTTCTCTCTTACTCGCACACAAGCGCGGGCACACGCGCACGAGACATACAACCATTTTATATAAAAAAAGCTTCCGTTTTTATTCAGGGGGCTTCAAAAGCGTGAATTTGCAGTGAAATCTCGGTATCGAAGTTTTGAATGGAACCTATGTATGTGGTGGAGAAAGAAAAAAAAGAAGTTTGTAAACATTAGATTACTGTCCACAAAGGCATATTCACAGCTTTTAAACACTTTGCGTACATTTGTTTGCTTGTTTGTGGGCCATTGCATGCAAGTGTGGAATAGGCCTACAATCATTTACCATACAATCCAGATTTGGCACATAGCAAGTTGCATTTCTCGATTAAACAACGCTTTCGAGATATCGCTTCATCCGGGATCTTGCATGTGCTGCTAGATCGAATGATAAAGCAAGAACTCTCTGTCTGGAGTACTTAACTTAGCCAGCACTTTTCACTAAGGAAAAACAATGTTGCAAAAGTATTGCGTTAGCTTTCAACATCGGCAGTGTGTTCGCAGTGTGTCTCAGCTCTGCATTGTTGTGCGCATATACATATGTAGGTGTTAATCTTTATTGCTCCTCATTATATGATATGAAAATACGCATATGATGATGATGATGATGACGACAGTAATAATAATAATAATTAATAATAATAATAATTAATAATAATAATAATAATGATGATGATGATGATGATGGTGACGACGATGACGATGACGACGACAACAATAACAATAACAATATTATTATTGTTATTATTATTATTATTATTATTATTATTATTATTATTATTATTATTATTATTATTATTATTATTATTATTATTATTATTTTAACAATAACAACAATGATGATGATTGATGATTGATGATACATGTGAATTCACTGTTTTCATTTTATCAAAACTAATTTATTTCAATTTTGCATTCTATTTTACATAAGGCCATTACTCTCTTAGAAATATCGTCATATGGATAGAATTGTAGGCAATTTGCTGCAATGTTTTAAGGAATTCAGTGTATTGGTTCATGTAATATTTATTACTTTTAAAAGTGTCATAAATATAAATCACCCATAGAGCTGAAGCTTTTGGTTTTATTGTCTTGCTCTCACATGCTTATTTATAAGACTGTTTAATGTCTTTTGTCTCATATTTTGCTGCACTAGCAGAAGTAGTAAAGGTAACGTGTACTCAGAATTTCGGTGAAATTAATAGTTTCTATAAGGGTAACTTTGTTTACAGGGCAACTATACCACTGAGGATGAGGACACAAAGAAAGACAGTAAAAAGGAAGAAATTGCAGAAGAAGATGAAGATGCAAAGACTCAGCCCATTCTGCTCACATTCAATGAGGCTCCCAGTTATCTCCAATTTAACCCCTATATCCGCACAGGATACAGAGGCTTTCTCACTACCAAAATGTGTCTCGAGAGGTACGTATATCATAAAATTGATGCTGATATTCAACTGTGGGGAGGAAGGTACACCTTTCACTGCATAAATGCAACAGAATTAAAGTTTTAATGGCTCTGCAACTGTAAATGCTACCTAAAGAAATCCTGTTTGTTTAGCAGTTTTATTATCCTCTTCAGAAAATGATACTCAGTTTTAAAAAATATCCTAATAACTTTCACTATGAGCTTTATTAAAATACTTGAATATTTACATAAATTATTTTATTGAAATTTGCCCAGAAAAGGCTGTTGCACCAAGGGTTAGTTCAATGACATGTATCAAAAATATACATTTGCATCTTATAAAAAGTTGTTTAGAAGATATTTCTTTCTTTATTATTTTTGACATCAGTCTTCCTAATTTTTTGCAGCACAAATTTTTTTAATTACTTGGGTCAAAGAGAAGTCTTCAAATATGTTGATATGTGGATAACGTAATATACTAATATATAACATTTCATGCTTATATCTTAATTAGGCTTTGACTTATAATGAAAATCACATGCAAAAATGAAGATTATTAAAAATAATGACAAATTTGAATGGGTTGAGAACAATGAAATATTTTATGTTTATAAGCAAGCAACTCTTTTGAAGTAATGCAAGTATTAAGAGATTTCCTTTTGTATCCTATTAAATTACAACTTAAACTACAAGATAAAGTAAACTGAAAAAAATGAAATTTCTTTTTATCCTAAAAGGCATACCTTTACCTTAAATTCATAAATGTCTGGATACTTAAACTCTAGCAAACCACGGCATAAAAGCCCAGAAATAACTTCTAGATATATAACTGTTATAACTAAATTATCACTGTTGCTAGCTTATTCAACTAGTTGGTATAAATCCTTAGGACTGAATGAAATTACCAGATAAAAGCATCACCAGGTAGCTTGACCAAGGGAAAATTTAAACTCGGGTCAACAATATACACCACCACGGTGGCTAATACACTTTTTTATAATCAAGTCAAATGTAATGTAATTAAAATAATTACATTAAATTAATTTTCAGTTAGTGACATTATAAATATGGTAGGTAAATCAAGGAAAATTGAAGCTACTAACAGTGAAGCAATAGAATCTAAAACAAGAACAAATTAAAAACTAAACACTTTTGAAGAACTTGCAATATTACGTGAAGCTTTTAGTTTCTAATTTGTTCTTATTTTAGATGGTAGGTAAATTATAACTGAGCTGTTTAGAGGAAGGGTAATCTAACCTATCCATATGTTACAGTTACAGCTCATTTGCTGCTGTTTAAAGATTGAATTGAACTATGGCTAACACAAAATTTAATGGTGGATGGCAGGAGCAACTGGTCAACACAAAATCTAATCAGAGGCTTGCAAGGCCTTGTGATGTTGTATAGCTAAACATGCTGTGAAATCATGCTATAAGTCCAGTCATATAAGTATCATTTGTGCCCACAAAATTTACTTGTACAACAAATGGTCAGGGATCAGTCACCATAAAATTTTGTGTCTGCCATGAAATTATTTTCTGTGTAAAAGAAGTCTGAAGCTAGTCTATCCTGCCACTTTATGTCTCAATGTATGATCATTGTTCGTTCAGTAAGTGTAATTAGTGTCCCCAACTTCTTAAACAAAGCAACAATTAAATAAAAGAATCTGAGGTGAACTGAATGTTACACACTTTATCCTATTCATGAGTGTATTGAAGCAGACATCCATGTTTAATTACTCTAAAATATACATTTGTCAAAGCTTAGTGGTGTTCTAATCTAATACCAATAAATAATCATGATCACTTCCATTGATATGAAATTGCTGGAATGTACCTGAAGCATCAAGAAGTCTGTAATCTCAATGTTTCAGCTCAGCATAGCATGGTTTTTTTCCTTTTTTGTTTTCCAAAATTTTTCAGATCCTTGGAGAGATTGGTTTTTCAGTATCATTGGGAGTTCTCATAGTCATATAATAGAAATGCACTGATGTGATAACTGCAGATTTATTGTACCCCTTTCCCGAAGAGCTACAAGAATATCCTTTGAATATTTCCTAATATCTTTTGAAGAAAACACGTTAGATTAAAATAGATTTTTAAAAATTCTGTTTGGGTTATGGTTGAGGAAGGCAAGTAACAGTTTTCAAATGTTATAATTTGAGTTAGTAGTTAAAATTTGAGGTACTCTGTTAGCATTTCTGCTGCATACGTCAGAGGCCATGACTTTTAACTACCTGACATTCACCTTTGTTCATCTGGACTCTGAGTATTGTCACAAAGTTGTTTTCTCTGCCGAAAAGCATCCTTGTGTGTCCTTGCTCATTATGTAACTTTTGTTTCTGGTAAAAGTAAACACTACATAATTACTTGAACTTTTGTGTGATGGAAGAAAGAAAGGAAAATATATATAGATTTCTTTTTTAAGTTTGTCCTTTAACCTGGTAGGTTATATCAAACGATAAATGACTGAAATGGGTGAAATGATGCTCTAATTAACCTAAAGTTACCTAACATTTGTGTTCTCTTGAAAACTGAATAACTCACGTTGAAATTCAAACTTGGGACCTCTTCCCCACATCACAGAGGCAGCCTAACATAGGATTATTACATTTTACAATATATAATTCTGCTAAATGGGAAGTGTACAGGTTTTATAACTGCTTATGATACAATTATTTTCTTTTGTTTCATACGAAATCATAATTCTAAAGCATGAATGAATATGCTAAGGAGAGCATTTCTTATATTAAAAATGACAAATATAACAAAAGTTTTTGTGTTAACCTTACCTATTAGGTGTATGCTCAAAAATACATTTATTCTTGGTACAACAAAAGCATTGACTAGTTTATTTTCTATCATTGCAGTTTCATTACTTACACAGTGATAGTGGTGTGCTTGTTTGTGACTTTGATCATTCCATTCAGTGTGCAATTTTATTAGTTTGAGAAGTCAAAGATGCTGAATGCCATGAACCATCCTTAATTCTGGAATGCATTTTAGCTTTTTTACTTTGTGTCTTATTTGTTTATTTCTTAGGCATCATCTATGATGAATTTATTGATGTAGGTATCCTTGATATAGAAGTACATACCCAATAGGGTGGTTTAAAGAAGAAACATGTTCAAGATGAAGGCTCATCATGTCTTTGGTTCTGATGATGGAAAAATGCTTCAAAGCATTGCTCTTTAGAATGACTTAAATTAACAGACATGTCCCAAAATTGACATTAATTGATCTACATTTTGTGATGTCCTAACTTCATTGTGGTATACAGTTAATTCCTGACACATTTAATAAAACTTAAAACCAAGAATCCATGACCAGAATTATATGTTAGTTTACAAATTCTTTTATGTATCAACCAAAACACATATCCCATTAAAGTGTGTATTTTGTTTGTATCTTCCTGAAGAACTGCCACTTTACCAACACCTACCACTGCCTGACTCCTCCATTAACACATGATGTCTCCATCTCTATATCTCCTGTGTTTATTTTAACCTGTCTGGCCATTTTTGCATAAATGACACATTCGTAATTGACCTTCCATTACTATTATCTACACAGTCCATCTTGACCCTGAAAAATAGCAAGAATTTTTGTTGCATAACTGAGTACCTATAGGTGCAAGCTATTTTTCACTATACATTTAAAGCAGTAATGTAATTAACAGTTATGTGAAACAAGAGTTGGCTACACTTTATCAATCTTTCTTACAGTTATGTTTTGCTTGTTCACATAATGTCCATTGGGCAAAAATGCTGGAGAACTTGAGGACATTATCTAATGGGTTTATCATATAACAGAAATAGATAATACTGCCAATAAACAATTATAATGCAAACATTAATTTTTAGCATATTTTGGTGGACCAATGAAACCGTTAATATCTGGAGCCATATATTTGGATGGATGCTCTTCATGGGGCTGACATTATACGACCTTGTTCTGCTCAACATCCATGCATCCTTTGCAGACAAGTTCATCGTTGCATTACTATTAGTCTGCTTTCAGGTGAGTACACTAGCACTTTTATAATTAAAAAATAGCACTAAACTACATTAGTTTGATGCAAGTTTTTATTTTTAAGAAAAAAGGGAATAAACAAAATTTTAAAATAGGAACATTTGAGTTGATTAATAACACTAAACAACACTCACTTTTAAAATTTCCCCTTGCATGTTTCAGAGGCTGAAACACGTTGTTTAGTGTTATTAATCAACTCAAATTTTCCTATTTTAATGTGATTCCAACAACAATGTCATCAACTTCCAGTATTTATTATTAAGCAACATTTTGTTTGATTTCCTTTTTTCTTTCTGGAATAGACAATACATTGTAACATTGCTATTTTACTTTATAAAAAGCACTCATTTTAATACCTTAATATATTAACCATACAAGTGCATTTTTCAGTCAGAATCAATGCATGAAAGGAAGGTTAATAATGGTTTAAACCCATTACTTTGTTTCTTTTAGTTTAACATCATTTAATTTGGCAGGTCATATGAGACAGTGAATGAATTAAATGGGTGAAATGATGCTCAAGTGAACGCAGGTTCCACAGAGCTTAAAGTTACCCGACATTTGTCTTCTCAGGATAAAGGAAAATTCCAGAAAAAGTCTTATCTAGATAATTCACCATAATTCACCCTAGCTGAGATTCAAACACAGGATGCCTTGAATTTGAGGCAGACACACTACCCCCACACCATAGAGACAGGCACATTTAATTTGTAAGTCACTGCGGTTATTGGTAAAATATAAATACTTTGTGTTTTTAAAGTTCCTATCAATAATACATGTTTTTTTTTGTTTACCATTTTAGAAGTTTTGGGCTATTTAACTTTATGAAATGGGCCATTTGTTATATTGCTTTTTGTGTACTTAATGATTATTGATTGGATGTTTCATCCATAGATTCTAATACATAAACATTTAAATGCAAGTCACCTTAGTTTCACTATTATACAAACACAGCTAAAAAATGATCTAAATAAAAAAAATTATGCCCAGGAATAGATTTTTATGTTTTGTTTTTCTTTTTAATTCTAGAATTTTTCCAATCACTTTATAACAGCAGGGAACTATTTGTATAGTTTTTTATTCTATAATGTTCTGGTAGGTACCAAAGTTCTTCGTCGTGTATTTATAGCCAAACATGCTCACTGATATCAATGGATATTTGTGTGTTTAACACCTTTACCTTATCTGCTAATGTAACAAATAATATAGAGACTATAGGCTTCACTTATCTTTCATATATGGTGTAGTTGTTGAGTAATTAATCACAGACCGGTGAAACTAGTCAGTGATTTAAATTAAGAACAAATTAGAAACTAAAAGCTCCACTTAGATTTTGTTGCTTCACTGTTATTAGCTTCAATTTTTCCTTAATTTAGTCAGTGATTAATTATTCAACAACTCACACCATATATAAAAGATAAGTGACACCTATAGTCTCTATATCAGAGGTGAAAAACATTACTCAGCAGGTGTGAACACATTCCCCGACTTCCCCTCCCTTCATGACCACGAAAGTGGGAAAAACAAAGTGAAAACCGGTTCTAGCTAAAGCATGTTACTATAGTTATGGAGGGGGGACTCCTCTCTTCACACCTGTGGAGTAATATTGAAAACCCTGTTATATATTATTTGTTATACAGTAGATGTAATTTGCTTCATTGTTAATAGCATCAGTTTTTTACTGAATACCTTTAGCTTACTTTAAAATTTTTAGTAAGAAACAGGCATAAATGAGCTAATGGATGTTGTTGAATTTGATGTACCGATTCAAACTAAATTTTAAAATGAATAAAATAGCCTTTTAGTTTACTATACAGGCTTTGAAAATTTGTGTATTTGAAATCTCGGAGTAAATTTTAGAGTACTAATTTTTTTAGCATTACTGAATTTCTGAATTTTACTGATGCATACACAATATTTGTTTCAGATATGTATGATCTTCTCATCAATGTATCACACATTCTCCTGCCGATCAGAAAGAGCCTTTACATGCTTCCTGTCTTTTGATTTATTTGGCATTGCACTGAGTTTACTTGCCATTTATATGTCAGGAGTATACTATGCATTCTGGTGCCACAAGGTATGACCCTTTATTAATTGAAACCATTAGCTTGCATAGTTTACCTTATTATAAAATTAAGTTATTGTTGAAACACTTAACATCACTTAGTTTGTGTGACGGGTAGTTCTGTGTGTTGTGAAGGGAGGAATATGTACTGTCAAGATGTCGTCTCCGTTGCCCTCGGCTGTTGACTCTTCTTCAGGGGTGGTTATGCAGGTGGATTAATAAGTGCTTCTTAGCATTCGAACATTGACTTTATTCACTTTCTCTTATACCAGTTCCCTCACAGCTACACCCGTCTCATTCAAGTAGTTGAGTCTTTCTGTCCCGGAGTTCACTGCACCAACCCTTTTGTGGCCTTCCACTTTGTTCATAACGGTACCTCCCCTTGCTACGGTCAGTATGCCTGTCTTAGAAATACCTGTGCAGTGAGGGGTGACAAATGCCCCGCATCCTGTTTGTTCCCTTTCAATACCAGAATGAGGCGTTTGAAGACCGCATGGTCGCTATTTACATTTCACAAGTTTCCAAGTATAACTGCTTATCACTAACAATATTTAAACAATTATTATCCTAAAATATTTATCTATATACAAATTATGTTCTAACCTAATGTACAATATACATACTAATATGTACCGTTACATATGCCCCTAAGTTTAAAATAATTTGTTGGTAACAAAAATTATTTTTAACTTACATGCTCTAACAGCGAAACCAATCCTAAACAACGTTGAACTATGATACACTTCTCGATGTTTGTCGAGGCTGCGTGCCTGATTAATTGTATGTGTTAATTTTTATGGCATATTTACATTTCTTTTTTTTTTTGTATCTTTTATCACTCTTCACTTTCCACTGTGCACTACATGTTTTTGAGTTTTAACAAAAGGCAACACATATTTTTGTCAGTTGACACCAATGAAACAATTTTTAAATACATACATTTCTTTTGTGGATATACCACTTAACCCTCATGCATAGAATTGTGTGTTATGTTATTACCCCATCGCTAACAACTATGGTCTATATTTTAATTGTTGTGAAAAGAATATTATTTTAGAATGATACGTATATTTACTTTTTTTTAAGGAGGAAAATGGTTTGAGTGCATGAAACAGAGTAATTTTATTTTTGCCAAAATAGTTTCCATTCCTTCGGGTTGAAACTGGTCTGGGATCGAATAAGAATTTTAATCTTCTCGCATCTATTGTCATTCTTAGCTCTCCACTTATTTTTTTTTTTTTTAAAGTCCAACAAATAGGATTGATATGCTCAGAAGTGCTTTGCCTAATTATTACATCTTGTAACATGTCGCATATGACTTTATCCGCTTTGTCCCTTAAAGAAATGGAAATGGGTCTACATTTGTACCGAAAAGGTTTTATTCCGTTTACAGTGAAACTATGAACATAAGAGGTACAACACCCTGCTTTTTTAGAAAAAACTACGGTTTTTGTATAAGATATAACATAGGCGTTCCCTGCTTTCGGCACTGATTCCTTGGGCTTTCGCGGCAATTAGATAAACATCTGTTTCTTGATGAGGGTCAACTACCTGTCTTGAAGCTTCCATCTGACCGTTCAGATCATCGCAAAATTCCATAGGAATATTATAAATCGTAATTACCTCATTCATGGTTTCCTCTGCTAAGTATTCAATTTTCCCCAGATTAGCTATGTTTTGGTTATCAATTCCCATTACAGTTAACACATTATTTATGCTTATATTTATATATTCCACGAAAAATATTTCATCTTCCTGAAGTATTTCGTCCTTTCCGTTCTGCGTCGCTTCCGCTTTTTCTTCATTTTCAAATGGAACTATTAAATTTCTTGCCTCCAGGGTGATTATTAATCTTTTCTCTCGGAAATCCATGATAGCTTCCCACATTGATAACATGTCCGAGCCAATTATTATATCACATACTAACTTAGGAACAACAAGCAGTATCATTTCAAATAAACTCCCGTTTATATTAATCTCTAGCATTATCTGGTATTTCACGCGATGTCTTAACTTTCCCACAGCTACGGTACAAAAATTCCACTAGTCGGTAAACACATTATCTTATTTCCTTCTTGGAGTAACGTATTATAAAGCTGCTCACTTATTACCGAATTTGATGCCCCTGAATCAAGCATTGCGCAGTAATATTTTCCCATCAAGGTCAATTTTATAGTGGGAGGGTTGGACATCACATTTTTGCTATCTGATTTAAATACCTTACCCATATTAAATTGATTTGTATTATCATCGGATCCCTGACAATTTGTTTCTACACCTGGACACTGATTATTACGAGCAACTTCCGGGATCGTGCAGTGCTCGCTTATCAGTTTCCCTGTCTTTGAATTTCTACTTCGCTAACTGCCTCTGCATTACTATCGCCGATAAACGAATTTGCGTGAGGATTTAATAATGTTGGCAAACCTGCATTCCCATTTAACTCTTGGGGCAAAAATTGATTAGCTCTTGTTTCACCCTGTACTCGATTGTTTTGGTTAAAATTACTCGCATAAATGTTTTCCGGCCTTGTATTATGCCTGTTTTGATGTCCTCGATTATGGCCATAAAATCTAACTGTATTAATTTGTCCATTTCTTCCCCTCTGATACTGATAATAATTTTGATTTTGATTTCCATTTCTCTGTGGTGATTGTCTACCCGTAGGAAAGTTATTTTCTCTTCTACTTGAAGTTCTGTTCTGAAAATCTGGTTCTGTATATTGGTATCTCTGCCTTGTATCCTGACCGGGTCCTCTGTTCCAACTTCTGTAATATTCTGCCCCTGCTCTAACAGAACCTGAATTGTTTCTGTTTCCATTCTTTGTATTCGGATCAATGGAATCCCTGATATTTTCCCTGACTGTAGTCGAACGCAGAAAGCAAGTCTATCATTTCTGATAAACTTCCTGGTTTTGCCACTATAAGGTTATTTCTAATGTGCTCCGGGTAGTGACCGATTACTATTGCAATGAGTTCTTTTTCCTTTAGCGGTGAATCTAATAATTTGCTTCTCTGAACGATCTTCAAAAAGTAGTCGATCATGTTTGTTCCCGAATTTGGATCGTATTTCCCATTTGATATTTCCATTCTAATTGCATTTTGCTGGTTTGCCCCCCAATATCTAGCCAGAAAATATTTTCTAAATGAATCGAAATTTGTGTCCTCGCCCAAAGTTAGGCGCAACCAATTTCTAGCTCGCCCTTCTAAGCCTTTGCCTACAACCACCATCCTTAATGCCTCAGGAATTTGCTTTAGTTTAAAGTAATTCTCTATTTCTTTAAGAAATAATTTTGGGTTATCACCATTTTCCTCCTGAAAAGTTGGTACGGGAATTTCATTTAATATATGATGCGGCCATGTTTGGTAACTAATGGGGTTTATAGCATGCACACTTGATTCACCGGATGCAGAAATTTGTTCTGCAAACATTTCACCTGGATCAGCTGAGGCTTGAATTGGACTTTGTACTCTGTCGGTTCTAGCGTCAGCTGAGACTGCAGGTACATTTACATCAGAAACGGTACATGTGTTTGTTACATTTAATTCTAACCTCGAAAAAGTACCCCTAATATCCTGTATTTCTTTACTTAAATTATGTTGGCTTGCATTAAAATTCACCACGAGGCATCTGACAGATTCAATTTCTTTAGTAGTTTTTAAAACATCTGCATTTGTACTCGATACTGAGGTTTCTACCAAGTTCTTCAACATTTGTACATCCTTGTCCACTTTGTTTTCTAAGCCCGTTTGTTTGTCAGATATCTCTTGGTGAAAATTTTGCAATTTGGTCTCTACCCCTTGCTGCATACTACCCAACTCTCCCGTAACTGCTTCAATTTCTGATCTCATTTCTGTCATTTCTGTGTTCATCTCCCCCTGACTAACTATAAGAGACTGCCATTTCATTTCTATTCTCTTTTCTAGGTTCACTATATTTTCCTCTAACTTTTTGTTACTTTGCTCAACTTTACTGTCTATTCTGTTTTCTAAGTTCGCTATACTTTCCTCTACCTTCTTATTGCTTTGCTCGACCTTCCTATTGTTTTCCTTAATTTCCCTGTTAGTTTCCTCTAACTTACTTTCTATCAACCTCCACAATAAACTAATAGAATCTCTATCTATCATCTCTTGACTGACTGAGGCTACAGCTTGCCTGTGTACATGTTCCCGACTATCACTACCTACTTCTACCATTTGCATATCTGCCTCCTTCTCTGCTTCACAATTGTTTCCATTTATTTGGTGGCTACTTTCCATTTTATCTACAATTTTCCCACTTCTTAATAGCATGCAAAACTGTTTACAGATATATTATTGTGGTTCTTTACAACTCACTTTTAGAGCTTCCTATACTCAATGGGCGTATTTCCTGTGAAGATGTTCTGCTGGGATGTCTAGTAGTAGATGCGCTCCGGTCTTTGATGACGAATGTTGGTACTCCAGGGTGCTCACTGGATGCTGAATGATGATACTTGTAGCGTGGATGCTGAATGAAGATATCTTCGTAGTCCTTGGTTTTTACCTGCCGTCTCGACTTTACACGTTGGGTGCCATCTATGTGACGGGTAGTTCTGTGTGTTGTGAAGGGAGGAATATGTACTGTCAAGATGTCGTCTCCGTTGCCCTCGGCTGTTGACTCTTCTTCAGGGGTGGTTATGCAGGTGGATTAATAAGTGCTTCTTAGCATTCGAACATTGACTTTATTCACTTTCTCTTATACCAGCTCCCTCACAGCTACACCCGTCTCATTCAAGTAGTTGAGTCTTTCTGTCCCGGAGTTCACTGCACCGACCCTTTTGTGGCCTTCCACTTTGTTCATAACGGTACCTCCCCTTGCTACGGTCAGTATACCTGTGCAGTGAGGGGTGACAAATGCCCCGCATCCTGTTTGTTCCCTTTCAATACCAGAATGAGGCGTTTGAAGACCGCATGGTCGCTATTTACATTTCACAAGTTTCCAAGTATAACTGCTTATCACTAACAATATTTAAACAATTATTATCCTAAAATATTTATCTATATACAAATTATGTTCTAACCTAATGTACAATATACATACTAATATGTACCGTTACATTTGTCTTTACCAATTTCAAGAGCTTAACTTGCTCACATCATCAGAATTTAGATTCACATCAATGTTACTAGCTTATTCAAATGTACACAAATTATTACCTTACACTATCAGCAGCCCCTTTTTCAGTTTTGCTGCAGTAATGCAAACATTATTTCAAAAGCAATTACTAAATTAAAAAGCTCTTGTGAACAAACCGTAGCTCAGGCAATTTTGTACATTTAGACTTGTGTGGATTTGTAAGACTATGTGTTACTTGAACTATGGTTTTAAATAGGAATTTACTTGCAAAATACAGGTGTTTTGCAATCAATCATTGGGATTTCCAAGGATGGAAATTCTGTTCTGTATTCCTGTTTGAACGCAGCTGAAGCATAGAGCAAATTATTCTTCACTGACTCTTTCTTCAGCTCCCAATATTATTGCAGCACAAATAAGTTAAACATCAGTACCTCAAATGTTACCTCAAAAAATATATGTTATTTCACTTACCTTCCCTTATGTTATAATATATTTTACAGCAATCAGTAATAATATAACTAAAAAGAAGGCTAATGTGGTCTTGGTAATTTTCATGAACTTCCACAATAGTTTTTATTTGTATCCATAAGCATAGCAGCATAATATAACTGCCTATTTTGGGAGTGAGAGAGTGAGGAGGAGAGAGAATGAGAGTTTATTTGTTCCATTTATATGCTGCCTTAAACATCTAAGGTTGTACTGGCATATTTTCCTTTGGAACTTATGATTTATATAACTTTGGGTTTGTTTACATTGTGTTTTCTTTAAAACATTAAATTCACACACACATTTACACTCTCACTTGTACTTCTAGGCTCTGGGAGAGTAGGAAATAATTCTGACCAAAGAAAAATTTCCATCTCCCCACTGGAAATCGAACCCAGGACCTCTGGATTTGGAACTTAGAATGCTAACCACAGAGAATTTTTTTACAGTTTTGAAGAAAGAACAAAAAAAGAGATTAATGAATATTTTGTAGGAAGAAACTTGTGAAGAAACTTGACATGTGATAGATTAATGAAAAATTGTTTTAAAAATTTGTTTATGGTAAAGGGAGAAGAGCACTGAAACTGTTCACAAAGAGGAAAAGAGAGAAGAAAGTGTTTGGCAAGATTGGGAGAAAGGAAAAGAGTAAGAAAGACAATTACAGATGAAGACATTATTAAGATAAATTATTTCTATGGAGACAAAGAGGGAGGTTCAAGAAAGGAATGATGGAGGAGGCTGGATTTATTGGTCATGTTTTTAAGCAGAAGAGTGTAATTGTTTGATTGATTGGCCTGACATTGTTTCAGTAGAATCCTGGATTTACTAGCTTTGCATACATACACTCAGAAGAATAAAAAGGCTTACTAATATAATTACTGGTGCAAAGTATTTTTCTGCTGTTTACATGAACCAGAACCAGTCTCTGCTGCTCCCTCTTGCCTTAAACTTATTGTCACTCGGTCGTTGGGCACCTCAGTAGGTCAACATATGCCTGAGGCAGAGTTCTGATCATGAGACAAAGATTTCTCCTAAACAGTCTCTTGGTTCCATCACCTTCACCTACTTGTACTTGGGTTTACATAAGAGAAATGTAGCATTATTGAAAACAAATTTATACATGTCAAGATGGTGACAAGACTTTCTCTTCTGCATCCATCAATGTGCAGTTTACTTACACTTCCTATTGGGAATGAAAAATTCAAGGAGTGAAATGTTTTACTTAGTCACTATTGAACCATGCTTTCTTAATGGTGGAAGGCACTCAGCTTCATTTCTACTTTCCCTACCACTTACCTATGGTAGTTAGTAAGTAATCTATCCCTCCCACACAAAAGTGTCATATAAAAATGTTGAACCAGAAGTGCATGTTTTGTGAACACTTGCATCCATGTACATATGAGTAAGTAAGATGTAGAGGGAAAATTTTGCAATGGTTATAATTTTTTCAAATGGGAAGTTGGTATTCATTTTTTTATCTCTTGACCATGCAAAGAGAACAGAATTTCTCACATAGTGAACAGCTCTTAAGGGGGAGGCGTTAATCTAAGTATACTGCAAAAACACTTAATTTTTTCTCTCTTCTGAATTAAATTGGAAATACTTCAAAATTTATCTTAAAGTTTGTTTTCCATCATTATTGATAAATGTCAGAAGTAAAAGCATTTAAAGTCTACATATTTAATAGGCATGGCAGGTATGCATTTTTTTAATGCTTGTTTTTTTGACTTAGTGTTTTTTCACATAAAAGTCTTTAATTTTAAAACCATTTTACAGAATTGCATTAAATTTGTTTCTAATGTATCTACATGATGATTGTTGACGTGAACTACCAACTTTAATGTAATATTTATATACTTTTTTTAAAAGATTTAAGTATGCTAAAATATTTTATATTTTGAATTTTTGTATCCCAGGGACCCACATGTGGTTTTCGTGGTGGATGAAGCGGCGTCAGGGTGGGTTTTCTCCAGGCTCTCCAGTTTCCCCCGCCACTCATTCCACCAGTTGCTCCATTATCACCTTTCCAATTATCAATTTTGCCTGCATTTCATATCATCCTCTTCCTCACTCTCATACCTGGTGCTTGGCTGACCACCCACTTCCAGGTCTTCACTCTGTCTGGTCCAGAGGTTCCTCTGCTCCCAGACAGACGTCTGACCCTAGGCACTGGCTTGTAAGTCCTATGGGGTGTAAGTCCTACATATGGGGAGAAGAATCAGAAGAAGAAAGAGGAACAAAGAAGAATTTTTGTAAATAGTTTTTTTTTTAATTTAAAGGCAAATGACCCCACTAAAGAAACTGGTAGTTCAGATTAATTCTGAGAGTATTTTTAATAGGTTGCACAAGCATGAAATTTCTAACATAATAGCATTAACTTAAAAAGGTAATTGAAATCACAATATGTATAATTATAACAAGCAATTAATATAGCTGGTAATAAAAAGAAATGTGAAATTGCACCTGCCTGCGGTGCTAGGGGTCCTGGGTTCGATTTCCGGCAGGGGGGTAGGAATTTTTCTCCAGTCAAGATTATTCCTCATCCTTCCCTGAGTCTGGAAGTATGAATGAAAGTGTGAATGTGCGTATGAAGCCAATGTATAAAAACCCCACTGTTAAACGAATAAAAACCAATAGTCAAGGCCGCCGATATGACCTCTACAGTTAAAGGCTGGATATAAATGGAGCAATAAAAAAAATGAGAAATTTAAATACTGGAACTATTTTTTTCTGATTAATAGATAGTTCCATATTATGTCAGTTAATTTCCATGAAGATTATTTTGAATAACTCAGAAGCTAAAAATTTTAGAAATAAGTGATGATATGCAATAGATGGTCGATTCGGGCTTGTAGGCCATGGTCCAGTCGAAGTGATGATAAATAATGACTACTTGAAAGATCTGAATATCACTTAAAGCCTACTGTAGTAGTTCCATACTCCTCTTGCACCTACAAGAAAGCATAAGATAATTTCTGCAAATGTTTATTTCAATTAACAAAAGATTGAGGAATACACATTTGTAAGTATAGTTTGCATAAGAGTAGATAAGTCATGTGAATGCAACACATCACATTTTTATTATGTAAATACTTTTCTCTGACATGTATCTGATTCTACTTCATGTATGTTATTTTCCTCAGTGTATTCATGTTCATCTTTTATTCCTTCATCAGATTTTCCATTGTCAGTTCCTGTAACTATATCATGCTCACCTTCAATTACACTGTTATTGTACACATAACCTCAATGTCACTGAGATCTTCATTTACCTATTCAAGGACTTGGGATTTAAAAGCAGGAGTGTTGGGTGTTAGCTGATAGTTAAGCATGAGGTGACATCATAAACTATGCTGTCAAAAATGTCAATTGAAGTAAAACTTATGCAACTGGTGACATGACATCTTAGAGATGTCTTGAAAACTTATGCCTTTTCTAGAATTCCACAACATCTTCAAAAAAATACATTATCTTGGCCCCACAAAATAATTTCAGCATAGAGAAATTATTGTGCAACAAGTCAAAGGACCACATACCACAGAATAAAACAGTAGGAATCTATCAAATCAGTTCCCCAGATTGTGACCAGATTTACATAGGGAAACCAAGAGGAATTTAGAACCTAGGCTAAAACAGCACATGAGATGCATCAAATACAAACAGATGGATATATCTGCAGTTGTACACCATTTTTGGACATCTAACCACAACATTACACTGAACACAAAACTTTTAAAAGCTACAAAACATGCTGCAGAGTTGGATACCAGGGAAAAAATTCATATAATAAAAAACAAGTTCCGCGTAATGAACTTTGATTTGCCTCCACAAAGACCTTTATGGAAGTATATTGGCTCACCCCTAGATGTCAGCTCAACCAACCACACATCAAACAATATCAAGAAGAAGTTAAGCTCTTGAAATTGGTCAAGACTAATTACATGTAAGTGATGTTATGTGTTTCAATCCAACTCAGTTTTCATTATAATTTAGATTCACATCACTTTTACTAGCTTTATAAAAAGATACGTAATGAAATAATGTTCATCAATAGTTAAAATAGCACCATATAAATGGCAGTGGAATCAGCAATAATAACCCAATGAACTAACAGAGAAAACGATGAACTGTTCCAAGAAGCATTTTCTACAATGGATAGCGAATACCTGCTTGTGTGGGTGATTGGTTCTTAGTTCTTCTAACAGCCTAGGTGAGGTGCTGAGGTATTCTCACCATATGGCCTGCTATTATATTGTCATAACAGCAACTTGTGGGATTTGGAGAAATGCATGCACTGCCTGTCAGTTCACTCAAGGTGCAAACAGTGTTTGTCAGTGAATTTTGCAGCTGAATATTCAAAGAATGGTTGATTCTGAAAGTGATTTTAGTATTTAATAAGGCTTTTCAATCATAGTTTCCATTTATCAGGCTAATCAATGATAACACACAAACCTGTGTAGGCAAATTTTGAACGGTAGAATCAAACTGAAGACAATTGCAAAATTTGAGGCAGTACCAGCATTTTTCCATGGTAGCTCAGTGGTTAAGAGCAGCCACATGTAGAGCAGAAAATTCATGGTTCAAATCCCGGCTAGGCATTAGGTTTCTTTTTCTACTTCAAGCTATAGGCTTTAGGCCTGTTGCAGCTCCTTTATTGTTGAATCTATCTTCTTGCTGGTCGGCCAATACTTCTTTAGGTACATATTCCAACAGGTACATATACAACAGCTATTTTTGGAATTCTATCTTGGTTCATACGTTGTATGAACCATTTCTGTTTGTATTGATCTACAGTTTCTAACAGGCTGCTAACTTTGGATTTTTCACTTCTAATTCTACATTTTCAATCATGTTTATTCAGTGAAAAGTTAGAGTTAGTTAAGAAGGCATACCTATGGACTCCTGATTTGAAAAACTTAGATGGAGAAGAAAGTGTAAAACTTTGTGCATGCATTCAACTCTGAGCTTTACAGGAAGAAAGTTTGGTTATGCAGCTCTGAAACTTTGTGTAAAGCTCTTCTGCTGGCCTTGATGATTGCTCAGAAACAGCAAATCTCCTTGTAGCAGTAAAGCCCAAGTTATTCATGCATAATGGATATAATTTCTAGTTTCATGCCTTTGCAAAATTTTCAGAGTTTGCCACTCACCACAAGCATCACTGGTTGGCTATGTTTACTCACTGATAGGTAGTACCTATTTCAAAACATCAGCTGCATTAGGGATGCCACATCACCAGTGAAGTGTTAAAACACACAATTTATGTTAAATTTTGTTTCACATTAACTAGGAAAACTACGAATTTTGTATTTGTTGGAGGAAAACTACGAGCTTTGTGCTTGTAGGAGGAAGCCTATGAATATTGTGCTTGAAGGATGACAGCTATGAATGTTGTGCTTGAATAGCATTTTTGCCATTGGTTTGAATTTTCCAATATTTTTTTATACAAGCCAAAGAGAAAATTTCAAGAGCAAATTGCTCTCATCATTATAAATGACTGACTGGCTCTTGGTGATGTTGTCATGGTTGTTTGTTGTGGCATCTAGTTGTCCTTAATTATTCCTCTGTATATGTGTTTCTTACAGTTGTTACTTTATCTAATTGTTTTTATTTTTATTTCTAGGGATTGCAGAGTTTCTATCTCATCACTGTCTTGCTCATCTTCGCTATTGCCATGGTGCTGCAGATACCAAGTCTAAACGTGGATGCCAACACAAAACTGTTGGTTTTCATTGCCTGGGCTGCTTATGGGGTAGTGCCAACATGCCACTGGACTATTATAATGGGGGGATTAGAGAATTCAGTTGTGCAGGTTTGTTGTAATCTTGTTCTTTACTCTAAAAGCTAATCTCAATTTAATTCAGTTCTGTTAATGTTATGATCTAGTTGGCGCAGTTCCAGTAATGAATCATTCTGCATGCACTGTGCTAAAGCTTGGAACTGATATTTTTGTAAATGTTATGGTGGCAAGATGCCTAGAAAATCTTAGATATTTCTGTATTTTTGTCTTCTTTCCTGTAAGCAAGACAATTTCTGCAGAATATTGAATGTTCTGTCTTTTAAGAGTTTCAAGTATTCTTAATCTAAAAATTAAACTTGGGAAGAAAGGAAATCGTAACTCAGCATGAATATGGTATTTGAATTTTCGTTACTAAGATACTTCATACAAAATATGAAGAAAAAGTTGCCAAATATGAAAATATTAAGACAAAATCCTGAAACCTCTTGCAATATAGCATATTTCCTAGGATAATATTCACATTTTTATGCTTTTTTTTTAAAAGTAAAAGCACACAGTGTAATCATTATGCGAAGAATACATTATTTAAGACTGATCCTGTTAAACCTCAGTGATTAGTGTACAGTTACAGGAGTAAGAATGAATCTGAGCATATTCAGGCATGGCCACATTATGCTGTTTGAAGGTGAAAAGAAAGGAGAAGGGAAGAAGCGGAAAAAAATGTACTCTGTGATGCTGAAACCATAATGCAAACACCTACTTCAATAAAAATAAATAAATAATGGTGATTAAGGAAAATTGAAGCTATTAACAGTGAAGCAAGAATCTAAAATAAGAACAAATTAGGAACTAAAAGCTTCACTTATCGTGCAATATTGTTAAGATGAGTGAAACTTTAGTTTCTAATTTGTTCTTATTTTTAATAATGGTGACTTTGTATTTATTGAACATTGTTTTCAAAAGCATTTACAATACTGATGTATGTACTTTTTAACTAAAGCCAATATTATTGGACTGCTGACTATAAAACACAACTTCCACTGTTGTGCTACTCTGCAGTATATGCTAGAGTAGCCATCATGAATGACGGTGGATAACGCGCATGTAGGGGAAAGAGGGGAAGTGCTGCATTCAATGTTTTTTGAGAGGCAAAAGAGGGAGGGCTGAAGGTATTTGCAAGTGTGTGGCAGTTGGCACAAACTGACACAACACATTGCTTTGTTAAATGTCACATCACTATTCTAAAACATAATTATCATCTAACCTTATTTTTCATTAAATTTAACACTTCCTCCTGACTGAACAAAAGCTTTTGCTTCATTTACAGTTCTTTATATGGTGTGCATACCCACCTGACAGGCTTTAGCTGTTCCCCTGCAGAGATCAGCAACACTACTTCCCACTACTTCCATCTTGTTCAGGAAGTATTTGTACACATTATACACCATTTCCCAGGCTTGAATGTGAATAATGCAACACTGTGTCTTCTGCCATCTTCGGAACTGTTAATGAACTTACTATCACACAACGGAGTGGACTTATTGCTCGGAATTACTCAATTTCACTGTAGAACTGTACAAATATTCTCACACATGGGCTCTGAAACAGACTACATCTGGTTGGCTAGAAAACATATGACTGTGACATCATTGGATATATGTCTACTGCACAACCGCCTTTGTGCCTGACAGTGGCTCCTGCATTTTATTATCAATTTCTAGACACTTCTTACCAGTTATGCAAGTCAAACTTGAGTCATGATGGTACCTTACCATACAATCTAATATTGTACAATATTGTACAAACTAAAATACTCTATAAACTAATTTCCATAAATATTTTGTTTTATCAATGTACAACAGTGATATTGGTAAAACATGAGTAAAGTGTGGAACTATTTTGAAGTAGACAATACTAATAAAAACAGCAATCTGTAAAATATTCAGAAAAATATTTTCACAAGTGGTAGGTCACATAGTACAACAGATTTAAACAAGCGTGTTACATTATTCTAAAGTAAGAACAAATTAGAAACTAAAAAGCTTCACTTATCTTAGTAATATTGCAAGATCTTATGCAGCTAACACATTTCAAGTTGACTCCAACTCATTCTCAAAGCTCTAGCTATGCATAAGATCTTGCAATATTACTAAGATAAGTGAAGCTTTTAGTTTCTAATTTGTCCTTACTTTAGATTCTTGTTGCTTCACTGTTAATAGCGTCATTATTTCCTTATTTATGTTACATTATTTATTTATGCCAACAAACTTAGTGCTGGTGTTTTCAAACACACTGGCGTATGTGGGCAATGTTTAAGAGGTGGAATAGGACTCAAAAATTCAATGCCATAACCAGGATTTGAACCACCTTGGCAAGTTGGCCATGGTAGCTTAGTGGTTAAAGCAGCTGCTTGATGCAAAAGATCCGTGATTCAAATCCCGGCTATGGCATTGAATTTTCAAGTCCTGATTCTACCCCTTAAAGCATGTTACTTTATTACTTATGTAAATAATGTTGGTGTTCTTAAACACATAAGCCGTGCATGGGCAATGTTTGAGAGGTAGAATTGGAACTGAAAAATTCAATGCCACAGCCAGGATTTGAACCACAGACCCTCCACTCACCAGGCAGGCATTCTAACATTAAGCTACTGTGACAACTTGCCGGAATGACATTTTATTTTTGTAGTATTTAACACCTGCTTTTACTACATATGGCACTGCAGGCGGTGACACTGATGGTGCATGGAATGAAGATGAAGCACCGGGGGAATGAGACCCCAGAGGAATCCTGCCCCAGTGCCACTTCATCCACCACAAATCCCACATGTGGTTGCCTGGGATTGAACCCGGGTCGCTTTTATGAGAAGCGAATGGTCTAACCACTTGGCTATGGCACGGCCACTGAAATGACGTTGAATTCTCCTATCAAGTCGTATCTTTCCCCAAAAGCCACAGAGGGTGTCTCATTATCATCTAAAGGTTTTTTAATCCTGGGACATAAAGTACTTGTGAGAGTAAGCTGCCCTTGGAGTAATTGTCTCTGATGTGAGACACCCTCTGTGCTCTGGTTAGAGCATCACCTGGTAAGTGCTGTGGTTCAAATCCCAGCTGTGGTATTGAATTTTTCAGTTCCGATTCTAACTCTCAAACATTGCCCACACACGGCTTATGTGTTTAAAAATACTAACAGTAAGTTTGTTGGCATAAATAAATACCATCTAAAGGTTATTTAACCCAAGACATTACTATGATTTACTATGATTTATTCATCCACTGATCATTTTACATGACATGGGATATATCATATATAGCACATACTTACAATAGCAAGTCACCATTAGGGTTATTGTCTGTGATGTGAGACTGCCTTTGTAGTTTGCCGGGAGAAATATGAATTGGTTGTAGAATTCAATGTCATTCTGGCAGGTTGTTAGTACGGTAGTTTAATGGTTACAACACCCGCTTGGTAAGTGGGGGTCTGTGGTTTAAATCCCAGCTGTGGCATTGAATTTTTCAGTTCCAATTCTACCTCTTGAACATTGCCTACACACGGCTTATGTGTTTAGAAACACTAACAGTAAGTTTGTTGGCATAAATAAATAATAATTAACATAAACAATATTATCCTTCAAAATGAGATAGAGATTCTATGTACACTGTTAGGTCTTATGTGAAAGCAAGTGACTTGTTTCATAACATTTGTGCAAACCACAGACTGAAGAAGGAATTACAAAACACACTGATGCAGGTGGTCAAGCTCGCTAAGGCCTGAACTTGAGATTAGGAGGTCCACAGTTCAAATCCCCACATTCTACCTGACTGAGGTGCTTTGCAGCTTTACCTTAGTCCTCATAACTTGCAAATACTGGGGAGCTATCCTAAACTTAGACTTGGAACATTCCAAATTATTTCATCATTTCATTTTTTTTTACCTTTCTGTTGGGGTGGGTCCACTTCTTGTCACCCAAGCATTGATGCCTGCCTACACTGGCATATTACGCTTCTCAGGCAGATTCCTAGATTCCATCAGTGATCTTCGATCTGCTTGTCAGGCCTAACAGGGATTTGATGGAGTCTAGGTACATTGTCTCCATCACGATTCCTGGTGGCCTGAATATGGAGTCCCAGTTGGCATAACAAGGCTGATTGCACCTTAGATCAGATCTTTCAGTAACGAAAGAAAAATCCCCATGCTGGTACTGGGGATCGAACCCAAGTCCTCTATGCCAGAGGCAGGTGCACTATCACTGCGCTACAGAGGCAGTCATCATTTCATTTCAATAATTTCAGGTATCATCAATATCTACTGCCTGTGGTGCTGTAGGTGGTAAGTGCAGACGTTAAACACTTTGTCGGTTTTAATTACGAGTAGACATAATTTTTGGAAATGGTAAACTCAGTAGGTCATGACATATCGCACTGAAAATTAATATACTGCTTACAACCTGCTCTTGGAGCTATTACCATATTTGCTACTATTTCCTGACTGCTGCTCTCATTTCCTGACGTGGAACTGCTGACAGAAGAATGTTCTAAGTACATCCCTCTCCTAAGGAAAAGGGTCTGATATCTATTGACTATTTTTTGCTATAAAAGTCATTTCCTATACATCTGCTATACTTCAATACCTCCACTGAAGAGGGTTAAAGCACCTTTTAGCTCCTCCCAGGAGTAAACCGATAACTCTAGTGATGTTAAGCTCCTAGAGTAGCCGTCAGGAACGATGGCAGTAAATGATATATAATATGCAGGTAGGGGTAGTAGGGGAAGTGCTGCATTGCAACTGTCTCCCATCTTTCTCAGGAAGTATTTGTATACATTATGCACCATTTCTCTGGCTCTACTGTGAATAACACAACATTATTTTGCTTCTGCCATCTTCAGAACTCTTAACCAACTTGCTGTCATATAATGGAGTGAACTTATTACTCGGAATTATTTAATTTAAAAAATGTGGGCAAGCACTCCCATGTGTATTCTGAAACAGACTAGCCTGATTGGTTAGAAAGCACATGACTGTGATGTTGAATATTGGCCTTCTGCACAGCTGGCTTCATTTGTGATGGCGACTATAACAATGGCAGAGAATTGGATGTCCAAAAAAGGCTCTAGGTACTTAATATGCCCCTAAGCAAATAAAGCAACTAGAAGCTTCATTATAAAGAAATAATTTTCTTAAAATGATGCCATTTCATATTTTTCAGTTGTTGTTGCCTCGAGTGTTTGGGATGTATGCAATCAGTGGGCTGGCCTTCCTGATATACATTTCAAAATTTCCAGAAAGGATATGGACAGGTAAGCTGTTTTAATTTCCTTTGCTTTTAAAATGCTGAAGGGTAAAACCTGTGAGTCATATGCTTCTCTGTTATTGTTTCAATATTGTACCAAGTATCAACCTCTTATGTTTTTAATTGTTTGAAATGTAACAACTGAATGAGACTTCCACTAAATAATAATTATCATTGTTTTGATCTAGGGCTCTAAATGGATGATGAACCTAGCTTGTAAATTATATTTACAGTTCAACTCAGTTCATTTTCATTGATTCTATGTGCAAATATCTCAACTGCGAGATGGTTGCATCCAATAATCAAGGAAAAGCATATCATAGCTTTAGTATAAGAAAATGCAGAAAGAATGAATCTTTTCCAATAATTTGTATTTGGAGGTTCTTTCTCTATGTCATAGAACAGCATGGATGAAACCATACAAAATTTTTAAAACTACGAGGGCGGATTGAAAAGTTACACACAATATTTATTTTTCTGCCATGGTATTGCAGCTGGAATTTTGAACACAGATATAGTTTTCATTGTAGAGAGTTTATTTTTACTCATGTACAGCTCTAGTGGGAGAAGCGTGAACTATGCAACAAAGATGGCACATATGCTACTGTTGTCCACACTTGAAGAGCAGCAAAATGTAGTTTGATAGTTATGGGCCAAAGGGCATAAACCGAGAGAAATTCACAGGGACATGTGTGGCATGTATGGGGATGATTGTATGGACCATAGCAATGCCTCTAGGTGGTGTGCATTCTTCCAAATGGGCCATGTGAACTCAGTGATTTGCCAGAGTGAAACTGCAAACCTTATCACAAAATTTGAGAGGTAGAACTGGAACTTAAAACTTAAAATGTGGTTCAAATCCCAGTTGTGGCATTGAATTTTTAAGTTCCAGTTCTACCTCTCAAACTTTGCCCACACACGGCTTGTGTGTTTAAAAACACCAACAGTAAGTTTTTTGACATAAATAAATAATAATTACCATCTGAAGGTTATTTAATCCTGGGATATAAAGTACTTACGATAGTAAGTCACCATTGGGGTAATTTTTCTCTGATGTGAGACTGCCTTTGTGGTTTACCAGGAGAAATACGAACTGGTTTGAGAATTTAATGCCATTCTGGCAGTTTGTCACAATAGCTCAGTGGTTAGAGCAGCCGCCCGGTAAGCGGAAGGTCTGTGGTTCAAATTCCAGTTGTGGCATTGAACTTTTAAGTTCCAGTTCTACCTCTCAAACTTTGCCCACACACAGCTTGTGTGTTTAAAAACACCAACAGTAAGTTTTTTTGGCATAAATAAATAATACTTATCACAAAAGTTTAACATTTCCTGTGGTACTGTGCATGATATTGTTCATGACATGTTGAAATTTCACAAAGTTAGTACTTGCTGGGTGCTTGCAAAGGCTTGGCTTACCAATGTTATTAAAGGAAATGCTGAAACTGGCCACCATCATTGGCCTTCACGTGCTCTTCACTTACTTATTAATTGTTTGTATTTTTTCCATTGTGAGATTTATAACCCACTCCTGACACCAGTGTAACTTTGTCTCATTTTTACTGTCATTTTATTAACTTCTCAGGGTTATATTAGGACAGTGGCTTGGTTTTTGCCAAAGTTTCAAAATAATTTACTGTATTAAAATCCGAAGAGATTTCAATGAATATACGCTATATAAAAAACTTTATCGATTATATTTTCTTAGGTAAAACAGAACCATTCATAAAAAAAAAAATATTAGAAACTTCAGCATTATTTTGAAGAAGGTGTCTTAAGTTAAGCATTTGATCTTGTTCCAAACTGAAACATGTTTTGGAAGGAAGGAGTCAACTTATTTTTGGTAGACATTTCAAAGATACAAAATACCTGTGTGTATCTCTGAGTGTGATTTATATATGCCATGCAGTAATAAAATACTGTAAAATAATTGTAGTTACCATTTAACATCTATCATAGAATTCTGCAAGGTGTCCCTTGGAATTTATACCTGTCCAGGAAACCAAGCAGCAGTTCATATCATACTGACATCCCCCTTCATTCAGCAATCTGGTTCAAAAATAGCATTCCAATATGTAGACATGGTGGTGTATTATCAGCCTCATGTTGCCCTCTACTTGCTGCATATTATTCAAAGCTCTGAAGATGTGTATCCATATCTGTGCCTGGCCACTTCTAGCACCCCATCCATCAGTGAAAAATATTGGAGAGCATGAGGATTAATGACTTTATTGTCAGAAATCCAGCATTAGCTAACAAAATATCTGTGGACAGGTTCAAAGGATGCTCTTCTGGTATATTCATCTAAATTCTACAAATAGCCACTAGGGGGCAGCTCCACGTGAAAAATACTCTAAAAAGCGCAGCTGGCACCAACCATCGATTCAGCTGCCAATGCTGATAGAAATACCAGAATTATAAATCGTTAGATGGTGCAAAGCAGAAGTGTATTTGTCGTTTCAAAGACTGACACCATAAGCTGGAAATCAAAGACAAAAATAAAAATGAACACGGTTTATACGCTTTTTCCAAATAAGTTTAGTATCAAGTATAATGCCTAAGTATTTTGTTTAATCTGTTTTTGGGAGAGATTTTTCATTATATTTTAGTTCAGTTTATTTCATAATGAACATATCTGAAACCTGGATATGATGGTATTAACTAACATTAATTAAATTTTCTTGGACTATGTATATAATGTTTTCAAGAGAATGTTCCACTGCATTTTTAAATTCATTGTATTTGTTTTTTGGTTTAGAAGTCATATTAGCAATTCATCCACAAATAGAGCACATTTTACTTTTGATTCTTGGAATTTTTGTGGCAGACCATTAATATAAATGCTAAAAAGTGTTGTACTAAGAAGTGCTTTCTGTGGAGATATTTGGTAGCATTGAAATATTTAATTAAAAGAATGAGAGATCCAAGAACACCTTGTATGCCCACTATGCTCTAAAAATGTGAACCCTAATTAAGAAATTTGATATATTGTTTCATTCACAGGTAAATGTGATTACATCGGGTCATCACACCAATGGTGGCACATGTTCGTTGTCCTGGCACTCTACTACTGGCACAACACTGGCATCAAGTATGTTGAGTTCAGGATGAACCATGGCTGTGCCAATGATATGAGGTTATGACCATGTGCCTTCCTCTAAGGACTAGGACTAGTGGAATATTCCAGTGACTATCTGCTTCCTTGTGGAAAGCTGTTCTGGTAGCAGGATGCTGGCATTGGATGTTACCATGTCATGGAATTGCAGCAGTATTTATTATAGAGAAGGAAATCATGAAGATTCATATAATCACACAGTCATACCTCATTTTTATGAAATTAAGGACTTGTGGCACACACAAAATTTATTTTAATTCATTAATACATTCTCATTCTGTAGCACAATTTACATAAATTTTACATCAGTATGATGCAGTGTTCTTATTCTGTATGAAGCAAATCATTACTTTCGCATCATCCTTATCACATTGAGTGTGATACTTCCATAACATAAATAGCTTTTAAAACTTGGCGGTTTTGGCTCTGAGCATCTTACAGGAACTATTATCATAAACATCAAATGAAATACGATGAAATTTAACATGCAAATGTTTGTTTTTAAATAGAGGAATGGTTTCACATAATTTTATAAAACTCATTATTGTTTTACTGTTTAAGCACATCTCCCAGTGTGAGCATAGATATTAGGTCATTGCCATTTTTGCTGGAAACATCAAACCTACTTAAGCAGCCCTATAATTATCTAATAATGAATTTCCAATATTCAATGAAGCAGTATTACTCATAGATTCAGAACAACATATATATCATATATATGGAAAATTTTAGCATTTATGCTTACTGAAGCGTTAATGATTTTTATTTTAGTTTGAAATAAATGAAATGTTTGTGGTGAGACATTATTACATAAAAAATTGAGAAGCAATTTAACCTTAACCAAATTTCTTAGTTATCTTCATGATATTTTGTGATACACTAGGAAGAGATGATAGGTAAGAATATATATGTCATAAAATAGAAGAGTTTAAGGAAATACAGTAACATATGTGGATATGAAGAGATCAAATATGTGCTTCAAGATGCAGAGAGAGCTTAAAAAATAAATGGATTAGGAAAATAATAAATAGGAAGAGAACTTTTTTTGCTTTCATGCTATTTATATGCATACATGATAAATATTTTAATGGTATTTTGCATTATATTAAATATTTGGCGTATAATAGAACTTAATTATAAAATTCCCAAGATCATATTGAAAATCTTCCAAACACTATTAATTTAGATACTGATAGTATCTAAATTATTAGATAGTGGAAAGATATAATGCAAATGCAGGTAAAAGCAAATGAAAGAATCTAAGTAGATATAGAAGAAGGTAGAAGGACAAATGCGGAGGGGGACTTTGGCACTTTCACCTCAGAGATCTTTTGTGCCTATGCCCCAAAGGGGCACCCCGGGAGGGAGGGGTGAAGCAAGAGGAGACAGAGGATGGCCAGACTACAGGAGAACAGGCACAGCAAAGGGCAGGGTTCTTATGTTTTCCCAGTTAGAAACTCCCTGACATCAGCCAGTATACCAGTCCCACCAGTTTGCGCAGAGCACAGCCTGCAAGGCTCCTCTGAGGCTCAAGGACCTCGGTGTGGACATGATCCGGAGCCCAGCTACCGTGACAGGGGAAGGAATTACTCAGAGCATTTCATGCTGCACCCAAATGCCTGATGACACTTTCGACCCTGAGAGAGACAAAACGGGTGAAAGGATGAACGAAATGAGTAGCGAAGTGAAATAGAGTAAGAGGAAAGGATGATGGAGCAAATGGTGGAATGATGGCGGAGGAAACCAGAGAACCTGGAGAAACCCTGCCCCTATGCTGGTGAGTTCACCACATATCCCACATGCAGATGCCTGGGATCGAACCCAGATCACTTTGGTGAAAGTCAAGCAGTCTAGCCGCTTGGCCACGGCACGGCCAAGTAGACATAAAAGTTGAAGGTAAAGTGTATGGGGGATGAAGGAGAGAATGCCAACAAATAGTTAAAGTTAAGATAACCATATTATCTGTTAACACATATGAAAAACACTTAAAAACATGTTTAGACAGGCAGTTCCAGGGAAACTGACCTTTATTAATTTGCCTATACAGGTTGCAAGAATGTAGTACTCATATTTTAACTGTGTTTACTGGAGATATATATATTTTTTTTGATGACATTTCTTCTTCATCCATAGTGCTGCTGATTTAATTGAAAGTTACTAATGCAGTATTACATAAAATCATGTTAATTTCAAAAGCACAGAAATATAGTTAATGAACCTTAAATTTATGGTTAATAATTCATTCTGGAAGTTTCTTGAAAACTGGTAATAGGGCTGAAATTGGAGAGTGTTTTAATAATATAAGAAATGTTTGCTATTGTGTCAGGCTACAATTTTATTGTCAGCTGCTGAGATTTCTTTATAAGTTAATAAATATATTTTTTAAAACAATGTTTAACACACAAATGAAATGATAATTGCAAAGGAACAGTTCCATAATTAAGTTTAGGGTAATTTTCTTATTTGTCATTAATGAAGAGGAACATTTGGAAAAACTTCATCTGATTACCCTATCCATATGGAGGACTGACATCCCTTAGGACTTACAAGACTCTGGCTAGGGTCAGATGACTTTTTGGGGAGCAGACAAACCTATGGACTGGACAGAGTGAAGACCAGTTAGACAGAAATGCAGAGCAAAACATTGTGCAATAAACTGCAATGAAATGAAAACTGTAATTTGTATATTTAAATATGGAGTGCTCAAGAATGAAAGGAGTGAAGAATGCTATGAGCAAGAAAAGAAGAAACAAATATTCAAAGAACATATATAACACAAACAACATACTGAAGGAACCGAATTGGTTGTTTGGAAGAGTTTATAATAACCTTGTTCACTGCATCCATAAGCTTCTTCTTGTTTATAAAATAAGAACAAATTAGAAACTAAAAGCTTCACTATCTTAGTAATATTGTAACTTGTTTGTATAGCTTTGAATAAGTTGGATACAATTTGAAACATGTCAGCTCTGGAAGATTTTGCAATATTACTAAGATAAGTGAAGCTCTTAGTTTCTAATTTGTTCATATTTTAGATTCTGTGCTTCACTGTTAACAGCTTCATTTTTTCCTTAATTCTTCTTGTTTATTTTGTTGCCAGTATAGTGAATTTAAATAGCAAAAGAACCACATTTATCAGGAAAATCTATGTTATAAAAATACATTTGTAATCTCATTATACTGGAATACCAGTGCAGTTCTATTAATGTAAAATTGACCAATTGAAAATAAATTGTTTTTGCAAAATTTGGCTAATTAATGATAAAAATTAAAAAAAAGTCAGAAGGTAATAATGATAATCTATAATGCAATAATGAACATTAAAGTAAGAACAATGCAAACCTATTTATGTTTGTCTTATTTGTAGAAATATTAAATTATTAATTATACATATACCTAATTCAGTTGAATTTCCTTTTGAGGTATGACTGTGTTTAGGTCAGATTACAGAAACCGTATAGGGACGTAAAGCAGATATCAACATTTTAAATAAGTACCTTTGCTTTAAATAAAATATTTCTAATATGTTGATGATGACTTATTAAAATCAAGAGTTATACCATCTTAAGATGCAGATTATAGTATGAGTGAATAAATAATACCTACCTACATACAAGTATGTTTCCCTCAAAAATATATTACATAGTTGTGTCTGTAATCTTCTCAAAGCAGTCAATTGTCAATTATTCTTTCACTTATTTTACTCTTATTTTAAGAGCAGTGGAAATAGTTAAATTCATTACTTAAAGTTGACAAAGATTAATCCATTCCTTTATAGCCTTTAAAACGACGTTTCACTTTTGTATGGTCTTAATCTGTTTAAAATTTCCTTTACTGGAATAAAATGAGGAGTCTTTAAGTCAGTAATGACTTGTATCACTGAATAAAAATTATGTTTAAAAATGTATAAGATGTAAATTACATGCAATAAGTTTTGGTTTGCAGAGACTCAAATGAAGCTGTCACACCATTTTGTTCATAAGCAACTCTCTTTCTTCAGAAGGAAAGGTTCATTCTGATGCATATATATTTTAGTGCACACCTTAAGTTGTGTATTTTAGAGCACCAACCACATTTAAGGTGTTAAAGGAGAAGGTTAAGCTCAGCATTTCAAACTGATTTCATATATTAATTTTAATATCTATCCTCTTCCAATTGCTTTAAGAAAACATAAACATGAAAATATATAAAAGGCTTCCATGTTTGCATACATGTATTCAATCAAAAGTGCAATTGTGGCTGACATATCATTGTGTCTTTAATCATTTTAAATATATAAGCAGTTTTGTTTGCTACCACATTTTCAGGAAAATTATGGTTTCCCTTTTTATTTTAATTTTATTTCCACTTTTGTTTATGCCTTAATACGTTGTTGATGTTGTTGTTAGCATATTTTAAGGTGGTCTTGGTCCACAATTTAAGAAAGATTTGAAACAAAAAAGAGAATGCCTTAATATAAAAAGGTATTTCTATAATTAAAATTTGGAGATAGTTTGGCAAAAATGAGAACCGCAAAGATCTTAATATTTGTTTCTAAAGTACCCTCCTAAAACCTGAGGCTGCTTTGCATTGTTGCTAATATTAGTTCTCCAATGTGAAACAAAATGAATAGTATTTGTTCCTTGTACTTCCAAATTATCAATTTATCAGTTTTCTATTATGTAATACTTAAAGCTTTTCCAATTGTGCCTAAATGGGGTGCTGTTCAGATTTGTATTTAGCTACTCTTGGTTATAATGAATCTTATTTTTAGGCATAGTGTTATGCAGTATTTGCTTTTGCACTTGAATTTTATGAAATTCATCTACAAATATGAAAGAAATTGTGGTTTCTCAAGGTAAATAAAATGTAAGCTGAACTGCATCTCTGTAATTAAAGGAATTGAAGCACTGAAATAAAAAGGGCCCAAGCACCTGAAGGATCAGTCTGAGATAAAACTTAAAATTATGCACACCGATCCTTTAACCATTCAATAGATTACTATCACGGGTATCAGCAGACTTTTTTCGGGTGGAGGGATGCATGTTGGAACTTCGCAATTGAACAATATTAATTCATTATTCTGTAGTTAGAAACTGTAAAAGATATGAGTTATAGTATTTGCTTTCATAATAATTTACACACATGCACGCATGTGTGTGTGTGTGTATGTGTGTGTGTGTGTGTGTCTATATATGTATGTTTGTTACTCATGCCTTCACTGTATACTGCAGTGTGACAATTATGTTTACATGTCATGCAAACGCAGCAGCTATAACTGAAAATGGTTGGCAATACTGTATACGATAAGTATCTTGTTCATTATTAATTTGATTGCATAATTATATTTCAGGTTTCATGTTTTCAATCTCTGTTGGTAAGAACTCTCATGGACTTAAACTGTAAAAATTTGTACAAAAGTAAGAATCTTAAAACTAATGTTGCAGCATGGAATCACTGTTGATCATAATAAAATAAACATTTATAACTGTTGATACGAAAATGTTGAGAGCAATAATTAGCAAAGATATACAGCTATTAATTAAAAATAATATATTCCTTATTGGCATTAAAAATGTAATAAACATCACCTGCAAGCTCATTTATGACACAAGCACTATGAAACAATCAAGTATCTCTTTTGTATGGGTATCCTGAGGAAAAACTGTTCTTTGCATCAAAATTAAAAACATAGTCTAATTGTCAGTAACTTGCTGCACATTAAATTCATTAATTTACAAGGCAATGCCATGGGGCCCACTTGCCTCCCCTTTGTGATGCCCATGATCAGTATATTGCAAACTATTTTAATAGGTACTCAATGAAAAACTGAAGCTATTAACACTGCAGTTATATAAATCAACAAATATATTAAAATATTTAGAGACTAGGCTTTGATTTAAGTTGTGACTCTACAGGTAAACTGTAGTTTTGTAACTTTTTAATCACATTATCAGTGTCACTCACATAACTATTTATGAAACATGTTAAGTGAGTGTGTTTAACCACTGCTCTACACATTACACAGTTATGAAAAGTTGTTAAGTGTGTTAATTATTGCTCTATAAATCACAATTATAAAATATTTGTTATATTTTTAAGAGTGTTTGTAAAAATGGTGCTTAGTGCTTAATTTTGTTCACTGCTTCAATCGTTCTTTATAACAATTTATGTTCATCATGCAGAACAGTTATATTAGGTACAAAGTAATCAAAATATGCTGTCATGAGTAGGCACAGGCTTTCATGGCCGGTGTTCGAAATTCTAAAAGAGTCTTCCGGGCTGATTTGCCGTGGTCTGCTGGAGTAACTTGGTCCAGACGTTTCGTCCACTACTGTGGTGGACATCATCGGTGGCGTGGTCGAAGTAGTGGACAAAACGTCTGGACCAAGTTACTCCAGCAGACCATGGCAAATCAGCCCGGAAGACTCTTTTAGAATTTTAAAATAATCTGTGTTCATTTTTAAGCATGCCTTTACTTTTCAATCTATGATGTCACTCTTTGAAGTGAGTTTATGGTTGCCTAGAAATGTACAAATGTACAAAACAAGTGAGTCATGTCTGGAACATCAAATTCATCTTAAGTCCTACTTGGCACAGCGCCTTGATTGATCATATGGGTTAGTAATATGTAGATTTAGAACTTATTGACAACTTATTATTGCCATTACCCAACTGTATCATGAATGATGTAAATAAGGCGGTGTCGTGTAGGACTTAAGCAAATTTGGCATTCTAGACATGACTCTTTTTTTTTTTTGGTCCAAAGGTCTAGATCCACGTGGTGCCATTTAATGATTTATGGCTGTAACATTTCTATCAGCACCAGCAGATGAATGGATGGTTAGGTCAGGTGAGCTTATTAGAGTATTTTTCTCTTGGAGGTGCTCCTGTCAACTGTTTGCTGAAGTTACAGGACGAAACCATGAGAGCATCTTTTGAACCTGTCCACATGATATGGAAACAAGCCTCAGATCGTTGAGTATGCCGCAATATATCATTGCTGGTAAAGTCCAATATCAACTTGACGATATAGCACCATGTCTACATGTTGGAATGCTATTTTTAAACATCTTTCACTTGTGCATTTCACAATTGGAAAGTCTTCCAACAAAACACAGGAAGAAGCTATTGTTATAGCTCTGTGAATGCAAAGTGCAGACCTACAACCAAAGTCCTTGCCTGCATCATTTGATTTAGGTGCTCTATGTAGTGATACTTGTTTTCTTTAATTTATTGAAACCAAAGACTTGCTGGACAGTGGTGACATCATATGCAAACACTGAAGGAACAATTAAAAATGTTGTTAGCTAATGCTGGATTTCTGACTATGAAGTCATCAATCCTCCTGCTCTCCAATATTTTTCACCGATATTGAAGAGAGCAATAGCAGTAATAGTAACCGCTTTTTAGAGAGCACCATATTTGTATGTTTTGGCAGTTACATCGCTCTCTCGCAGCCCCCAGAATGTCTGGAGGACCACACCTGCCGTCGGTTTACGGGTCTCACCGACCTGACAGGGAGACTTATCAAAATAAATTCACCGACCATATCCTCTGATCACCAATCAGAGGACGTATTACATGCCATGACAGGTCAGCATGTTAGGGGTTAAGGTGTTATAGAGAAATTAGAGAAATGGAGAGGTTGGAAAAATAGACTCCCTAGCCCTCGGGAACCCTAATAGCATCGGGGTCGGAAGAGAACAAGAGATGGCCAAGGTAAGGTCAGATAGAAAAGTTACAGTGAGGAGCAAAACACCAGTAAGTGGAAGTAATGTTCTGCTCAGCTTGGGTACCTTGTGGTCGCCATTCACATATCCCCTAGACGGAGACCCCTGAGTCTAAAAATGAACACGGAGAAAATAATACTAACATTATTGCCACTAATGATTGTCTTTTTCTTTTAAGATTTACTAATAATAAACAGCAAATTGCCATGTCCTTTTAAATGTATTAAAAAGCAAAACCAAAACCAAAGATGATAACATAGATAACATTAAAAGTCACTTACATATTATATCATTAATCTTAATCACATAACCACAAGTTATGACACTGTCTTCCATGGAGTGATTCCACTCCTTCCTTGACACTGCTTTAAAAGCAAGTATGTACATGTCAATTTCAGATATCATTGTACACTGTGATTCATGGGAATTAAACTTGTTTGTGTGTGAATTGAAATATTGTTCTTAAGTATTTTTCTGATTCCAAGAATGGAATCATAAGTAAAGACATTCAGGTAATTATGAGTCATTGTTGGAGGTGTGGTTATACATCTGTAGAAGATAAAACAAACAAAGCCAGTATTGCCATTGTGTGCAATGATGTAAACGTTATGTTGTTATTCAAAAGCTAGTGAAGAAAATTCTAACGTAATTTCTGTCATCTTAGCCATTCACCATGATTCTGTTAATAAAATTATGAGAGCCTAGAGTTTCCTGTTCCTGTCTATATGTAAGGATATGTGTTCATTAAATTTCGTTCATTACTATTAATCAACATATACATAATTTAGGCAGCACCTGGTAGAAAGAACATGGATGCCATCTGGTTAGGAAATGACTCTGTGCATAGAGAAGCATTGAAAATTACATATACCATTTTACAGAGTTATTAAGTAAAGCTTTCTTAATGCAAAATAGAACAACATTAATGTTTTTAATTATTATTGCTTTCTTTATGTAAGTGTCTTGTTTCACCTACATTTGGCTTCTTTTTGTAGCATAAAATAAAATATAATTCACCTTATAATGAATACATTGCAACCAAACTAGTACTATTAACACTGTATAATTCTTATTTTATAAAATATACGCATAAGTATTGTTTAAGTATGTTCATATTATCTTTTGGTAAGCGTTTAAAATATGTAGTGAATATATGTGAAGGCAATACACCAGATTGTTTCCAGAGCATATTACTATTAAAGGCGGAGTAAAACTTTTCTTAAATTTTACTGTCTTGACGTTGGAATGAATATTTTGTTGTCATTTGTTAATGCTTTACTTCATCCATTCTCTGTCTGGCATTCCAATAGGATATTAGTTGAGTTTGAGTATCTCCTTCTATTTTTGGAATTGCTTGACACATAGTAAATGTTCTTTATGCATAATAGTGTCTAGTTACTTGCAAAGGGTGCACTGTGGTGAATTGATTTATTTATTCTATAAAAGTATGTGCCTATACAATCATGGCCGCTGGTTAATTGAAATGTTGTCAGTGATTTTCTTTGTGGATAATTGGCCTGGGCGTTGGCAGACTTTTTTTCAGAGAGGGGGGGTCGCATGTTCGAGCTTTGCGATCAAACAATTTTAATTCATTATTCTGTTGTAAAAACTGTAAAATATGAGTTATACTATTTGTAGTGGATAAGCATATTAATTTGAATAATAATAAAATTATTGGTTTGATTGGAGAATTATTATACAGGTTTTGTGCTTTCAGTCTCTGTTGGTAAGAATTCTCATGGACTTCAACTGTAAAACTTTGCAAAAAAATAAAACTCATACAATTATTGTTGGGATGCGGAACCACTGTTGACGACAATAAGTTAAATATTTATAACTGTCAATACCGAACTACTGTTGACGGCAATAATTAGTAAAGGTATGTAGCTACTAATTGAGAATAATGCATTCCTTATTTATATTAAATATGTGAATAACATCATTGGCGATCTCATTTGTAACACAGCCCCAATGAAACAATCAAGTATCTCTTTTGCACGAGCATCCTGAGGAAAAATTGTTCTTTAAATCAAAATTAAAACAATAATCTAATAGTCACTAATTGACTGCACATTAAATTCATTAATTTCCAAGGGGGGGGGGGGGGAGGTTGTGCAACCCCCGTTTGCCTCTCCTTCGTGACGCCCATGTCCATCAGGGATGTATTTTTTATCCTCAGGGATGATATTCTATTTTTCATCTGCACTTGCAGTTTTAAACTCTTCTTGTTGAAATGATTTTATTTTATTGTGGTTTGAAGTATGCCACTTATACCCTTTCCACATAATGTGTATTCATTTTACGATCATAATTATAAAACAAAAAACAAAAATTATTCAGTATTCAATTACATATTAAGTTTACTTATAACTCATTTTGTTGTAGAGAAAATGGTGCAAGAAATTAACTAATAATTACAATAGTCTTAGTATATAATTGAAAGAACATTGCTTGTCTATATGGAATATAAATAATTAAACAAGTACAATAGGTAACAAGAAAAAACTTATTTCACACAACTGTTAAGTTATGTAGTTCAGATTATTTAACTACAGGTAAACCAGAATACTCCACTGTTTAAATATGCAGCTTTTCTATGTAACACTGCCTAGAAAAATGGATGCCAATTCACAATTGACATTTTTAAAGGACGCTAAGTTTGAGTGAAAAAAATCAATTTCTGGATCTTTACTCCATCTCTTGAATCAAATGTTGATGCTGCAATCTATATGGTAAAATATAGTGAAAATATTTTATAGACCTATATGATTTCAGGAATGGGATGAGGATTTTACATGAAACAACTTATGTTCCTGTCTTACATATAAGTTTTTGTTAAACTTATCAGAATCAGACAAAACCAAAATTTTATTTTTGTTTGGGTGCTTTTCCTAGGCAGGGTGATGTACATCTTTTGCAGTGTATAGTTATAGTGCTTTGTTAAGTTTGACAGTTGTAAAATCACATGTGGTGGAAAGCTACCGGCTGATATGTTCATTTTTGTGATTTTTATGTTGATATTGTTGCCATAATGGAATCTTGAACTATCAAAAGTTGATAGATGTATGATTTGAAGTAGAGAAATAGACCGATAAAGTCACCTGACACACCTTGATATCTTGACTTGTGAACAGAACAGTAACAGCCAAAAGCTAATATGTAACAGTTTTCATCTATCAACTTATGGTTGCCCACCACAGAATTATTGAATCTAAGTAGTTTGAATGGTGCTTTTGATTGTAGGCATATATGAATAAGTTGATGTTTTAGTCTAAGCATAAGAAGAGCACAGTATTAATAATAGAATTCAGAAAGAAGTTATTAAAATTAAACATTATGAACTGGAAATCCAGATTCTGAGATCTGGATAAACAATGTTCTTGCATATTGATAAGCATAAATTTATTTTTGAGTAAATACTTGACACTCTTTGTTACATTCAAACACATGTGAAGCTGTGAGTATTTAATATATTAAATGTAAATGTTCCCCAAACATTTTCTTAAACATATCTTACATTGTAACTTGTACGAGATAATTGCTCGTAATTGTAGGTGAGCATTTGAAACTGTGTATTTCATACTGCTTCCTAGCTGATGTAGATTTCTAATAACTTCCATCATAAAGAAACAGATTGCTAATTTATTATTTCAGCTACACTACATTACTGATGTACAAAATATGTGAAGTAGGTAAATGATATTTCACCAATCAAAATTACATGTAAATCAAAAATGTTCTTTCAGGGAGAGCAAGAACATTTTCAGGAGGGACAATATGAAGGAACAATTTCAGTATTGATAATATCAATGCTTACATACATTAAAATACTTTAAGAAATTTTGAAAGAAATGTGTTAAAGACTACGCACAATATGTCTTCAGTAAGATGAAAGAAGAACCTTTATGTTATGCAAAAATATCACTTTTCTTGTAGGTTAGTTGGGAGACTGTGATAACAATTCTGCTAGTTAATTGCTCAGTTGAAATAAAACATAATATTTTATAACTGTTTTCTTACTTTCTTTTCCCTCATTTTCTTCCTTCCAGTGAAAAAGGTCTTAATTTACAATTTTTGTAATCCTATTTACCCAAGATAAGCAGAGATTATCTTATGATACAACAATCATTTTTTAAATTTATTCTCTTAAGTTTAAATCTATTGTTTGTAGATTTGTTACATATTACAAATATACAGTATGTTAATCTTATAATTGAGGGAAGATGTGATTGTGTTTCTCAATTATGCCTGTTTTGTTTTCTGCATACGTTTTTTATGCTATACTGTACATTTACAATGACATTCTGCAAAACATTTGTACTATGTACATTTACGTGACATTCGTAAATCAACATAGATATAACAATTAAATGTAAGTTGTTGTCCATATCAGTGCCTTCTTTATGACAAATTAACAAATAACTCTTCAAGATTAGATTAGATTGCATTCAGCGAGTTCACCAGAGACCCATGAGGATTGAACATTTCAATAGAAATGTACAGTATAGCATAAAAACATATTCAGGCATTAAAAACAAAGCTGGAATAACTGGGGAAAAGCAATGAACATTGTTCAAAGATTCTGTGCAATGAATAATTTAATTGTGGTTAATCATGGAAGCACACCAATGTGTAAGTGTTGTAACACCAGAAATGGTTTAGATGTTAATGCTACAACACTTCAATCTTAGCCTATAAACCTGATGGAAAGTTAGTGAAACTGATACATTTTCTGACCATGAGACGATTAGTTTAACTATATAGAACTAGGAATCAATGCCACTCTATATACAGTTAGTTGCCTAATTTAAGTTGTCTGATTGTTCTGGATGGCTCATTTGGTTAGGCACTGGCCTATTGATCCCAAAGTCGTGATTTCAAACCCGACCTAGACAGATGGGTTTTGAGTGTACTTAAAAGTGACAGCCCCATGTCAGTAGATTTACTGGCATGTAAAAGAACTGCACAGCAGTGAAATTTGAATTCTAAATAACACAAATTCACATAAACTTGAAGTAGCTCAAACATGTTTCTTGCGATCCCTGTTTGGAGTTACTATATTGAACCACCAAAGGAATAAGGACATCAGAGGAAACCTTGGATACCAAGTTTGACCGAGGAGAGGGAAAAATACAGAGAAAAGAAAAATCATTGATGAGAATGGAAAGAACTAGACTCCCAAAATTGGAATTTCATTATGCTCCAAATGGTCACAGGGACCATTGAAGACCAAAACAGCAGTGGAAAGACCAAGACCATTTTCGCTAGGTTTATCGTTATGGGCCACATGATATAAAACAAACTTGTTCATGATAGTGATGTAAAAGAACTTCTACAGGACAAAATTCCAGCACACTGGTGGCACTGATATCTCCTGGTAATTGACAGCATCGTTAACAAATGAAATATTATTAGAATGTAGTCTGCATCATCAACAAATTCTCATTTGAGATAATCTGAAAATTATTCTTATTTGATAGAATATAAACCAATTTCTTCGTTATTCATTTCTCTGTATACTCTATATTATTGACTATAAAAGTACAGTGTTCTTACTTTACTATTACAAAAGTGAATTTAAATGACTCTTAAAGACCAAATGAGCTTTAGAAACACAATATTTAAAGCTGCAATAAATAAAAAAATTTTTTTACATGTTTTCAATTCTATTGTTGGCTTAAAATTTTTTGGAGTAAATTATGTCTACATTAAAAATTATTTAATTCATTCTACATTTGATTAATCTTATATACTCTTTTAATTAAACACAAATCATGCTACTGAATTCAAAAGCTAAAAGGCAAAGTAAAAATTTCCTTCATTAATATCTTATTTTTTTTTGTTGGTGGTTAAAATAACATCAAATTTGTTTTGCTCCAACAGCTGTAGTTTAAAGTAAACTATCTTTCCTTATTTCTTTCTCTGATATTTCCTACACAATCATCTTAGTTGTATACAATTTTCGGAATAAATGGGAAGAAAATAAATCTTTCAGTATGCCTTACGGTCATATTTGCCCTTGGAATAATCAGAATATGTATGCATAAAAATGTACTTGAACAGTGTTTTGTTACCTTTTATTCACTAGAGTAGGATTTGCTTTTAACTTTGCAAATTATCCTCTTTCCCCTCCCTCTTGCACCCCACGGTTTGAGAACCATAATGCTAATATTAGAAACTATTTTTTGGGAGTTTAAATTTACCTTTAACCATCATGTTGTCAATAGATAATACGTTTTCTTTGCAGGTGAATGTGTTTAAACTGTTATATCTAACGATCACACCATTGATGTTAATATCCAGGAAGAAGATAGGCATTTTTATTAAGGCAAGATTATTCACCGTTCTCCATATGACTGAGAGTGTAAATGTGTGACTGTGTGTGCGTGCGTGCGTGTGTGTGTGTGTGTGTGTGTGTGTGTGTGTGTGTGTGTGTGTGCGTGCGTGCGTGTGTGCGTGTATTTAATGTTTATTAAAACACTCAATGTAAACAAACCCAAAGATATACAACAGCAAACAAATGAACGTAATTGCCGATGTGCAATTATTCCAATGACCGTAAGGCGGCATAAAAAAAAAACAAATGCAGCTAATGCCATGTCAACTTGGGCCGTAGTTGTTCAGCATTGACAGGGAGGGAAGATGTGTGGGAAACTACGTCGTATTACTGCCAGTGATAGTAACATTTTCTCCAGCTGACTAGTGAATTTAGTGTAATATAAATTCTTTGGTGCTTTAGAAAATAGAATTTCGAAATATATAACTATAGTACATTTTGTGTGGTGTTTAGTGTGAAGCATATTTTTTGGAAGTCGCTACGAAACTCGCCTCTTACACAGAATCTTAGTGGTAAGTAATGCAATTGAATGCCATATTCATCCTTTTTTCCAAAATAGTCTGTTGCTCTTAATTACTAGGTTAATAACATTTTTGACGTGCTACATTCACATGACTTTCTACATCAATTGACGTTTATTTTTACATAGCTTCTAGAAACTACTCTTGATGAAATTTTTTCCCCTGTTCCTGTCTACTTTACTTTCATACAGTACATATTTGGTTGCAGGTGCAAGGGCTATAGAGGAAACCGAATCGATAAATCTATGTTGAAAAGTGAGTCGCTATATGGTGACCTTGAAATTAAGCAATCTTTTCATGGCATGACGAGAAACGGCTAGTAGCGACTGCATTAAAAAAAGTATCTAAAGTGTTACACTCATATTGGCGGCGCCGTGGCCGAGCGGTTAGCGCGCTCGCCTACCACTTAGGCGGCCCGGGTTCTATCCCAGGGACCCGCATGTGGTATTCGTGGTGGACGAAGCGGCATCAGGGTGGGTTTTCTCCAGGTGCTCCGGTTTCCTCCGCCATCTCATTCCACCGGTGCTCCATCTTCATTCCATGTATCATCAGTGTCACCGCCTGCGGTGCCGTAGTAGTAAAAGCGGGCGTTAAACACTACAACAACAACACTCACATTATTTTCCCTCCCATTCTTCGACTATTTGTAAAAAGTCGTATTTTTTTACCTACTTCACGTTAATTTAGATAAATATTTTAGGAATTATTTTCTTACATGTTTTCTGTTAGGTGCAATAGGAAATTAGGAGTACAATAGGCTTAAGCTAGAATTAAATGTTTTAAGAGCTGATCGCTATGTGATGATTTTGGAATTTCGTTCTCTTTGCTTGACCAAGAGATACAAAGCACTCGCATGATTTTCTCTACTCACTCTTGTATAAACTATTCTTACAAAGACTTATTCTTCTATCTACTTAGTGTTATTCGAGATAACATTTATAGAAATTGTTTATTGCATATAAGTACAACGGGATTAGGGGAATACAGCAGCCTTTAAATGATAGTCATATCTCTTAAGAGGGAGTCGCTGTGTGATGGCTTTGAAATTCCGTTCTCATTACATTGCTGAGAGAGAGAGAGAAGTATGTGTAATTTAAAATACAAACCAATAACAAGGAATATCTCGGAAATGGCCAATTCAATTAAGAGAGAGAGAGAGAGAGAGAGAGAGAGAGAGAGAGAGAGAGAGAGAGAGAGAGAGAAGTATATGTAATTTAAAATACAAATCAATAACAAGGAACATCTCGGAAATGGCCAATTCAATTATGTATATGTATTTGACGTGAACTGTGTGTTGTGACGAGCTCTACATAAGCTATTTTTTTTCGAGAAAATAAAAATTTGGAAAAAGGATCATATTAATGGTAGTTTGGGATATAGGGATTTCCTGAAAATCTTTGTATTTTATCTTTGGAACTTAAAACACCTAGTTGAGAGTATTTATTTGACTTTTCGATTTTTGGGTTACGCTCTTCACATACATGCACTTACGAGGGGATGTTTTTTCTAAAAGTGCCTTTTTTATAAAGGGACCTTGTACTCTTATAAAGGGGATTTGTATTTAAATCTCAAAATCAAAATTTTGGGCGTAATACATACTTGCTTTAACTATTAGGTACATGCTAGAGATACTAAAAGAACAAAACAAGGTAAAAAAGATCAATAATTAATATTTGGAAATACTCACTGTGTGTATACTGTTCTTAAAACGACAGCTTCATGTCGGTAGATTTAATGACATGTAAAAGAACTCCTGCGGGACGAAGTTCCGGCACACCGGCAATGCTGATATCCTGGACATTGACAGCGTCGTTAAACACCAAAACAATTTTAACAAAATGCGTGTGTATACTATAGTATGTATGTATAGGGGTTTCTGAATACTACTCTTAGTTATCATTCAAACAGTCGATTTATTTGTCCAAGATCATAATTATATAAGAATAGGACAGTGTCAACAACAAAAAACATATACATATATAAATTGTTATATTACAGTATAGCCACTAAATTGCCAATAGAATAAAATGGCATTTCAACTAGCCAATTAAAAAGCTTCCTTTTAAAGACGCTCATACTCAATGCTCTAAATTTAATATCTAATTTATTATAAAATTCTACACCCTTAAAATAATAAGTCGCCTTTGTCAGAGCAAGTCTCTCCCCATGAGAAGTCCGTTGCAATATTTAATTTATGTTTATTTCTAGGGCCAATGCTACGGGTGTCTAGTCTTAAGTTGATATGTGCAAATGAGCATGAACAAATGTCAAAACATAAAATGTAAATAAATTAAAAACAGTAAGTGTCTTCAATTGAAAGAATAGTGGTTTCACTATTCATCTGGTTTCTTGCTAAGCATAATCCTAATAACTCTTTTTGACACAACTATTTGTATGACATGGGGGCTATTCCCCATAAATGTATCCCAAATGTAATATGACTTTGAAGCAGTATGAAGTATGTATTTTTTAATTATTTCCAGTGATATACAAAATTATAATTTTCTTATTAGACAAGTGGCTTATGCCAGCTTACAGCATACATTATGAACATGCGCTTTCCATGAAAGCTTCGAGTCAAGTGCAAATCCTAAAAGATTTACAGTTGTAATTTCATCACCAGGAATCTAATCCTAGCTTGATTATCTGTGTTTTCTCCTGATTCAACATAAAATCATTCACATGAAAGCAGTCCTTAGCAGCATTAGTTAAATTATTCAATACATCAACATTTTTGTTTCTCATTCTCAAAGTAGTGATATCTACATACAAAATTGGAACATCTAGTAGAGCGTAAACAAGATCATTAATCATTGTTATAAACAAAAAGTGGACCTAATACCGAGCCCTGAGGCACCCCATAAGTTAAATCAATGGTATGTGAACTTCTATTATTTACAGAGGCACATTGCTTTCTTCCTGCTAGAAAAGAATGTAATATTTTTAAGCTGTTATATTAAAACCATAATAGCTTAACTTAGAAATAAGTAATTCTGGTGTTACATTATCAAAAGCTTTTGTGAAATCACATACGATAAGTGACACAAATGCTTTGCCTTCAAAAGCCTCTATAGGATACTCTACTACACTTGCTTATTGTCACAAGAAATATCTTGAATTCTTTATGTCTAGATAAACTTTCTTTGAACTAGCATAGTTTTTGTCTCTTACACTGGGACGAGATTTTGAATTCCAATTGGGTCAACTCTACATGACTAAGAGTTTTATTTGGAGTTTTCCTGTGCAGAAAACAGGTTTATTCCACATGCACTTAGCATCCACGCATCTAGGAGGTACAGGCACATAAGCGAGTGTCTTGATGTAAACAAACTCATGGTAGCTTACCTGCTGCTGGGTGTGGGCTTATTAATATGGTGTCGTAGTCTCCTCGTTTGGTGGCGAACAAGGTGAATTCAGTTACTATGGCAGACATAACATTTAATGGTGGGTGGCAGGAGAAGCTGGTCAACGCAAAATCCAATCAGAAGCTTGCTACGCCTTGTGATGTTGAACTCACGCTGTAAAGCCGGTGATATAAATATCATTTGCGCCCAACAATTTTATTTGTACAACAGAAAAGAGGATATTAGTGGTCATACATCAGCCGCTTTTAAATGTTGTGTTTGCCATAGATGCCTGGATTAAGTGTTAGACCGGAATGAAGCCAGCACTGAAGTTGGGTTCAAAATGTATTAATGTCCACTAGTTACTCTGCGTAAATGCTATATCATTATTTTATTGATATAAGTGATAATGTAACTTTTAATTGTCTTTACAGTGATCTTGCTATCACTGCATGCTATTCTATTGCAGGTTTTGATCAACATTTAGGTCGTTTTCCTCGATTGAACTTATTTGAGTAGCAAAAGGTTTCAAGTGGATTAAAGTGCACATTTATTGTATGTTAGGTATTTATATATTTTGAAGTTTCGTGAGTGTTAGAAAGATCGGCCTGTACTTTGGTACAATGTTTCGCCATTTATATGTTCATTTCAATGGTTGAGGATTCTAACTTTATGCTTATTTACAGCATACTTAATGTAATAATCAGATATTTCTAGCTAATTCAGGGACACATATTTAATATATTTTGCACAATTTTAAAATACTCGTAATTAACCTGTTGCACTTCTAAACTGCCCGTTCAGTGTCCATCAATGCGTTCTGAGCAACCTACTTGCTTGCCCACTAATCAACACAACGCGGAGCATAAATCGACCTTTTCTTTTGTTTATTTCGAGTCATCATCTCTGACAATTACTCAAATACGTTCCAAAATTCTAACTCAAATCTAGTGCGTGTTGCTATGCACATATACTACTCTCACACTGGCCTGCTAATCCCAAGGTCGCTTGTTCAAACCCGGCTCAGATGAATGGTTTTTAAGTCTGCTTAAAAGCTACAGCCCCATGTCAGTAGATTTACTGGCATGTAAAGGAACTGCTGCGGGACTAAATTCCGGTGCACCGGTACGGCAATGAGATGCTGATAATAATAATAATAATAATAATAATAATAATAATAATAATAATAATAATAATAATAATAATAATAATAATAATAATAATAATAATAATAATAATAATAATAATAATAATAATAATAATAATAATAATAATAATAATAATAATAATAATAATAATAATAATAATAATAATAATAATAATAATAATAATAATTAACAATAATAATAATAATTAACAATAATAATAATAATAATAATAATAATAATAATAATAATAATAATAATAATAATAATAATAATAATAATAATAATAATAATAATAATAATAAAGTCATCATCTTTAAAGGAGTAACAGTAGGGCTGATTCACAACCACCCGGTAGCGGTTACCAGAACAACAACAACGGCAACGGGAAGCAGGGCAGCACTCAATATTTTGGGTCACAACAGTCCGGCAACGATGAGAAAATATAGAATGGATCAGCTTATCGATAGGAAGTGGAGGTCGATATTGTTCTTTCTTTCTTCTTTCTTTACCTCATTACCCTCTCGTTATGTAGGACTTACAAGCCAGACATCTGTCGGGGAGCACAGGAACCTATGTATCGGACAGAGTGAAGACCTGGAAGCGGGTGGTCAGCCCAGCATCAGGTATGAGAGTGAGGAAGAGGAGGCAATGAAAAGCAGGCGAAATGGATGATTGGAACGGTGATAATGGAGCACTTGGTGGAATGAGTGGCGGGGGAAACCGGATAACCGGGAGAAAACCCACCGAGATGCCGCTTCGTCCACCACTAATACCACATGCGTGTCCTTGGGATCGAACCTGGGCCGCCCAGGTGGTAGGCGAACGGTCTAACCGCTCGGCCAGGGCGTCGCCAAGGAGGTCGATATTGCCCACTGGAAATTCATTTGTTTCTAACTGACCATGATATTTTTCTAGCTTGCGACTAGAGGGAGCTGTTTCATGGCACGGCTATCTTGAATAATTCATACAGCAAGAAGTCTAATATGCACAATGTGGATCTAACATTCTGTACCCAATAGTAGGAACAGAAAGTTAAAACTTGGCCGTCTTTTTTCCCGTTCCTGGGGCCGTAAAAGCTTTCCGTCGGTTGTGAACACTCCCATTTGAATACATTTATTTCAACGTTTTCATTCTGGTCATCGTTAACGTTAACTGTGATTGTGAACCAGCCTTGATGGTGTTCACACAATTAAATGAAGTAATGAATAATGGAAAGTTAAATCTTTTGAACTATTTTTCTCCAAATATTTTTGAATGTATAACGGCTAGAATTTCAATGAGATTGAGGACTTCACATATCGATTAAGGCAGAATTATAGAAGCTAACTACATAAGTTGTTACCATATTACGAATATTAGATGTAAGTTATTTACAAGTTGTCTAAAATAACCAGAAAACCGTAGAAATAGACTGTAGATAGAGCAGGTAAACTTAGGCCGTTTTCACGGGGATGATTCATTTTGCTAACGCCATATTTAACACTGTCACCCGGTTCCACCCCTCCACAATTATTTTTCCGCCGCTTTTCGAGTGATCGTTAATCCCTACAATCCCTCTCTTCCTCCAGTTCTTCTGGAGGTGACAAAAAATACCGAGTGAGAGGCATAAAAATAATGCTCCGAAAAGTTGGCAATCATTTATCAGCCGGTGTTAATGGCGCCGTGTCAAGTGAATGTAAATCGTGCGTTTTTTGTTTTGTTTACGTTTTGATAGACTCGCACGAAATGCAAATGGAGTTCGCAGAGGAGAGAGAGAGAGAGAAAGCATGTTATTACAGCAAATACTCTTCCATAGACAGGGTATTCAGATGTTGCCTGATTTTCTGGCCTTATGACTTGTATCAGCGATGAATAAGAGAGAAACAAAGGAATTTATTTTCCTCTTTTTACTTTCTCAAGCACGTAACTACATAGTAGCTCCATCCAAAAGTTCGATATCGAGATTTCATCAGAATACGCTCTTTAAGGCTTCTTGAAACCCCCCCCCCCCAAAAGTGTGTTTATGTGTTTGTGTATGTGTGTTTGGACAGCATAACTCTGAAACGAAAACTCGGTTAAATACCAAACTTATTTCTCGAAAATGTCTAACGATTTTGATTAAAATGCCATATGTTTGAGATATTTTTATGGCAAATGAAACGTATATTTTGAATTTTCTGGCTATATCCTATGTAGACCTATATCCTATGTTTACTCTGAATGACTTTTGCATAAGTAGTAAATCGTAAGAGATAGACCAAATCTTATCTACTATACAAAAATGTAGATCTTGCTAAAATCTACAATTTATGCCTAAATAAATTTGTTGTAGAGTGAACCATTTCGGAGATATTACTTGTTATTTGTGTGAGTTTTGGAAAACAAACTTTCGTTAAATGGAAGATCGTGACTCAATGTTCTTATATATTATTAGCCGTGTAAAGAAAATGGAATCTCAAAGTTTTAAAAAATATGACTCGCTCAAAGCCTACAGTATTCCGATATTCCCCTTGTGCCTACAAGAAAATAAACAGTAAGATAATTTCTGCAAATGTTTATCTCAACTAACACGAAAAAGATAAAGATATAGAAGTTTGTAAGAATGGTTAGTACAAGAGTAGAGAAAGTCATGTGAGTGCAACACATCAGATTTTTATAGATACACAAATTTGTTGACACCACACGCGTTCTATTTACTGTAAAATTGTTTGACCAACTAAGAAACCTTTGTGGGAATATGCACAACAACTTACCAAAGTTTCATTGCAATCGGTACGAGACAATTGCGCTGAAATAGTAAAACTTATTTTATTTCTTATGAATTTATGTGTTTAAGATCTATTTACTTATTTTGTGTGTATTTGGCTGTTGTTTAAACCTCTCAACCTTGTGTATACAGCAAAATATACCTGTAATTATTCTGTGCCAAAAATGTTCATCACGTTTAAGTAAAAGTGAAAAGAGGAACTGTCTTGTCTATGGATATTCTGTATAATGTGCATGAAATGTTAATGGGCAGAAAAGGTCGTGTTATGCATCAGATTTTTGGGTGGTCTCGTTATTAGCTCCAAGAGCACAAAGAGTTGAAGTTAGAGTTACCATTACTATTATGTGACGGATATCCTGAAGAGGTATATGCACCTTCTTCCCATCTTGTACATTCTTGGTTCCGCAAGGTTTCGCCCCGTTGATTCTAATTATGCAAACCACCACCACATCCCTTCCTATCTAGTTACCATGGTAACACTGACTCTGCACTCCCTCTTGTGTTATTTCGTCTTCCCCACCACCATGCCATTTTGTTAGGCCCCCGCGAGCGAGCGAGCGAGCTTCGTGACAGTTTATTTCCTTTCCTCTGGCTTTACGTCGTCATGTCACTACCAGCATTCACTAACAAATCTGAAGTGAAAACATGTTGCATTCAGAATGTCAAAAATTAACCGTTCTCAAAGTAAACAACTCGGTTGGATAATTCAAACCCTTTATAGTGCAAACTTTTGTGTTCACTGTTGTTCACTATTACATTTTTCTATGCAGTCTTATTATTACAAACGGTTGTTACCTTACTTAATGACGTGTGCACAATTGACTCATTATGGCACGTTCCAATATTAGAAGTGACGTATTTCCTATACAAATGACGTAACACTGTTCTAAGTTGCCTTGGTATTTAGAGAGAAGATGAAATCAGTTATTAACATTGTTCTTCCAGAATAGCCATTTGTAGGACAAGGTTGGAAAGGGTAGAATGAGACTGAAAAATTCAATGCCATAGCCGAAATTTGAACCACCGGAAGATCCATGACTAAGGCATTGAATTATGCAGTCTCATTCTGCCCTTTTCCAAGCTTGAAACCATTGTTTTCTCAGGATAACAAATGTGTGAATAGCCTTTGCACATTATTAAATATACAATAATTAAGATTTGATCACAGCACATTTGTGATACAGTGTGTTCTCTCAGAAAGGGAATGCATATCTTGCTTATCGGTTAAGCTAAAACTGTCAACGACGCTGTCAACTGCCAGAATCATATTAACACCGCCGGTGTGCTTGAATTTCGTCCCGGAGGAGTTCTTTTACATGCCAGTAAATCTACTGACAAGAGGCTGTCCCCTTTGACCACACTTAAAAACCATCGGTCTGGGCCACTTGTTACATTACTATTATGACTTAGTCACGTCGAAGTATTGGTAAAATATGACCTTAAACAAGAAGACTGCAGGGTGTTCGATATTTAGACTTGTTATCCAACAATCATTAAAATTGGCCTAACCTATAAAATACTTAGATAATGAACTCAAACCATTTTAAGCCTATCTGTTTATCTTATGCAACTGATACTGATAGCTGTTCTGTAATTAACAATTCCCAACGGAATATGCTAATATGATGCATTACAGAAAATGGTTTTATGAAATCTATCGATGTAATGCCTTATTTTAGTTTTATTTATTTTTTTGACAAGTTGTCAAAAACTGTAAACAGTTACCTTCGCAAAATGTAAAAGGTTTAGGAGAAATTAGATAAGTTCATAATGGCGCCTAACTTTATTGCAAATTAATTCAACAGTAGCGTCACGGTGCACAATAAAGGACATCCAAAACATTCCACTTTTTATAAAATTGTTGTAAATTGCATGAAACAGAAAGCTTGAATAAAATATATTTTTAAGTTTGTGGTGCGGTATTAAACGATGATTTTCTCATTGGAAATTTTTTGCCCAAAATAGAGACATGTCTTCATTTGAAAATATAAGTTGTAGCACATTACAAAGAAGCATATTACTACTCGTATATTGTAATTTTTATATTCTATTTCTGCTATAACTATTTACACTGATATTATCTGAGAAATAGACTATTACGTGCGCGCATATGTCCGTGTGCGAGTGAGGCATAGGCTTCTTTAATGGTGGAAAGGTGACAGGAAATAATGTGATAGAAAACCAATCAGTTGTATACCATCCCTGAGAGTAAAGATCCATGCAGCCCTGAGCTGGAATCGAACCCAGGAGCCATCCTAAGAAATCATATGCGGCTAAAGTAACGCATGTTACACATAGTGGAGATTATGAATGGGTGAATTAACCGCCCATTTGTAAAACCCGGGTTCATAAAAAACGGTTATAATTAAGACCATGATGCGTCCCAGTATTAATATTATTGCTAACTCTTTGAATCACTAATAAGTTAAATGCGTGCGCATGTCATAAATAGAAATCAATCAGATTTCGAGGTAGAAATTACTAGTTCATTTATTTTATTGAAATATGCTTATACCTATTTAGTATTAAGCAATATATGACAATGTAAATGTTTACCCAAGCATGTAGAATTACTCAGAATACAGTGGAATATGCTGTTAAATAGATTTTTTAAACACAATCACACACACACACATAAACACACAAAAGCGTGGCAATTTACTAAAAGAGCTGTTTTTAACTGAAAGCCTCGAGCGTGTTTTCGATTAAATGTCGCAATCAAATTTTTGGATGGAATGCAATACTTTCTCGAGTGATGAAGTCAAATTTCGTTTAAATATAATTATGAAATAAATGCCACTGCGAGCGTTTTTCTCCGATACAGATGGATAAATCCGAAAATATCGAGAGAAGCGAAATATGGAATGCTGAGTTAAACTGATTGTTGTTTACATGTCGTTATTTGATTTTACTAGTGACATTTGCTGAATAAGTGGCTTATAATAGAATGATCTGTTAAATCCCATGAAGCTGCGGCAAAATTTTATTACATTTATGAGCTCGTGTTTTACCTCGCACGTTAGATGATGCATCAGTTATAATTAGAGCTTGGATAGGCGCTAAAAAGCTTAAATTAAGCACGCAAATAGGCACTAAAGCAATTTCAAAATAGACTCTATCAACAGCGACAAGAACTGACGTGGGCACAATCAGTTATTCATTTAAAAACACATGCTGACATGACAACAGTATATAAATATCAAATATTCATATACTATATTGTAACAAATATCTCACAATCAGTTAAAACTATTACAAAACTCAATTTCATTTTACTAACGAAAACTGCTGGACAACGATAATAGAATAACAAAGTTAATGAATGCTTCCAGTTTGCTGAGACTATGCTCTCAAAGTTACCCTGTAGTTTGGGTAACTACAACGTAACAACGTCACACGGCGTTGAGCGTTGCACAGTTCTTCTATACCAATGCGACAATTAAGTATCACTTATTCTGTTAATGGAGTGTAAACCGTCAACATTATCTCTTTAACTTTTCACTCTTCAGTTACTACGTATTTTCATGGTAAGATCTTATTATGGGGTTTTAGCTACCCTTAACTAGTTTTAAATTCCCACGTCGGTTTGTAATGTTTATTGAATCTGTTATGTATTTTTGTTAGGTCTAACGTCGTTTAACTGGTTAGGTTATATCAGACGACGAATGAAATTGGGGAAATGAGCCCGGGGTTCTTAGAGCTTAGAGTTATCCGACATTTATCTTTCAGGATAAGGGAAAATCCCAGGAAAGAAACCTTATCCAGGTAACTCACCCTAACCTAGATTCGAATACGGGTCCCCTTGAAAGTGAGGTAGACTTCACAGAAGTGGGCTATTATCATTATTAAATTGTTAAATGTGCTATTAAACAGGCTATTGTTGTGTTTTAATGAAATTAAATAGTACTCCATTTTGAGATTAGGCAGCACACGAAACCCTATGCTTTCGCCTCAGAGGGTGTTTGCAACCGCGAATCATGTGACCGACCATAGCAACTAAGAATTCTTTTTTTCGTAATTTTCCCTTATTGTCAGACAATTTTAGGATGAACCATCATGCACCAAGAATTTACAGTCTCTGCTATTTCATCGTCTCATCTTTCAGGTATAAATGCGGTGGACCTATTTTGTGACTACTCTAGCATATGGTGTCCCTCTGTTACAAATGATGCTTGAGGATATGGAGTCTTTAGGGCGAACCGGTATCGGTATAATTACACCTGAAAACATTAGGGACCCCGACTGCATTGTGTCTGCCTTCACTAAATCCGGCTTCTCTTTGTACTCCTCATGTCATCCTCGTCCCTTCCGAAGGTCACATAGGCACTTTAGACCATCTTACTGTCTACAAGGCTGAATTTGCTCCATCATCAAAAACTTAGGTTTATTTTTCATGGCTTAAAGCACAGATGCCAATTTGTGACCTGCGGTGGCGTGTAGCTCGCCTATTTGCTACCACAATGAGTTGCGGGTAGTCGGACTTGGCGGCGACACAATGTTAAGGGAACTGGGTTGGCAAACCGAAGAACAAAGTAGGGGATGGATTAAACCTCATGGCCCCTCTATTAACACCACTGGTTTAAACCTTTAATTTAGCATTGTGAATTCGCAGAAGCTCTTATTTTCTTCACATTATACTTGTGCCAAGAAGAGTATATAATGCAACGAGAGCATAATGGCTGCAATTAAAATACGAGTATATTTTATGAAACAAGTGGTATAGAGTTTCGTAATATTCATACAAGCATCTTAATTGTCATTATACTCAAGTTTCATGCGACTATTTATGCTCGATCATAAGTTAAATTTGAAACATTTATAAAATGCTTTTAATATTGCAAAAAAATGACAAAATCCAGTCCGGGTACTTTATTGACTCCTAAAATTTTATCACAAATACAGTTTTCTGATCGTCGCTAACAGTCTAGTATTTCGTGCAATCACAACTCACAACTTTTACTTCTATCAGTTCTTTAGGTGTCTTCTTTCACTTTCTGTCTCTTGTACACTCACTTCGACGATGCAATCACTCGACGCCCGTTAGAATCTTCTTCGCCACGACCAACGTATCTTTCGCGACGACACAGACACGCACAGCTGTCTCGTACTCACTGACACACTAGCACACTGATACACAAGCCAGTGCCTAAGGTCAGATGCCTTTCAGGGAGCAGACGTACTTATGGACCGGACAGAGTGAAGATCTGGAAGCGGGTGGACAGCCCAGCACCAGGTATGAGAGTGAGGAAGAGGATGATATGAAATGCAGGCGAAATCGATGATTGAAAAGGTGATGATGGAGCAATTGGTGGAATGAGTGGCGGGGGAAACCGGAGAACCCGGAGAAAACCGCCGTGACGCCACTTCGTCCGTCACGAGTACCACATGCCGCTCCTCGGAATCCAACCCGGGCCGCCTGGTGAGAGGCGAACAGCTAACCGCTCGACCACGGCACAGCCTAAAATTTTTATGAGAAATAAAAGTTGTATTTTGAATTTCCTGAGAACGGCCTGTAAAATCCTGTTAATTCTGTGTTTTAATATAATTATTGGTAAATTGGGGATACACAAAATCTCACTGACAAAAACTGCAGATCTCATTAAAGCACATAATTTACACTAAATCATTTTGTTGTTGAATTTAACCGTTTCCGAGGTAATCTTTGTTTTTATTTTGAATTTTGAAATAGTTACTTTTTTTAATGGTAAGTTGCTGTTCATTTTTCCCATGGTCATGCAAAGAGTGTGAAATTTCAAATCCATGAAATAGCGATAAGTAGTTTTAAAAGCTGAATGGAGTAGAGAAAGTAATATGAAAACAGCACAAGATTTTGAAACGTGTTATGTAATTAAAACTACACTTATGAAATAGAAAACGTGCATTAAAAGACATATAGAAGAATGCTTTAGTAAACATATGCACTTTATTTTGAAAGCTGGCAGCAAAAGCTGCAGTATCTCTGTTGCAGGGTCGAACACTCATCCCGTAAGATACGCACTACACAAATTAATTAACGAGAATAACAGTAATGTCTGCCGGAGAGGGTTGCTGCATGCGGAGCAATCAAACCAAACTAGTTAACTCCCACCCTGTTTTATACGGCGCCAAGCACTCCAGCAAATTCTGTGCACAATCGCCTTCTTCCTCTCTCCCAAGGACTCTGCCTCAGCCGGCTGCTCAGGGGTGTCACTCCAGGTCATGCACAACACCCCAATTATACTAGCTCATCAAATTTCTTACAATTTCACCGGAAATAATTTGAATTGATGATGTAGCCATTAGAGAATGGACAGAAGCATATTTTTAAATATTACTCGTAATTTATGCACATTTTATTAACCCTCTAATGCACGGGACGGCAAATCTTCACCGGTTGATGATATGACGTAATACCACAGTAAGGGGCAAAGCAATACTTTGCCTTGATTCACTCTCCTTCCTTCTAACAACACGTGTTCAAAGGTAAAAAGCAGTGGCTGTTTCTAAACTATGAAAATGTAAAGGAACCTTCTTACATATTTATCTAGGTTTATTAGCAAAGTTAAAAGAGCTCTAACACATAAGGTTTTATGATCTCAAAGCAATGAACCATGATTTTCAACTTTTCGCAAATCCTTTCACGTTGACATGAAACTGTAAACTCACAATTACGAATTGAGGTTGTGAATTTATAGAAAATCAATTTTTGAAATCACAATTACAAAATAAGGTTAGTTTAGATTTATTTAGGCAACTGGATATGGCAACATTTCCGCCTGCAATAATATACTGCGTATGTTAGTGCCCCACATATATGTGTGAGCAATATTTTGTCTAAAATGAAGTTAATACAATCTAAAACCAGATCGCGATTTACATATAAAACCCTACATGCTCTGTTGACGCCAGGATGTACTTGTGAATTAACGTTAAATATATGCAAAGCTCTAAATGAAATGAAAAATGAGATGAAAAATAAATATGAAATCTTTATCAGTCTGTATATATGTATTAAATATACTATATATAAAATTATATATGAAGTCATACGTGCGTTAGCAAAGTTCTTACTCCGCCACTGCGGCTTCCAAAATCCCCTTGTTTGAACCGTGAATTACATATGTGCATATCGAGTTGCCATTTGGCTACAAATATGTAAAGTCAAATTTTCAGAATGTTGTAACAGCATTTTTTGTTATTTTCATATATGTTGGCACTTAACAATGAAGCAATGGTATTATATTATAAATGTATAGATTTATTCGAGTATTATTGTAGTTCTTTTCTTTTCAGAAATCAAAATGAATGCAAGTGTAGTCTAATGTAACTCCATCATCACCCACACGTACCATCTCACTGGTTATTTTACGTGGCACCCGATTTAAACTCACAGCGTTCAAATTTGAAAACACGCAGTAAAATGACGCATTATCATGCAATTATTATATAAACTGGAATAATATCGAGCAATAGTAATAATAATACTCGAATAACACGGAGCAGCCATTGTTTCTGTATAGCTCTATTATGAAATTAGCTAAGTCCAAATACCGATGCATCTTGTCAGATCACAACCTAACTTGTCTTCGATTACAAATTTTCCAGACATTGTGTTCTAACATTTATTTACTAGTTAAAGAAAAACGAGGCAAAAAGTGTCCCCAAAAGTTTATTCTGTATGGCTCTGTTCTAATTTGCAGAGAAAATGACTATGTTCGGTTATATTTACTTTATAACATGACTGTCCTTCACATAAATTAGAATTGAACGTTATATATTTTCTCATATAATAGAGCCGAAATGTAATTGCGTGTAATCTGTGTCCAATTGTGTAATTGAAAGTCTGAATTATTATTACATCCAAGATATTAGTTGTGTTATTAACACCAGATATGTTTCCTGTCTTACCTACATTACTGAATCCCGTCCCCTACGGCAGTGGTGTCAAGGTCACAGACCCTTCGGGGCTAAACTGTGCAACAGCTATATGCAGAGGGCAAAACATGACGTAATACATATCAACACTAGACGCTTTATCAACTGACACCTGTTTACTTGCAAGTTGGTCGTGTCCACGAATATAACCTTTCTTGGAGTGCGTACACCTTACGAATTTTTTTTCTTCAGATTTGCCTACAAGGATAAATAGCACAGATACAAGTTGGATCTGCGAAAGGGAACAGTACATCTCACGCGTAAATAGAAAACTACTGACATAGTTATTAAAGTTGATTAAAATAGTTGCAACCTTCTGATGATTAGGCTGAGTTATAGGTACTATTAAACCTACCCTAGCCCTTGGGTTAGCATTCTCAAACAGGAAAGGACACCACTTACGCACTTACATGCCTCTTAAAGATAGATGTTGTTATTACTTTTCAATCCCAGATGTAAAAATGTCAATCTACTTTGAATGAATGAATAAATAAATAGGAGAATAATTACACGGTATTAATAATAGTGCTTTTAATACGAACTTGTATTAGATATAATCTATATTTATATAAAAAGTAAATAGCAGCTTTCAAATCCTGTTATACCTTAAATGAATATTCTTTGCTATTTTGATTAAACATAATAACAGAATATTTACTTGTATTATCTTCAAACATGTGAAATAACACAAAACATTATTAGTAACAGGGGTTGGCGATTTCCTCCAAAATTAAAGGAAAGGACTACATGCAAGTTGTTTGAAAACTACTGTCCTTAAATATACGTATTTTAGTGTTAAGCGTTTGCATAATGAATTTAAGACAATCTTAGTGAAAACCTAAGTAAAATACCACATGTTACACATTTGTAGGATCAGTTACTTGGCATATTTTTCAACTCACACCCTTTTCAAAATTTGGCTTACAAAGACACATTCTAAGACTGGATGCCAAATTGCTATCCGAGAGTCTGTTTCTGTGGCGAGTTTTCAGAAGCTGCATTATAGAGAAACCCTGTTCACAAAGGTAGGTACTGCCAGACATTGCCATACTTTTTGCTGCGTTGGGAATCAAATTTGGGAAACACATATTATGAAGTTTCAGGTAGAATTCGATCAGTGCGTCTGAGCATGAATTGTCAAATTTCTCATGAAGGCGACTCACGCTGTAGTTCTATCAGCCCCAGCGGAACTGCTGTATTATTTACTTTATCTATTTCATAATGACTTTGCATGTTGTATTTTAATGCAAGATACTGGTTGCATATTAGGTACTGAATACTACTACCACAACTTTGCAAAGGAATTGTTTTCCCATTCGAAACATGGGAATCCAAATGACTCATGTCTGTGCTCTCGGACGCAGCCATTGCTCTGCCTGCATCACACGGAAAACTGCACTGAACTGGTTTCTAACGGACTTGCCCTCTATGCCCAGGGCACGGCGACTTGCTCTCTCCGTGGCATTGCCACTCGGGGCCACGATTGACACCACTGCCCTACGGCAGCAGTACAGAGCGCGTGACGTCACACGCTGAATTCATCTTCACTGCGAGCAGGTACAGCGGTGTGAACTAATGTCACACCGGCACTACCTATCCTCCCCTGTTCCAGGTGGTCGAAGAAAAAGGACTTACACTAACACTGTAATGGGTATTGTCAGCACACTTATTTAAATAATACTTGCTAATCATCACTTTATGTTCTTAAAACTGAAGACATTAATTGCGTGCGCGCACATACACACGCACACACACTGTCTCTTTCTGTCTCTCTTAAAACAGCTGGTATAATAAGACTTCCAATCTTGATGGAGTGTGGTATGTGCTACATGAAACAAAGGTAATGTATTGGGGAGCTGTCACAAACCTTATCTATTACATTTTCTATTTTTTATGTTTCCTTTTATTAAATTCTTCCGTTCAGTACTTTTGAGTGAAACACTTAAAGAAGGTTTTCTGGCGGGTATTGTTCTTTCTAACATCTTTACTAGTTAACATAAAAATGAACCAAAAATATTAAAATGAAGTTCACTAGAACACTTCAAAACATATTTGAAACAAATGCAACAAGCTCCACTCAACATGGTCATAGTTATTTGGATTTTGGGATGCCAAAAAATAGCGAACATTAATTTTTACAGCGAATGACATAATATAATGTTTCTGGCCCTCTCTTTCACATGAACCCCAATATATGGCGCTTGTTCTTGCTTTTCATGTCACCATCAATGCATAAATTGACTGAAAAGTAAACAACTATGCGGCATGTCCTATCTTACAAATATACAATATTATTTTTCAAGCCCCTCACTGGGTTATATATTATATTAGAAATATGCTGCCCCCTTTTCCCAACCACAGATGCTCTTATTAGAGAACGCATTCGTTCAAGTAATTATTATATCATATACATATATACACACATATGCTAAGCCTTTTTCTTATTTATTCTAATCAAACCAAGAATTAAAAAATAAAAACGTCATAAAATAGCAAGAGCAAGAAATATATTAAGTCTTGGATTTAAAAGCTTAACCAGAAAGCAATATCATTTTACGGTTACGAGTCCTCAAGCAACTCAGATTTTGTAAGCTGTAAATTTACAGATTTGTAAATTGATTGCGAATATATTAGTAAAGAATTAATCAAATAATTTAAATATATTAATTTGTATTGTAGTAATTGAGTATATGTATTGAAATAGTGACAGAGTTAACAGCTACAGCGTATTATCTGTTACAATATTTCCCTTCATTTTCTTTCTGTCTTTCCATCTTTCACACGGTGACTGTTAAGCTGGTATATAATAACATTTTTGGAATGGCATAAGAAATCAGTATAACAGTAGATTAAACATATCTTACTATTTTAATACTCATAAAATTAAGAAAAGTTGGGAAAATATTATCCAGCATAATTTATTTAGTTGAAAAAGGTATGTAAATATTGTAGAGGAAATAGATTCGGACTAAGTTATTTTAATTATTTTATTTTATGAAACACATATTTCTGCCTCATGCTTATGTATCTATCGGTAAATAAACAAACCACACCACTAACACGAATATACAAATTAGTTTGGGGATCTTAAGCCCTAAAACTACCTGTGTTCATCCTAAGATTGAATTAAACCTTAGACAGACAGTTTAATCCAATCCCGGTTCAAACAGAGGACCGCAGTGTGATATGCATACATTTTATATTGTTTAGTGACTCGGAATACTTTGTTTCCAATGGAAACAGGGAAACATATGAATTATCAAGTAACAGATTTGTGCACCCGAATAATAACGAAAAAAAATGTATAACTTCTTATATTTGTCATACCTAAACTTTGTCAACAAAAAATTTGTCAGAAAAAGTGTACTTATGCCTTTTTGACAGGGACCTTAAAGCTGCAACATCGATGAAATATCGATATATAATTTTCCGTGGGATACAATAATTCCAACCTTATCACAAAAAGTGACAGAGTTACTAAACTTACAAGAAGGTATATATTTAAGGAACTAATCTTATTATTTTAATGTTAAGTGAAGTTAGGGGTGAAGGAGGTAAACAGAAGTTTGTATACCCCTGTTTGAAGTACGTGTTTCCTCTCCGCTATATACACCATACTTTAAACTTGATTCCCTTAATGTAGTCCGCATGGATTCATGGCGGTGGCGGTGGCGGCGGCGGCGACTCTGGAGGCGGGAGACTCTCCCACCCCAAGCTTTCCTTTATATATAAGTCTTTTGTTGGAAGCATAAAACAAGTTAATTATGTGAAGAGGCTACGGCTAAAAAGGGAACAATTAAAGGATAGAGAAGGAGGATCAGGGAGGAGAAAAGCAAATGCAAACACAATGGTGGAAAACATCCTACAGAAAGCTTAGGCTATAACCAGCGCTGCTGCCTTCTCAGTTATAGTTGATGACGTAATTGTTTCGGTCCAGTTCTTACCCGTACATGATCAGTGCCTCTCTGAGACTGGTGGAATGTGACAATAAACTTCCTTCACATAGATGAAAGGAACCCTGTTTCGCAGAACCGACTTACTTTTCAAAGCGTGCGTGCACTGTGAAAACTGCGCTTCGTTGTTTGATACTGCTTAGAAGGAAAGTTTGAATCACTGCAGTCATACTGGATAGTTTGTCAACAAAGCTACACCGTATCAGGACATTATGTTTTGAGTCGAACTTTTGAAGTGAATGTCAGATCTAAGCGGATAGGACGTAATGTAATACTCGTACATGTGTGTTGGAGATGTTGCCTAGGAAGCACGACCTCAATCCAAAGAGTACTAATACAGTAACGGCAATCGTAAATTGCAAAGATCTGTCTCGCAATGTCACACGCAAAATTGTAAAAGTAAATAAATAAACAATCAAACTTAGTCTTTCTTACAGAACCTTACCAATGTCCCTTCATTTGGATTGTTTTTTTGTTTACACTCACGGAGATTGGAAAAGAGTCACAATTCATTGTGTTAACAAATCCATGTTGTCTTACGCTTGTGATAAGCATTTCATCCCAGCATTCCAGCAATCGAGAGCAGGTCGCCGAGTAGTTGGACCGTTCGCCTATCACCAAGACTGGCTTCGATCCCAGGGAACTGCATGTGGTATTCGTGGTGCATTAAGCGGCGATGGGCGGCTTTTCTGTGGGTTCTCCGGTTTCACCCGCCACTCATATTTAAGTCATCAGAAATATAACCTTCCATAGGATAAATGATCTATACTTTAAATTCACACACACAGGCACACACACGCACACACACAGACAGAAAGATTTCGCACACGGCTAATGCTACGAAAAGACATCTAGAGAAAATGCTGTACTAAATAAGCCTTACACGCCTTTTGCAGTAAGTTTTTCTTTCCATCTCTTACAACTCCACGATGCAATACTCTACAACACCGCCGCTGCATCCTCTGCCTCCGTCCACATAGGATATCATAGTAAATTGTAGTGATGGGGCCGCATGACTTCGGCAGCTAGGTGCTATTTACGAGACGAGGGTACTACGTTTCCATTAAGTGGTTCCTCAATTAGTTCCAAGGGACGTCATAACCCTGAGAGCACCTGGTATTAGGCCTCCCGATAGGGGAAAAATCCCTGTGCTGCAGGCTGCAAGGGCATCGCCTCCCCATGGGGCTGTCCTATTTCTTACGGATTTAAAGCTCTATGAAATTCAGATGAACCTACAATCTTCATAAGCTGTTCATATAAAATCATAAGCATTTTATTATGTCAAGATCTCAAACTTGTCTTATTACTCATATTAATTTTTGAGAAAAAGTTTTATAAAGGCCTTCGCATGTCATTCTTAATGGAGGTATAAAATTTGGTATTTATTACTCTCTCCCACTCTTTCTATCTTTATCATATACACACACAGCCACAAAAAATTTTCTCTAATTTTTTTTTTTTTTTTTTTTTTTTTTGTTTTTTGCTTTTTGTTTTTATTTTATGTGCATATCAAAAATAATGAAACCTTGTTTAAAATTTGTATGGAATGTAATACCTTAGCTACCTATGCAACGATAGAAAAATTCAAGCTAGCGAATCGCACGCTGTTGCTATATTTTTTATACTGAATTGAAATTATGGGACCGATTATCAATAGAATATTACGGCATAATCGGTTGAGCAGATTAATATTTTTAGTGATGGTGCGTAGCATGTCATACGAGCCTCTCTGTCCTCGCAAAATTAAAGCACCTTATTTTTGGTAGGTCCTGGAGTGAGTATTCTTACGTTTATAGCAGCCCAGTAATTCAGTCCTGTAGAACAGTGGTGAAGATATAGCATATTAAGCCGATTAGATTTACAGTTGTTACTATAAAAGTTTATCGCCTTCAGGAATCAGTATATGCAACATGCATTACAATTCTGTAGGAGAAGTTGCCGCATCGGAGATCGGCAAGGGGCGTTGTCTCTGGGATTCAGCTTTTTCAATGAGGCAGCAAAGTTCATTGCTCTCAAGAAATCACGAAGGTAATTGTACTATCAACATTTATAGCTTAAAAACAGTAATTAAACGCGTTATGTTCATGTGAAACGTAATCCATCATTGTCTTTTTTCCCAGCTTTATGTAATGATGCAAGTAACACGGTAGCCAACGGTTTCTGATGACAAAGGCACTAACAAACGCAGCAAGTTTATGTGTTCCCAAATAGCACTGATGATAAGGAGAAATTTAAGTTTCCTTTTTAACTACTATTACTTAGATTTTTCAGCCGAAATCAATCATTTTGTGTAGTGATAGAACATATTTAACATATGCATGTGTATTGTCAGTAGTAGACAGGTTAGTTACATTGCAGAACAGATTAACACGCACAGGTTGCCTATTGCAATTCATTATTATGCTTTATATCTAATTACGGAACTTTAGTCCGCTGGCTTTAGTGCAACTGGGTTATTTTCACAACACGTGATCGAAAAAGAACGTTTGAGATAAAGATAAGGAAGGAAACGCTTAAAGGATAGATAAATGGCGGTTATTTGCATATGAAAACAGAAGTACGAATGGGACTGTGACTATGTGCGAATTTAGTATTGTAAACAAAAGTGAAAGAACTCGAAGAACTGTGAAGGAGTGAACATCATTGCTGTTGAGCAATTGTTCCAAAGGTAAAAATCCGTCATACGACTTTAGACCTTAACGGCGGCAAATACATGGAACATACAAAATGTTTACCTTGATTGACATGAAGTAGATAAAGGATTAAGCGCTTGTAGAAATAGTTTGCGTAAGAGCAGCGAAAGTCATGCGAGTATGTTTCACACACACACACACACACACACACACACACACACACACACACACACACACACACACACACACACACACACACACACACACACACACATACATGCAGATAAATTAATGGAAGAGCCTGTACACAGCACAACCAAAACTACCTGCTACTCGAGCATTAACGAATTATACATCTTCCATCTATTGTCAAAATTACAAAGTTGTGGTGTCTTGATTTCTCCGTGATAGTAGAAATACAAACTAAAACAGGTTGAATGATATCTGTTCAGCGACGTTTTAGCCAGGTAAGGTTTTAGCTGGCGGGAGGGGTACGCAATAAGCGGAACTCGTGCCGCACATGGCACGTACAGTGAAAGACAGTCAACAGCCAACCTATAGGCTTTCCACGTCAACATGTTCATTCTCACTAACACAATCACTATTACGTTTCCCAAGCCTCATTGTTACGAGTACACTTGTTACACATTTTAATTTATTTTAACGAACAGCACAGAATCTTTAAATTGTAGATAGTTAATTCTAAATATTATTGGCAACAGTGTTTCCTTGTTTCATTCTGTTTCGCGTCTTTACTGCTCACTCACCCCAGTCTAAGTAAACATTAGCTAAACCCTTACTTGTTGGGAAGGGTGCCCTCAACCCCTACTAAAACGTCGCTGAACAGACAGTGCCTGAACTTACCCTATGCAGTAGAAACCCGACTGGACGTTCCTTATAACTCGAGCCTTCTTTATTTTAATATTTTTATGTTTTATCATTATAAACTTGGCCGTAATAATTTATATAATTTGCTATGTGATTTAACGGCATAGATAAATTTTAAACAGTGTACCCATACGACCTACCGCATTCACCCTCACAGTAACGAAAGGGCTGACCGCGTTTTGACCGTCAATAGTCAAAACAGCTTACCACTAATAATGTGGACACATAGCACAAACACTTGTTTCGAAGGTCTGAAGGTTTATTGCTTTACCAAGTGCTTACATGTTAATCTAAACTTTCAGTTATATATGTCGGGTTACAGTATTGTTTCTGGGATTTCAGTATTACTGTTAATGTTGTGTTCAGTTGTGTTTGTGGCAGTGAAAATGTCAAACCAGAAGAAAAGTTAACATGAGAATACAAATTAAATTGGTTGCGTTAGAAAGGTCAGATAAAAGGGAAAATATTGTAACAAAACGATGAAAAGCGTGCGAAGTCCGTTTACTTTTCTAACCCTTTTTTTCCTTTAAATCTTACTACAAATGAACAATTCCTTCTCGTTACTAACACAGTTTATAATCTCCTCCTTTCTCAGTATTTCAATGTCTTTCTGTAGTTTCACTGCCTCTTATAACTTTACTATTACGACACAATCACTCGACGACACATACACAGTTGCTGACAGGCTGGCCGATGCACTCTCTAACTAAAACTAGCTGTACACGACGACTTAAACAACCACTCTGACACAAAAAACTAAACTCTAACTCTAAAAACACATACCCTAAAACTGATCACTGTCTGTCCTATTTATACCGGAGCCGGCGTGACGTAATCTCCTTCGAGTGCTTTTCTTACGCATCTGTGCATGACTTAGCAAAGAAGATTCTAGAGATTTTTGAACACTACGTGTTCGATCTCATACACCCAGTCGCCAGGCGTCCTGTAGCCTCGGACCTCCTTTATATTTTGTCGGCAGCATTGTTTATTGTCACGTACACACAGTCGCTCGTCGTATCCAAGGTCACCCGGTCACCCCTCGTATATTGTTGAACGATCTAATGTCACAATATTAATACTAATAAATTATTCGTATTAATCTTTTTTGTTTCCGATTTTGTGCAGTTCTGTAATTTGGAGTATCGTGTTATGTTAATTAACCTAGATCCGTGAAAATAGACATTTCAATAACTCGAGACCCGCTCAGTCCACATTAGGTCGAGTTATCGGGACTCTGTTGTGGAGGTTCGAAAGATGTTTCATGCGTACGGATGCGAATGGATGAAGCTATTAAATGACACGTGCTCCGTGAAAGCGAACGCGCCTTAGAAAAATATAGACGATTTCAAACTACGTTGAATTTTCATTTCTAAAACTGGATTACCTCACCTCTTCGTTGCAAAACCTGACGCGAAGGGGTAGTTGGAGGAATTTCCTGTACTTGAAGGGTTTCTCAGTTCTTAATTTCAAAATGGCTGTGGAGCGCGTGCACCCTCTTGTCTTTTGCTGGTACCCACAATGCCACGCTCCGTGAAACAAAAGCCTCTCACGGAGCGAGAAAACAAATCCCTTAGGGACGATTTCTGAATGTCTCTGATTTAGTGCTGTTCCTGCGAAATTTTTAGCTTACACTATACGTGTGTGTTTAAAAAGGACTTACTACACCACCCCATTATACAGATGACGGTCTGAAAAGTGTTGCCGCAGGAGCCTTCCCTTTTCTCGAGCAGTAATCAAAGCGCTTCATATTCTCCTAATGCTTTTCTCATTTGGTTGAGCCAGCCGTGTTTGCCTCTGCGGTAGGTCTTTTAAAGATTTAACTTAATGCCACCAGCCTCTTTCTCCCTTGTCTCGGAATAAAGACAAACTACTGTACCAACCCCCTCTGGTGCGGAATCCTCTTGTAATTTTTATAAAAATTGTTAATCATTCCACTACTGCAACGAAAGTAATACAAGAAATAAAGGAAATGAACGTCTTCTGGCAAGAAGGCTTTAATGGCTAATAATAATACGCATATCTCCTTCAAAAGAGAGGGAGGCTCTCAATTTTGGACAGAAGCATTCATCTGTCTCTGTCACAAGGTACTTAAAGTTCTCCTGCCTTTCTTCTCGGCCTTCCTGGTGGGCTTTCTCTTTTGGTGCCTCTTTTGCCTTTACTTTCACCATAATGATGATGACGACGACGATGATGATGAATGTTGATAATGATGTACTTGGTCATCAGCGCCCTTATAAAGTGCATCATGGCAAAAGACAAAGATAAGTTTCAATATAAAATAAAAATACTAGTAAAAAGCAAAGGTACGTAAATATACCAAATAAAGAGGCAAAAAACCAGAATTTAAACAAGGTTTTAAAAAGGTCGAAATAGTATGAGCTTTCGATAGGTAAAGTTCTAAATTCTTAGGTTCATGTTTATCATTGCTAAAAACTTCAAAACTCTTTCGACCGCTTGTTTATCGTCCGGCATGACCTTTGCAAGTCTGACAGACAGTTGCAGAGGGTGTCGAAGGTGCGCCAGGGAAACACACTCTACCAGCACGAGAAGGACAAAGCATAGCGGACAAAGAGGAGTAGGGTTCTCTTTAAAATGGTAACCTTGCGTAAAATTGCAGTGGCCAATGAGTAACCAAACTAAGATCACCTCGCGACGAGATACACGAGAGGAGGTTATCCAGTTTATGGAAGTTTCTTTCACTGCACCACTCCTCGTGCCAGACTTTCACCATACATCACCACTAACTTCTTAAGGACACTGGCATGTCGAGATTCTTAAATTCATGTTTCATTTTCTATGTAATAAAACTAGAGATCTTCAGCTCTAACATAATGTATACAAGCTTTTATAGGTATCAGAGCAGAACATTTGATAATTGGGACCTTAATTTTGATGCAGTATTATTAGTTATGGTAGGTGTTGTGTTGGAATGTTTTGTTTCCCATTGTTTCATTGTTTGCATTATATCGTTTGCAGTTGGCCTAGTGCGATTATTTTTTGTCTTCATTGTAAATGTTATATATATTAACGAATAAAATTGTGATAATAAATACACTAATATTATTTCAATTGTGGCCTCCAGAGCAAAGAAGACTATCTCATTAGAAAGACTAAAAGTTTATACATCGACGTAACATATAATTTTCACGGGGGTCGCGTCTCAAGGAAAATTATCAGCTGTAAATTGTGAACATACTTCATACCCGTACCACGACCGAGATAGGAAAGAAAGAGTCATCGCAGTTCATCGAAAGAGTTAGCCGGATCTTTTATACGAGAAAAGAATTCATCATACCGACCCTTCAAAGTGACGACGAGCAGAAGATTCCCTTCATACTGGTGACGGGAGATACCAGCCGGAAGAGACTCCTTCATACTGGCGCCCAGACGTGCGACGGCTCGAATACAGGCGTATAGAGTAAAAATATGTACCTGGACAAAGAGTGAAAAGAAGACATTTTGACGGAGTATCCTTTTTCTTGTGCTCCAGAATTCAAGTAAGATTAGTACTAATTTATGATACTACGCAATAAGAAAATTGTACAGAAGATGGAAAAAGTTGAGAAAGATAATGATAGTGTAGAGAGGGAAGTGAGTGATAAGTTATCAGTAGAAGGTAGAAAGAATGTAGTATGTAAGGAATCTGAAATAGGATTGAAAGAAATATTGGAAGCGATGAACAAAAATACAGCAGATATAAAAGCAGATTTTGTTAGAAATGTAACAGAACTAAAAGCAGATGTAGCAAAACTAAGAGAGGATAGTGTTAGAAATGTAACAGAACTAAAAGCAGATGTAGCAAAACTAAGAGAGGATAGTGTTAGAAATGTAACAGAACTAAAAGCAGATGTAGCAGATTTGAAGGAGGATAATGCCAGAAATATAAATAAATTGTCACAAGAAATTGAATTATGTAAGAAGGAATGTACAGAAAGAATTGAATCAAGTAACAATGATATAGCTAAATTAGGTGAGTTAGTAAGCGTGATAAAATTAGGACAGGAATCAAACACAGTAGAAATAGCTAGGCTAGGAGAATTGATAAATGAAGTTAAGTTAGGACAGGAGAAGACAGTGGTAGAAATGAAAGCTGAATTAAGTAAAGAATTTGATGAAAAACTAGCAGAACAGAATGCAAAAATTGCAAAGGTAGGAGATGAATTGAGAACAGAGATAGTCGTGGTAGAACAGAGTTGTAAAATGTATCAAGATGGAATTAGGTCAAAACAAAATGGCATTGATGTAAAAATTGATAGTTTAGAAAATGTTGTAAAGGGTATAAGCGCTGAGATGCAGTCACAGCGAGAAGAATTGAATAAAGTAAAGGAGGAAGCCAATGTAAATGTAAATAGAATAAATGAAACGGTTACAAAGGAAAAAGAATTTACAGGAAGGCTTTCCCAAGTTGTGATTGCTCTACAGGCTGATAGAGTTAATGACAATCATGATCAATTTGTGAGTGAATGCAAAAATATGACCAATACTGATGCACTTGACAATAACAGTAATATGGCGGACTTTCAGGAGAATGATTTAGCTATGCCAATGCACTCCCCTAGTCAAAACCATAATTGTCACGCTAGTCACTTGTTCCATGACCTAACCCCTCCGTCATTTGACGAAGAAGCCGGTGACAATCCAAAAATTTTCATAAAAGAACTGGAGGATTATTTTAGGATCAAACGAATTCCGAACGAGATACGAATGATGGTGGTTAAACGCTGTCTTAAGAAAAACGCATTGGAATGGTTAAGACTAACTTTGGCGTCTCACGAAACATATAGTATGTTTCGAAACCTTTTTATAAATAGATTTTGGGGACCGGGACGTCAAAACCAGATTAAAGTCGAACTGGCTACCGGACATTATGACAGTAAACGTGGTATTTCAATGATGGAGTATTTTTTGAAACTGGCGAACAAATCGAAACTACTCCAACCTCAGTTGAGTGAACAGGAGGTTATTGAAGCACTTATTCGCCATTATCCACCGCACATAAGAAAAATCATAAAACAAATTTTAGTGGGGAGGGGCATAGAACCCCTGAAAGTTGCAAAAAAAAAAAAAAAAAAAAAATCGAAACATTGTCAAGAGAAAATATTTTTGTATTCAACGATGACATGTTTTTCAACACAGTTGTTATATTGTTGTACAATTACATTGTTGTGGGGAGATCATCACAGTACATGCAACATTGTATGGCTGAAAACAATTTTCCCAAAATAGAATTAGTTGCATATACTGTGATGAGGGGCATTTGATGCAGTATTATTAGTTATGGTAGGTGTTGTGTTGGAATGTTTTGTTTCCCATTGTTTCATTGTTTGCATTATATCGTTTGCAGTTGGCCTAGTGCGATTATTTTTTGTCTTCATTGTAAATGTTATATATATTAACGAATAAAATTGTGATAATAAATACACTAATATTATTTCAATTGTGGCCTCCAGAGCAAAGAAGACTATCTCATTAGAAAGACTAAAAGTTTATACATCGACGTAACATATAATTTTCACGGGGGTCGCGTCTCAAGGAAAATTATCAGCTGTAAATTGTGAACATACTTCATACCCGTACCACGACCGAGATAGGAAAGAAAGAGTCATCGCAGTTCATCGAAAGAGTTAGCCGGATCTTTTATACGAGAAAAGAATTCATCATACCGACCCTTCAAAGTGACGACGAGCAGAAGATTCCCTTCATACTGGTGACGGGAGATACCAGCCGGAAGAGACCCCTTCAATTTGTATCCATTTTGGTGTGTTAGTTGCTTTTTCTCTTCGTCCAACAGTTTTCCCACAAACTAATCATGTAGTTTATTACCTGATTTTTTTGCATGGACGTAACTGTGCCGCAAAATGAACAACGCCTGTCAGACAGACTATCCGTTTTCTATACACTGAGTGTGCGACCTGCTGATCTAGGTAATGTGAGATGGCTTTACAGAAAATATACAAACCTGTTCCGATACAGCGTTTGTTCCGCCCACTATGCATCATGTCTTCTCTGCCATGCCTAATAGGAGGTACTAACGACATGAAAATATTCTATTGTTAATAAGTAAAATTAAAAGTCCTCAAATGAAGCATATATCGGCTGGAAGGGAAGTCATTAAATTAATTTAAACAAGTGATAGGTCTCGGTATTTGGAACATTTTTTGTATCTTACGTTTTTGTCTCCTGTTAAATGGTTTTATTTTGCTTGTATTATGTGAAATACATGCGCCGTAAGTAATAAAAGCAAACTTCTTAAACTACAAGTGTTTAATACGTTAAATAACGATAAATGACATTCAGTTATAATCATGAAATTTAAGACTATTGCAAGACTACATAATTTTGAATTTAAATATGTAAAACATAATAAATAAACACTCAATTGACTCATAAATGTGACACAATTATGTAACTCACTTAATTTTCGCGTCGACAGTAAATGACGTAATTGTTTATTAGATACGAATTAAATAAGGAAGAACAAAAAACTGCGAAGGAACGTTTTAATAACTTTAATAATTAAGAATATTGCGTGATCGAATCTAAAAACTTGAATATACATGATCAAAGAATTAATATTGGAATTATAACATCTTATGATATTTTACAATACATTAGAAGAATTCGTGAGCCATTGTACTGGTTGACTTAAACCCTTACCCAATAAAATAGACGTCTGATAGCCCTCCAATTGCCACATCCAGCTAAATAATTCGTGTGATATTACAACGTGGTGTCGCAACATGTGGCTGAATCAAGAGTGTCATATGATATGCTATTGCAGATGTTAAAAGTGGCATTAAGTGGAACATTAAAACAAATCTAATGTGCTGCACTCACATGACTTTCTCTACTCTTGTACCAAATATCCTTACAAACTCTTATTCCTATATCTTCTTCGTGTTAGTTGAGATAAACATTTGCAGAAATTATCTTATTGCTTATTTCCAGGTAGGTGCAAGGGGAATATTGGAATACAGTAGGCTTTAAGCGATAGTCAAATCGTTCAGAATTTTTAAATTCCCTTCTCTTTGCACGGCTAACATAAGAAATTAATAATATCTCCGAAATGGTTCAGTCTACAAAAATCTATTTGGGCATAAATTGTGCTTTAGGAAGATCTACATTTTGTACGTTAAGATTTGGTCTATCTCTTAGGGTTTACCAGTTATGCAAAAGTTATCCAGAGTAAACAGGACTCTAGGGGCTGTAGCTAGAAAATTAAAAATATACATTTCATTTGTCATAAAAGCGTGTGAAATATGGCATTTTAATAAAAATCGTTGGAGCCAATTTCGAGAAAATAAAACTTTTCGAAAAATGTTTCACGTGGAGGGTAGTTTAGATAGGTAGGTAGATAGTTTAGTATTTTCTATGTACATAGTAGGTAAAGGTATTCCATTCCAATCAAAAAATCGATACTGATATTTCAGTGGATGTACACATTTTGAGGCACTGTGAATCTAAATTTTTAGAACAAGTTTCGCGTGTCTGTGGAAAGCATACTTCAAAACATAAAATCCGTTAAACACCAAACTTGGTATTTAGTTTAGCTATTTCCAAGGATGAGACACGAAGCTTTTAAACAAAATCTCCCACCCCAGATTAACCTTTATATGCAACATTTTTCGAAAATTTTGATTTTATCAAAAATGGCTTTAATGATTTTGTTTAAAATATCGTATATTTCGGATATTTTCATGAACATTATATGTATGTATCTTGAATTTTATGGGAATGTCCTTATTCTGAATAACCTTTACATAACTGGTAAATCGTAAGACATACACAAGCTATTAGTGCAAAAAATGATCTCATTAAAACACAATCAATGTCAAATTTGTTTTACGAGGACTGAACTCTTTGGAAATTATCCCTTGTTATTTGTCTCCATTCTGTAATATTTAGACTTTTCTCCAATGGGGCGTCGTTATTGTTTTTTTATCTCTTAGCTGTACAAAGAGAAAGAATTTCAAAACCATCACATTGCGATCATATTTAAGAGATTTGACTGTCGCTCAAAGCCTACTGTATTCGCATATTCCCCTTGCAACTGGAGGTTAGCAGTTAGATAATTTCTGTAAATTTTTGTCTGGATTAGCATGAAGTCGATAGAGGAATAAAAGTTTTTAAGAATTGTTTGTCCAGTAGTAGAGAAAATCATTGGGGTGCAATACAGATTTTTTAATTGATAAAAGCACAAAATACTTCATTGGTGTTGTATCAGTGCCTCGATCTTTGGTGAAGGGATCTTATTAGGCGGTGTATTCAATAGAGGAAACTACTATTACGTGTTTAATGTGTGTTTTGTTGCGATACAATATATTTTTTATGAATAACCTATGTATATATTGGGACAAATTACTCAGTTGCCTTTACTCTCACTTTATTTCTCTTCTACAAGCGAATCAAAAAATCAAAGTTCTCTTTTTCGCCGTTAACACAATTTACAGTTCATTGTGGCTTTATACCTCACAGCTGTTATATCCCATTGTAACCTTGAAATATACTCGTATGTTGTGTGTACATTAATTTTTTACACTCAATATGGGCTCTAAACTTAAATTCATAACATATTTTCACTTTTATTTCGAAAAATTTCTGTCAATTTATATTAAAAATTATAAATAAAATCATTTACGTAATTTGTGGAACTGGGATTTTTTTATACTTGTGAAATGTTTATTTTTTCACTTATAGAACACTCAGAAAATGTGTAAATGTGCATTATTGTACTGATTTAGGTTTTTTTAATGTCACGAAAATATATCATTTTTTAAAAATTAATTTCATTGTGTACATAGGTATGTGTTTCATATGGTTTCTGAGTGCTACAGTGGCTTATAATCCTTAATTTCGGAACACATGCTGATTAAAAAGCACAGTCTTCTTTTGAAGTAATATTTGTCTTAAAATTGATATATTTTATAGAAAAGTTGACCATGTCTAGATATATTCTCAAATAAAGCTAAGTATAATTTAGGTTGAGAATGTTATGAATGTTATTAAGAGTTTTTTGGGAAAACTATTTTAGGTAGTTTATTATTTATATATGATATAAACAATACATAAATGCGTATTTTAGACTCATATCAACTTGATTAAAACAGAACAGAAATGATTACAAAAATTGTTTTGCTGTAAAAGAAAATATATTATTTAAGCTGAAAATATAATTACATTATCAAGATAGACGATGGAAAATTTGGGGTAAAAACTACAAATAATCCGGCTTCTACTGAGATGTGCATTGCTTGTGTGAAAGCTGTTGAAATTTAAAGGATCTTGTAGAGAAAACGCCTGTTATCCTTAGGTATGCAGCACGCAACAGCATAGTGCAGGAGAAGTTGCCTATTCGAGGAGTCCAAGGCGTGTACATTAAAAGCTAGTTTTCTGATGTAAATTATTTGTCTGGACTGCGCACACGCTATAAGGAATAGTCGCATTGTGCACTATAGACTATAAAAACAAAGCTTACGTTTTCATTAAAATAATAGTGTTGAGTCTATTATATATAATGGTAGTTTTCTAAAGAGGGTGAATCAAATCTAAAAACGTTTATGACTTTAGGGCTTTAGTTAACTAAAGTGACAACTCCAGTAAAATACGATCACGAAAGTTGTTTTTTGTACTCTCTATCATGTACCTAGCGGGCAGAGAAGCATTCCGCCAAAAATTATATACAGACATTTCACAATAAATACATGTTTTAAGGTGCCCTGAATGCAATTTAGACATTTTAAATGAAAAAAACTGTACGTAATCCGTGTATGCGTGTGTCAACGAGAGAGAGAGAGAGAGAGAGAGAGAGAGGGAGAGAGAGAGAGGGAGAGAGAGAGAACAGTAGAATTCAAAAAACGAAGTGTTCTATAAAACTTTGTATTTGGTAAGCTGTGACGCGAAGATTTTCTTTTACGTGGAAGATTTAAAAAAAAAATAGGCTTTATCAAACAAGACTAACAATTTTGCTTAAAGGATCGCATAAATAAGTTGCATGCCTTGGCTAATTTTCTTAGAATACAAAGTAAAACCCTCTTCAATCTGAAGGAATTTTGTATAATAGTAAACCATTGGAGATCTATTCAGTAGCATTAACCATTTCCGAGATATCCGTTGTTATTGACTTTAATGTTTCAATACTCTTACTGTATTTTCAACATTATGTCGCTGTTCACTTGCTTCTTGCAATATATGGACACACAATGGCAGAAAATAGCGATTTAGTTGTTAAACCTCTGTCCATCTGCCTTTCTGCATTTCCCTTATACCTGCCTTGATATGCATAAAATAGATCGAAATATGAGCTTTCTAGGGATAGTTTGTACAATGCACGAGTAAAATGTATGTTAATGTTATGTATCAGATGTTTCTTCCGGAGTTTTTTTAACTTATGTAGCACCCACAAGCGCACTTTTGCCTTTCTCACTTCTTTTTACTTGTTTCGAAATGGACGCCACGCTCACTTACTTTCGAGGTTCCTGTTTCTTGAAATTGTTCTTTCCGGAACTTTCTTATTAGAAGGTGAAAGTTCTTCCCTCACCTCACCAAATCTGGTTCATGTGTTGGCATGGGTCAGATAAGGTGCTGGCCTTTTTGTTATAATATGTAGGTACCAACATTTACAACCGCGCTTCTTTATACCGACATCTATCTTCCGGTGTCATAACAGCTATTGCCGGTACTCAAACGCGACTCCCCTCCAAATCTCTGGATTTCATTGTTGTTACAACTCCTTCCAGCCAGTTTTCTTTGCACCTCCCCTCGTTCTTCTTTCTAGTGTTATCTATTTCATTGTTAATTTAGGAAGTCTGTTATCTGGCATTCTTTTAACGCGTCCCTATCAACATAAACTTTTTTGTTCAATAAGATCCAAAATATCCAATTTTTTAAAAATTAAAGAATATTCCACAATACAATTGATTGATTTCCTTCATCCCAAAACGATGTTCTGCCTCCATAAGTCCCTCTCCTTAGCATCTTCTTCTTTTAACCATCTTCTCTCCATACTCATTTTTACCCCATCCATCCAGCATTCCTTAGGTTTCCCTCGTCTACCTTTCCCTTCTACTTTCCAACTCAGAATTTTATTGTGTATTCGATCCTCTGACATTTTAAGCAAAACGAATTTAATGGGTTAATAGCTTCGCTAGTTTGCATAACTTTATTCTTAATTTACGTTGTATTATTTCTAAATTTATAAATTTTCGTGCCTAAATAAGTGCATTCCAAACAGGGTGAAATTTCTTGACCATCTTCAGATTTCAAGGGTTCTACTTCCTCTCCAAAGCATAGGTAATTTAGTGATATTTATTTGAAAACTCAATTTTTTATATTCTTCCTTTAATTTTCGTTGTGATCTTGTGCCATAATACCTGCTCATCTGTGAAATTTAATGAATAAATCATAAAAAGTCCAACATGTAGAGTAGGTTAAGTTCGGTTTTGGAAAATTTACAAATTGGTTCCCATAGTCAAAAGAATCTTATAGATGTTTGGTTTTTTAGAATTATATTGCCTTAACAGTTTCAACTCCGCTGTCTTGCGTTATTAAAAGACCTAAGCCTCATTGACATGAGCAGGCCAGCTTGTTTACTATTTTCCCACAATTTCTGGGCAATAAACCAGAGTAACCAACTTTATATTCCTGTTTCTATGTTGCTCACTAACATTGGCATTTTGCTAGAATCTCTGAACCGTACTTTTAGGGGAGTATAGAGTCTCGACACTATCTTCGAGAGGGACGTCGTGAGTTTAATTTTCCAATAGCACTCTCCGGTAATCAAATTTTCCGCGCCAGCAACCTTTGTCTGGAACGCTTCATCTTGCGGCACTCCTTCCACGTCAATCAAGCCTTGCTGTTTTCTTTGCTTCCTTTTGTTACAGACACATCTTCCTTCCTTCCTTCTTGCTCCTTATAAACGAGAACTGTCGTAAAGTTAATCTTACAAGAAAATTTGATGCGCCATTTTATGTCAAATAAGCTGCCATTGTATGTCTACAGGGAGATGACGCTCCCTCGCCCCTCCCGGAGAGTATATGATGCATAAAAGGACGAGAAAGCGTCGAGTTTATTTTCAGGATGGGGCATGTCTGTCTCTCTGTAAGGAACGAATGTCTTTTGTCAGGCTTGCTCCGCGAGGTAGCAAATGTGCTGACAATAATCACCATAGTTTGTACGTAGATAGGTAGGTATATCCTTTCTACTCCAATTTTTTTTTTTATTTTCTCTACTACATATAGTAATTAGGGGAGGTATTGCATTCCATCCAAAAGTTCGATATCGAGACTTCTCCGGAAATACATGTTTTGATTCTCCCTGAATCCAAAAAAGCTTTTTTTTTTCATAAAAAGGTCTGTGTGTGTTTGTGTGTGTCAGTCTGACTCAAAACCAAGAATCAGTTAAGGATATGTATGACTGAGCATTTGAAATACTGAACTATTAACGCTATCTTTTTTAACACACACACACACACACACACACACACACACACACATACACACACACACACCACACACCACACACTCACACACACACACACACACACACACACACACACTCACACACAAAGTATCATGACAAAGTATCAAAAGAAGCAATAGTAACTAGAGAGAAAGAAACTGCACTCGAAGAATGGCAACAACAATGGACAGCATCAAGGAAAGGAGCAGTAACCAAAGAATATTTCCCATCCGTGAGAAGAAGATTGAAGCAACGGTTACCAATATCTCTGGAGTTCACAGCAATGATAACAGGACATGGAAAGCTAAGATCATATCGCCACAGGTTTGGATTTTTAGATAACCCAATGTGCAAATGTGAAGAAGAGGACCAAACAGTAAACCACATTATATTTCGATGCAAAATACTAAACAACCAGAGAAACGCAATGATTAGGAAGATACAAAGTAAAGGTGCTACTTGGCCCATAAACAAAGAAGAACTTGGAAACAATTTCATACAACCTTTCGTTAACTTCATTAATGCTATACAATTCACAGAAATAGAATGACTTAAGTTCAAATATATATATATATATATATAATTTCTACTCCTTACCAAAATTGCAATCAGTATCATTGTCCAAACACAGTTCAATACTCTACTGCTGTTACGAGTATAATAATATTTGCGTTTCACTATATGATAAGTACTAGATTTATGAAGTACTCAATTAGACTAAGGTAGATAAAAAATTAGAGGTAAATAAAGATGTAAATGTTCAAATAGAACATCACCAACAATATGTACATGTATATATAAAATGTAATTTGTATGTAAATAAATAAATTCAAGCATGTAGTATTCATATGGAATGGGGCATGCAATAAAAAATAAATAAATAAAAAAAAATAAATAAATAAAAAAAAACAACCACCACACACTCACACACACACACACACACACACAAACACACACACACACACACACACACACACACACACACACACACACAGGTTTCTCTTGTCTCCTTCAGTTTAGGCTCCAATTTTTTTTTAACTTGTATGTTGTTTGCATAAAAAATTGTAATTTTTATGTTTGAAAAATAAAAATATATGCTGACACATGTGAAAATAAAACCTAGTGCAACTTTTACTTTCTCTACTACAGTAGAAGTATTCTATTCCACCCAAAAATTTAATGTCGAGATATCATTTGAAATATACGTTTTGAGGCCCCCTGAATGAAAAAGAAACATTTTTAGAAAACGGGTTCAACCCCAGGAACCCTCACATGGTAATCGTGGTGGACGAAACGGTTTCTCCGGGTTCTCCGGTTTCCCCCACCACTCATTCCACCAATTGCTCCATTATCACCTTTCCAATCATCCATTTCGCCTGCATTTCATATCATCCTCTTCCTCACTATCATACCTGGTGCTTGGCTGACCACCTACTTCCAGGTCTTCACTCTGTCTGGTCCATAGGTTCCTCTCCTCCTCGACAGACGTCTGATCTTAGGCACTGGCTTGTAAGTCCTAGGGGGTGTAAGTCCTACATAAGGGGAGGGTAATCAGGTAACGGAAAAAAAAGAACTTGTGTAGCAAATTTCATTAGTGCAACATGAAAACTGTTCCGCAAGGAACAGCTTACAAGAAGAAAAATATTTAAGGTGTCAATAACGAGTAAAAGGGGATAAAATACATGAATGTCTAGCTCACACTAAAATTCAAGCAACATTTACACACGCAGTAGAACATTTTAAAATGGCTTCCAGTGACAAATTATATATTTTTAACATTTGCGCATATTTCAATTATTTTATAGAATTAAAATAAAGTATTAAAGTTTGGTATTTAAGTTCCGCATCTTTCATGGAGAAAGAAAATCCCCCACCTGAGACTTTCCGTATTTCCAATATTACTGTTTGCTTTGTTTGTGATTTTGTTTGGAGATGATTGGATTGGATTTGGTTTAAGGGCGCTCAACTTCTAGGTCATCAGCGCCCTATTTGGAGATGAAACTATCTATGGAGTATTGAATTTTATTACTCTATCAACATGAAGGGCACAGCCTTTAATACTAATGGAACCTATTATCGTATCATACACTCCATATGGTAATTGGTGCAAGGAATATAGGTGTCAGTTTTATTATAAATAGCACTTTCATTCAAAATTAGAACAGATTCGATATGCTCATTGAAATTGAAAACGTGGTATTAATGAAACAAAAAATACGTATAAGAATTTTTCTCTACATCTTGGGAAAGTAACTCTTGTTGGTGACTCCTCTTCATCATTTATGTATTGCCTAAATTATCTGTCGCTGATATCCTTCACATTCTTTTTCTACTAGGAAATGCTGCTCTGTTTAGCATTTATTGCAGTTTTGTGTTTCTTTTCCGGTTATTATGCGTTTCTCTTTTACTCTATTATAATTCTAGTCCACATTTTGCTTTTTTTCACCTTACAACGCATACTATCTCAAGTTGTACTTCATCTCCTCTCGTGGCTGTTTCTTATGTTTATTTTTACATTTTCTTTTGTCTTAGATATTTTTTTCTTTTTTCAGCCATTTCTTCTTATTTCACTTGCCTTTCTTAGTTCCTTCACCTGTTTTTCTTTTCTCCTTCTACATCTTCTTTTATTCTCGTTTTACAAGGATTAAGGTTGAGAAAAGAAAGGAAAATAAATTACTCTTTTAAACCTTAATAGAGAAATGTATAGAAATGGCAACGCTGGCTTCCTCTCGTGTGGTTTTTTTGCACGTGCTTGTCCTGGTCCACCTCTTGCGAGTGAGAGACAGTGGGGGAGGCACATCGATAGAAAACGGAAGAACTCTGAGAAAAAGAAAAGTGGTGGAGGGTTCAACCAACAAACGTCGTATCCAACTGTGCAGTAATCAATCTTCTACACTCCCACTCCCACTCCCTCCCCTTCAGATTACGCGATAAACATCATTAGACGATTCAGTAAACTTCTATGTCATTAATTTCTCAGTTCTGACATGCAACAATAAGGAAAGTCACATTATTAACTTACCCTAACTCGACATACCTTATAATTACACTGCATTCAATCTTAGTGGTAATGGGCCACAAAATACAGAAGTCTGTGGTACACTGTGTTCCTTATATAGCCGGGCCGGGGATCGTACGTAGATGTTCTCCGACTCTATTACACCTGTCTGTTAAATATACTTCGATTTTATAGAGTCTAAATTGACCTAATTTTACGTTAGGGTCTAAAAATACCTATTTTTGTAATATAACCTAAAAATACCTAATACTGTTATTCAAGCAAATAGTGTAATGTATTTATATTAGTTATCTATGTAATTAGTGTATAATCTGATTGTAATATGATATACGTTTTCTTTCGCTCATGCGCTAATTTTTACAAGTGTCACAATAAAGAGATTATACACATTTACATACACCGATTTATGAAATTTTAGCTTTAAAAATACGTAAAAATAATTATAAATTTGCTAAATAAAAATTATAATATATCACATGACAAATATATGATGTAATATAGCTGTTAAGCAGATGTTTCATTTGTTTCAGCACTTATAGAGGACAATGGAAGGGAATGATAAAATTATTGAAAATGGGGACTGTATTCCACTTGACATTTTGAACGAACCCAAGAGTGCTGAAAGTTTATTAATTCCAGAAAAATCAAAATGTGTTTACCAAAAATAATATGACCTTTTATGGATGGAAAAACTAAAAATTCGTTAGTTTGACTATTCAAACCACATTGTTGGCATACTTTACAGGTTCCTTACAAGTACGATGGAGAAAACTGTGTTGTGGCGGTGATGACGTCATTGCTGTATTGTTGCTATGGTAATTACTCATTCATTTTCTGGCACTAGTATCAGTAAGAGAGTAATTTTGCACGATTTATGCCGTCTAATAAGTCACTTTAATGCTAGGATGGCATAAAATATTTTGTGTAATATTCCGGCATGATAGTACAATAATACACCGTATTTAAAAGGTCCACCATCAATTCATATTATTTTACTGACTTGGCATACGAAATTTCTGAAACCTGTGACATTTCCATGCCGCAACAATAGGTTAAAACTTGAGGCAAAAATTTAATACCATTATTAGATAGTATGTATTATTGTATCTTTCATTACAGGGAGTTAAAACAATTAACATACACTGTAAAATCCAGTTTTAGTGCGCTGTCAGATTTCAAGGTCGCAGCAACAATTGATCACGTTCTGTGTTCAGAAAAAGTGCATACTGCATACTTCAGGGCAGACGGCACAATTTTTCACATTTTAAATATTTTGGCAAGATCTTCATTTTTCCTAATATTTACGGCTCTTCACTTTTAAAATAGTTGAACCGGGTTTTCTATATATTTTATATGGCGGCTTTCTGTGGAACAATTTAGAAAACATCTGACTTTGATCTAGATTACGGTTCAGCACTATTACTATTGCACAATGATGCTTTGTCAGGCGCGTTCAAGCACTTCTCTTTGGGAATTTTAATGTTTCTTCCTCCAATGTTGTTCTTAAATTAGTTTTTGTACAGGAAGAGTAAACTTTATTCAGTTAATATTTTTTTTGTCAATGCTTACGTTTTTTTCCCTTTCTATTCGACTCTAAAGGGTAGATACTTTTCTCTCAAAGTTTTCTTAACCGGATTAAAAATAATGTGATGAAGAGAACTTAAATGCCATCGCACTTTTCGGGCAAAAGGGGTTACGATTCCTCTTGACCAATTAAATTTGCCTAAAGTTTCATTTCAGAACAAAGTTAGCAGTATTGGTATGGAATTGGCACCAAGGACACAAACAATGGGAGGTTAACATATGGCATTGTCGCAATAACGAATGCAATTGGAATAACATCTACATTACAATTTTAAAAAGCAGTTCCAATTTTTCATACTGTATCAGGAGTGTACACAAAGTATGAAAGCAAAAGAACCTCTGATACAAATAATTTACCGTAGTCACTTCCACTTCCATGCATGTGTAACGCTGCTGCCACTCATACAGGTAAATAATATTCAGTTTATTTAGGTGATTTTGTTTCTCCATATAATTCCCTTTGCCTAGCCCTAATATTAAGATAGAACCGAGTAAAAAAAAGCTATGGGGTATGACTAGGTGGAATTAGAGGATAGAGAAACAGGCATTATATATGTGGGAAGATTGGAATGGAAGAAGGGCGAACAGAAGAGACGTATTTGGAAAGATAGTAATTTACAAAAGTGGGTATCCGATAGTGAAAATTTGTTAATATTTAGGAAGCCGAAAAAAGAGAGGAGAATGGTACCCCGCGTCGTGTGACAACAACAAGACTGGTTTAGTTAACTGTATTTAGGGTTGGTATGGGATGGAAATAAACGTTTAGGAATAAAGTCAAGTAGGTATTATAAAAAAGGGGAAGTTAAGTGAGGAATAAGTGAATCAAAAGACGAAAGTTAAAAGAAAACCTAACAGTAACTAACAGTAATTCAACATTAAACAGCACATGTCTAAAAATTCATGTGTAGAGTCTCAGAGGAATGTCCAATGACAGAAGAACTAGGGCTCAAGTTTTCTGGGAGCCCAAGGTGTATATGCTTTAGTATTGGCAAAATTCAATGTTCAATAAAGACGCGAGTTAGCATAATGAGGGCGGAGAGATTAACTGTGGCCCTGTCCAAAAGTAAGATATTCAAGGTATTAAATGAATCAATGCAGCTCACTGTATGAGATCGTTTGTGTGCTCGGAAAAAACTGTGCGCCATTTTGGAAACCGTTTCTTAATATCGAAAATAGCATTTCACATGACCTTTAACCTTGTAGTTTATTTTCATAACTCAGAGCATAACTGTGTAGAGGTTTACATTTTAGTAATATGAGGACTTAGGAACTTGTTCAGATCGACTGAGAGAGTGAATCTGTCGTGTGTTTGCTTTAACATGAAAAACTAATTTTCCGAACCTGGGATACATGCACATGAGTGATGTAGTAGCTAGGGGCCCAGGATTGCAATCCCCATTCCGCTACTCGGGGGTGGTCTCCCCACGCCTAATCGAGCGCGGACAAAACAAAAGCAGTGCGAGGAGCGTCGGTCTTGGCTCTTCTCGTATGGGTGGTAGGTTTGCGTCATGCGCAGTAATCCTACTTGATCCCTTAGTTACCCCTACCATAACCATCTGTACGTTACATCTCTCTCTCTCTCTCTCTCTCTTGGCAGCCATTTCCTGTCACCCACCCTCGTGACGTCACCATGTTAATCCTCGCCCCGCCCCTTCCCACCCAGAGATGCTGATGATGATAACATTTCGATTGTTGCTTGTCCACGTTTCAATTGATGTACGGATCATGCCTCCAGATTCTATACCAACTTACCTTCACTTTTGCTTTCCGCATCCTGAAGACCACCCGCCGCACTGCCAAGGGGGTGCCCAACATCCCCGAACGAAGGTGACATGAAACGACCTAACAGAGCTCGGGTACCTACTCAAAGCGATATTTGCCATAAATCGTAAAAACTATACATATAGTCACTCTGCTAAAGGATGATGCCTAACTTTATAATGACCAGGCAGCGAAACTTGGACACGGATGGGAGAGAGACGGATGACTTCAGGTTAATTATCTTCTGGGTACCGTAGTGTTGTTTGCAACAGAGAATAGGTCTTATCCTGTTGCAGTTCTGCATAAAAAAACATGTGCAATTAATGATCGTTGAAGGGAGACCGTCCACCTGAGAATAAACTACATGAAATGTGCATCAAGTACCTAACCTTTGCCTTCTCACAACATATAACCCCGAGCGCACATTCTCGTAATACAGTGTTCAAGTGAAAACTGCAGATTTGCTTTTAGTATTTTAGGAAATAAATATTAGTGCACTTTAATGCTGATTCTGTAGACATCAAAGCATACCATGAAGAAGAAACGGACCAATAAACAATTAAGTCAATGAACACTGTATTTCACAACGAGCATCGGTATTTTTGTTATGAGTTGCAAATCTTTCACAAAAAATGGAAGTATTTTGATTTAAAAATATACATGTATAATTTTAAGTGTGAAAATGTAGAAAATTATTCATCAGTATTACTATTCTACTACTATTGAATAACAAACTGTTATTTTCGCACATTCTTGTGGAATTAGGCATCCAATTGGGACAAAAAATTACTTATTTTTTCGAAATCGGCTGATCAAAGAACAAAATGCCATAGACCTTTTTTGTTTGTAATGCTTCTATGAAACACATATTAGAAGCAATGGAATGACTTCCTTACCACCCTGTATATATATTGAATAAGAGTGGAGACATTTAAAATTATTTTAAGCTCAGAAGTTAATACTGATTTTGCCTAAAAATGTACTTGCATCTAATAATTTTCACACCTCTACACATTTAAACCGTAATTAGAATTTAAGGTGAGGTAATGAAAGGCAACACTGAATCACAATGGTTGCTGGTGCACGTTTATATGTACATTAGAAGAGAGTGAGTGAGTCTAGAGTAATTTCAAAAACTACTTAGTGGATCTTGACAATGAAAAGGGCTGTTCTTCCCGATAGGTTCCACAAAACATTTCTGAAAAATTTTAATCGCCGATTGGATATGAATTTTATAGTTTACTTTTGAAAATGTATTGTGATGATGGACGATTTTAATAAAATTCTAGCCCAAATTTTTATTAAAGTATGAAGTTCTGATCATATTGCGAAATATCCCTCTTATTTCCAGGGTCACTGTAATGATTTATTTTTATACGCTTCTGATAAAGGATGGGATAGGATCTTGAAGATCCTTTACACTTTATATCTTTTGTACGTATGCTCTTTGCGGGGCATCCTGCGGAGGAAGGACGAGGCGAGAGGAGGTAGAGGGCGGCCAGCCTAAGGAGTCAGAGGGCAGGGTCTCTACCGTTTACAGATTGAAACACCCCGGAGGCGTCTAGTACAACCAGAGTCCCGCCCATCCCCAGTCTTAGACATCCTGCAGGGGGTTCGGAGACCGGAGACCGCGTCGCCGAAGGACGAAGATTTACAGAGCACACATTCCCTGCCATGCAACTCCGAGACCCCGCTGACACTTGCTACCCTGAAAGAGATCAGCCAGAAAAAGGGTGAAAGGAAATAAGTAAGTTGAAATTTGGGAGAAGCAACGCACCTACCCAACATTCGCCCGGTGACTCGGGGAAACCCACAGATAAACCCATGGATCAGGTAGACCGACGCTGGGAACGAACCTGCAACTCCCGAATGTGCGTCATAGACCAAACCACCTGAACCATCCTGCTTGGTTGATTCTGATAAAACTTTGGCCACAAGAGTTTTAAAACTTGTTAAAATGAGTTAGACCTTACAGAAACTTCCGCTACCCTCTTTGACCTCTCTAAACAAAACTTTGTAGGCTTGCTTTACAGCGTGCAACAAAGTTATGGGCTAACGTACAACTTTCAGAGACCGCCTGACTATTTTCAACCTCTAACTTAAAATTATGCACTCGCAAAACTTTATTTTTAACCTTAGAGTGCATCCCATTTACAAGAAATACTCTTACTTTTATGTTAACACTTTACTCCACCTGGCCAAGTTTTGTGTACTCGGGCTGTAGGACCTAGCGGAGTCATCGTAAGCCACTTTAATTTCAAAGCACCATGCATAATTTCAACCCATTGACCAATTTAGGTTAGGTTACAAATCTATAAGTTAATACATTAGTATCCTTACCTATGTATTCTGTTTCATCATTTTGTTAATGCAGTAATTTGATGTCCACAAATATAGGCGCCAAATTCTTGACACCAAAACATTAAAAAATGCTTCCAAAAACTCTTTATTAAGAAGTTACTCAATAAAACATTTAAAATAAATATTTTAAACCTAAAAAAACTAAACATTTAAAGACAAGGTTAAGAATCTTTTTCACGTTAAACTTACCAAAATTTAATAACATATATTTGACTGTCTTTGTAGTCGAATGATTGATGTTCTGGCTATGTGGCCCAGAGGTCCCGGATTTGACTCTCTGTTGAGATTCCGTATTTTTCTATAACCAGTGTAATTCCCTGACTCTGGAAGTATGAAGGTGGGAGCGAATGTGAGTGTGATTAATGTTCCCGGGGCCAACTTTATAAACACATTTTTTAATTTTTTTTTCGGCGGTTCCTGGGAAAGTTTCTGGGAACACTCCGAATTTCCTCCCCCTAGGTGTCACCTCTACTCTCATTTCACTTCATCCTACATTCGCGTGGTCCTTTCAGGGTTGACACGGGTGCTGTGTGTCGAAGGTGCTCTCTGTGAACCTTCGTCCCACGATAGTGCGGTCTCCGACTTCAAACCCCGGGAGGACGTATCTTGCTCCAGAGTGGGCAGCTGCCTGTTGATTTAGACGCCACCAGAGAGATTCAATCTGTAAATGGTAGGGACCTTGTTCTCTGCCATATCCGGGCTCCTAGATCGGTCGCCCTCTGTCTCCTCTAACCTTACCCCTTCCTCCCGGGGTACCCCCCTCAGAGGCCACAGGCACAAAAAGCGCCACATGCCCTACGGTGTTGAAGTCTGTCCGTCTAAATTTACTTAGTTTACTCCGAACAAGGGACTGTTAGACAAAACAAAAAGTTCATGACCAAATGTAGCAATGAAAGAGGTTGGACATGCAAGTTTTCACTACGAGGAAATCCTTTCCTAACCCTATTGTTTTTTTTCATTTCCTTGCATATAAATTAACAAAAGACTACCCGTATCTTTATTTTCAATCACTTACGCATACATTTAAACTGAGTAATTTAAATGAAACATAGAACATTTAGAGATATTTTCGGTATCTGTTGAGATGAATCTCCAGCACACGTTAGGGACCCGCACGCTGGTTTGTGCTACTCGTTCGGGTTTCAACACGCCCATAGACCGCTTTCACTTCATCCTTTCCTCCTGGGATCTGAGCCTCAACAGTTGGCTCAGTGTGGAATCCCCTCATGTAGAGTTAGTGGTAACTTCAGTATAGCATTTCTATGACTAACGGCAACATACGCTCCTCCTTATTATTCCGAAAACAGTTATTTTTAAACCGTAAAGCCTGGATACATAAGAAGTTAGCAGATATAATAGTTACCATTTCGAGTGATAGGATTCAGGAACAGTTTAATTCTTCAAACTCGACAGCGACTACTTCATGGTGACGCACATCATCGATATCAGGGTCCATATATAAAGAAATACAGGGGAGGTCGGTGAAGTTCTTTATATGGAGTTTAGCATAAAACAGTACAGAGTTTTAGGCATTGACGAATTGAGGTGAAAATGTGATTATCGAGAAGAATGGGGCCGTAGAGAGAAAATAAGAAGGAAACTTCTAGAAATAGGCGAAGAAAGGAGAATTCTGGAACTGACTGGGTCATTAATGGGGAGAAGTCGCTTCTTAAGAGATGCACTGGAAGAAATAGTGAATAGAAAACGGCATCTCAGGAGAAAAATGTATCAGATAGAAGAAAGTGAGATAACTGAGGCTGGGCTATAGACACATAGAGATGTTTTATAAAATTTCAGGTCTTCAAAGAGGATGATTCAAGCGCCCGTTAGTGTTGTTCATTGGCCCCCAAGTGCAAGCAGCTGAGTTATCACATATTTGTATCCACTCAGCTCATTTTGTCTGTACACATTTTATCACAAAGTGCTCATCAAAGCAATCTTCAGAATCCAATATGAACCTCTTATACGATATCAGTAATAATTAATTGTGAACAGCTGTGATCCTCGTACAAAACTGTTTCTACACCTGTCACATCCTGCCCGCAAAGAAAGCAAATATCCGTTGGTAGGGGGAGAGTTCGAACTCGCACCGTTTGCCATGGGATGTAACTAACAGCAAACATACGTAACAGTGCTACCAACATTGTGGATCTGATTGCGCAACGCTCACGTAATTATCTTTTAATTCCACCACAATGGCTGCGCGAATAAATACACAGCTCAGATAACTTGCCCCGTTATCTCCAAAATAAACAATAGAGAGACCTTTTTGCCAAATATTTAATTTAGATAGCGCCACATTGTGCTGTCTACATTAAAACAGTGAACGCATGCTCTACACTGCGACATTTGGCTGGAAATGTTACGTATCGTCCATTTCTCATGTACACATCCGGACAAAAGTATGTATGTCATATTGGATAAACGTAACGCCTAGCCTACCTTTTATACAGAAACCAGATTTTACAAATGGGTCATTCTTGACGCCTGAACCCCATCTTGTTGCTACGTTTTGTTGATTTATTCTAATCCAAAAGAGTTAATATCATCAGTTTTATGTAGAAAAAGAAATATCCGTAGTTTATCCTGAAAATTCGCTCAATATTTGTTTTATATATTTTTATTTTATTTACATGGTCAATCAGGCAATCAACTAGGTATTTTTTCCTCTTTCGCCTTTCCGCCTATGAACATTTTAATATTATCTATCCTCTGACATTCTGATCCGAACCTTTTTCCCATTCAGTTATCCTTTGCGCTCATTCTTTAGAAATGGATTTATTCACGTGAAGGACAAATAGGCAGTTTAGAACACCCATTACCCTTCTCTGGATTCCGGCCAAGCTGAAGAATTTTTTAGGCTCCTAGTATGGAGGACTTGCAAATAAGCGCCTGAATCAGGTACCTGTCGAGGGGCAGATGACTCAGAGAGTAGCCAAGATAGTTGATTAGCCCAATATCTGGCATGGCAGCGAAGAAGTGAATGATGCGAAATGATGGTAATATGGATGAAAGGAAAGGTGATAATGGAGCAGTTGGTGAAATGAGTGGCAGGGGAAATGGAGAACCCGGAGAAAACCCTCTCATATGCTATACCCACTCACAATGAATACCAGTGGCCACGGCGCTGCCGGTTTACTGCCTCCGAAGCCGTTGCATTAGCATTTTGTTTTCATGTATTAAATCATTCACTTATCATGTGTTCTTGAAAGGTAAAACATAGTTCCAAAAAAATACACAAAAGAATATGTACAAACAGAACTGTTACTTCATACATGAAAAACTGGGCAGATTATGAGATCATTTGCTGTACCACTTACGTTCGTCCGACCGACCATTTGCCTATTTTTCTTTTCTTCCCTCCTCTAAATGGAAGTAATTATATAACTTCTAATTGTATAAAACTTACGTGCCAAACTACATTAAACCAATTTACTTTTTCTAAAGCACTGATTTCCTTCCTTTCTCCATAAAGAGGGGAGGCAACGAGCAAAATTTTCTCTTCTCCTGTTCCTTCTTAATAATTTTCCCAATCCATTACCAGAATATAATATGTTTACTGCGAGGCGAGGCTCTGGAAGCATTTAGGCTTGTTGGTTCGATAAATAACCAGAGGAGTAATGCGACATGCAGCAAACGCACTCACTACATGCTATAAAGCTAACATTTCCATAGCAATATTGTCGTCCAGCTATAGGAAGAAATTACTTTGTGATTGAGAGGGTGTGGTATCTCTCGGACCAATAACTTCAGGAAGACAAAACTCCAGGTCAGAAATAACAAGCACGTCGGGAGGAGCTTGTATTAGTCACAAGTAATTTTCCCTCACTGTAGTTCATGCTGTCCTCGTATCTACATCTACACTCACATCCGGGAGAAGTGTAAAGAACAGATACTTTAATCAGTGCAAGGCATTTCAGCATCTTTCTGTTGCCATAACAGTAGTGGAGGTTACGATCACACGGACATGCACAGTACAGTGCAGTAATTGTAAATAGGGAACCTAACTCTGTATTAATTTTGCAATGTAAATAAATATTTAAGTGTGCCTCAAGTGCTGGACTCTAATTATAATTTGATATACACAATTTTGGAGGAGCATTTCTTTACAGGTGGAGAAAACATTACATGTAAGGTGTGTCATACTGAAATTATAGACGCAGAAAATTAATCATTTAAAATTATTTAATAATACCAATAATAAGAATAATAATTAGAATACCTATACTTTAAAAAATGGATACAGAAAGCTAAATAGAAAAGGGGGTAGCCTCGCAAATTTGAAAAGCTGAGTATAATTGTAATGGTTTTGAGGCAGTATTTCTGTGTCCTCTGCAGTGATATGAAATGTGAACATAGAGCCAGCAGAAAGACCCCCTGACATTATAAAGTTAAGATATAGACTACATAGGCTGATTTCATTTTTATTGTGCTATAAAGAAGTTACTGAGATGAATTAAAATTTAACGTCTCGATGTAAAGTATTGATTATAAAACATAAACTGAAAAAGAACTATGAATCTGAATATTCGTTTTGAAATGAGCAATATGAACTTCGTTACATGCGGGATGAGAAAAAAGAAAAGAAATCGCAGTCAGCTGTTTATATCATTAGTATTTTTTAAATACAGAAATGAGCTCATATAAAATAAAAAGAAGAAAGGTACAACTCAAATCAAGTTACTTAGATGGGGCAGCAAAGTAAAATTTAGTATCACAAAACTCAAGGCACAACAAGAAATATTTCGGAAACAATATTACAGAAATCATGTATATCTTATGTATATCGCAAAGGATTTACCAGTTGTATGTCATGCGGTGAGAATGAATAGCAGATTACAGGCTTTATCAAACATTTAAGGTATAGATTTCATAAACAATGACAACACTTCAAGAATTTAATCAAAATCATTAATTATTTTACTTAATAAGAAACAACGAAGAATGTTCTATATAACAGGCCATTTTGGACAGCAAAAATGTGTTGACAATCTTTGCCCTGTAGCCTTAAATTGGTAATTTAAATATTTACTACTTTCTGTAAAGTTGGTTTGTATTTATGTTTCAGTTGGTCTCTCAGGGTCCCCAGAACTTATCACTTTGGTGAAAGTTCGTTGCAGTTTTTATTTTTTTTTTTGGGGGGGGGGGGGAGAGATAGGTTGAATTGAGCTTCTTTTTTATTATTTATGGACACTGTTTATTGCTATGGTTCTCAGCCTCCCTTTCTATATTGGGGTGAATGACCACTTCATTTTGCTCAAGGGTCTCTTTAGCGGGCTTGAGATTCTTTTAGGTGCCGTAATCTACATCATGGGAACACCGGCTTTATTTCCCTTCCGAAGGGATCCATGGTAGGGACATTTACGCTCTAAAAATTCATCATCCGGGTTTAAACCCGCGATATTGGGAACCAGAAGCTAAGCATGTGTCCCATAGACCCAAAGGAAGAATTTTGGGGGTTAAGTGGAATATTTCCTCTACTTAAGATACTTTAGAGAAAGTAAAACGACTATCTACAATGCGTGTGTTTTATTATCAAATGTAGCTGAACCAGAGAGAGAGAGAGAGAGAGAGAGAGAGAGAGAGAGAGAGAGAGAGAGAGAGAGCAGAAGCAATGGAAGATATTACACAGAAGGCTTTGCTTGCTCTACAAACATAATTACAGTTGGGGACACATATTGCACTGTGTTAACAACGATACCTGTTGTAATTTCATTTAATTTCGGGTCCCTTTGCAGAGCAATATCCGTCTGTCTATGCGATTACCGGAGCAGTATATTACTGCGATATGCCGTGTGCCGATTGGGTTTGATTGATGAAAATCTGTCACACACGATGACGAGACGAGCGACTGGCGAAATCCCCTCCCTCTAATATTTACGTTTGTCCGTAGTAGTGTTCAGCAAACTGTTTCGTTTAAAACCAATATTGGCACATCGCTAGTACCTCGAATTCGTGCCCTGGTTCGAGAGTTCACTTGCCTGCAGTAACCTGGGCTAGTGATGTCTATATCCACGGTTAACCACAGATTTCTTTACTTTTCCTGCTGCTAATGGTCCATTTTATTACTGATCATGTGTGTAAAAACGGCCTAACCCTCTATTTTTTAAAGTGAGAAAAATACGTCTTTCTAAAAAAAGAAATATTAGTTGACATAGTGGTATATTTTATTAGAGTTAAGGCTGAAAAATTAACCTAAAACTTATTTTTTAATAAGAATCCAAAGTATTTTCATTTATTCTTATTGCACTTATGAAAGAAAACACGACACAACGTAACAATATTCTTTGTTCTGAATGAAGCATAATCTAGGCTAAATGCGCTTTTTAATTGTTATTAAGAAGAACTGAGAGATATTATGGAGACATATAACTTAAGATTTTAACAGCCAGGACAAAACAAATGGCTTTTAAAGGGATAAATCAAGTAAGATGTAAGATAGTTATTGATGAAATAAAAGAACAAGTCTCTAGTTTTAATTATCTAGATTTTAATATATCATATAGCAAAAACGAAGACCTGAATATAAAGTTAAATAAATTACGACAACTGAACGGAGCAATCTGGCAAACAAATGAAATATCATACTTACTCCAAACATTTATTATAAATAACTGAATGTGAAAAACTGTGCATTTTTAATGGACAGGGAAAGCCAAGAGGGTGTGACAGCTTTTTTCCTCGGGAAGTTGTCTTTCGTGTTATCTGAAGATGAACAAATAAACTCGAAGATTTAAGAACTAAGTCTCGATATTAATGTTAAGGTTAAAGAAACCACCAACACCACAACTACTCGAATTTATATAGTAAAAATCTGATGTGTTGCACTCACATGACTTTCTCTACTCTTGTACTAACCATTCTTACAAACTCTTATTCCTATATCTTCTTCGTGTTAAGATAAACATTTGTATAACTTATCTTATTGCTCATTTCCTTGTAGGTACAAGGGGAATATTAGAATACAGCAGGCTTTGTGCGATAGTAAAATGTTTTAAAGCTTTGGGATTCTGTTGCCTTTGCCCACTTAACATATAAAAAACTGAACAAAAAGGATCCTTTTCACGAAAGTTCTAAGCTTTCCGAAACTCACACACATAACAAGGAATATCTCCGAAATGATTCACCCTGCAAGAAAATTTATTGAGGCATAAATTGTGTATTTTACCAAGATCTACATGTTTTGTATAGTATGATTTGGTCTATCTCTAACGGTTTACCAGTTATGCAAAAGTCGTCCAGAGTAAATACGACTACAGGGGCTATAGCCTGAAAATTCAAGATATATACTTCATTTATCATAAAAATATCTCAAACATATGGCATTTTAATCAAAATCGTTAGAGCCATTTTCAAGAAAATCAAAATTTTCGAAAAATGTTCCATGTAAAGGGTAGTTTAGGGTGGGGCTATTTTCTTCAAAATCTTCGTGTCACGTCCTTGAAAGACATTAAACTTAAATACCAACTTTGGTTTTTAACCTAATTTTCGTTTTTGAGTTATGCTGTCCACAGACTGACAGACTGACAGACACACAGGCACACACGCGGACCTTTTTCTAAAAATGATTTTTTTTTTTTGGATTAGGGTGCCTCAAAACATATATATTCCGGTGAAATCTCGATATCGAATTTTTGGGTGGAATACAATACTTCCCCTACTTACCAGTAGAGAAAGTAAAAACTAGTTGAAATACCCGACATTACAACATTTAGACTTAGGTTACACTTGCCCATTAGGCTTTTTGTCTTGGATATATTTAAAAAAATATTACTTTGCAATACGCTTAAACAAAGGGTTAATTAAAATTCATGAGATACTATAAAGAACACAAAATAAATAAAACACTGTGAAGACAATATGCAAAAGCACTTTTGTATAACCCCAAATACTGCAGGAAGGAAAGTAAGTAGAGAAAGCTGTGTGAATGTAAGACGTTGCATTTCTGTTTCAATCATATAAAATTGAATGAATTGTACGTTCAAAGGCGAGTAGAAAAAGAAATTTGATTGTGTTCCGTAAAAGAAAAGTGAGTACGGAAAACCATGTAGATGTAATACGTTTCGTTCCTATTTCAGTCATAAAAAGTGTGAATTTTATGTTGAAGGGCGAGTAGAGAGAGATAAGAAAAGAAAAGGGAATGGAGAAAACCATGAGAATGTAATACTTTGTTTAGTAAAATGGATAGCATAATAACCTTTTCCATAAAAAATACATATAAGTGCCGAATTTCGCGGTGATCGGTCAAGCGGTTTTGGAGATTGGCAGTCTCTCTCTCTCTCTCTCTCTCTCTCTCTCTCTCTCACACACACACACACACACACACACACACACACACACACACACAGACACACACACATGGACCTTTTTCTAAAAATACTTTTTTTGGATTTAGGGCGCCTGAAGACATATTTCCGCTGAAATCTTGACATCGAATTTTTGGGAGGAATAGAATAGAATAGAATACTTCCTCTACCAAACTTGGTATTTAAGATTAACTCTTTCCAAGACGCTACACGAAAATCTTACCTTTATATGGAACTTTTTTCAAAAATTCTGGTTTTCTCAAAAATCGCTCCAACGCATTTGCTTGATATTTTAATCACAATGAAGTGTATATTTTGAATCCTCTGGTAATATCCTCAAAAGTCATCTTGATTCTGGATGAATTTTGCATAATTGACAAATCCTAAGAGATAGATAAACTTAGTATACAAAACGTGCAGATCTCGTTAAAACACAATTTGTCACCTACATTTTTGTGAAGTGAACCATTTCCGAGATATTCCTTGTTATTGGTTAGAATTTTCCAGTACCTATAGATACTTTTCTCAAATGGAAGTCGTTACACACAAACGGAATGGAATGTCAAAGCCATCACATAGTGACCAGCTCTTAAAAGATTTGACTATCGCTTAAGTTTACTGTATTCCCAATACACATATAAGGAAATATGTAGAGTAAGACCATTTCTCTATTAACGTGAAGTACATAGATGAAGATGCGTTAGAAAAATTCATGCAAATGCAATGAACAGTTAGGGCTCTAGGATTCATGCCTGAAACCTGGTATTAATCTGTGACCCAATACATATCAGGTGGCCCACTCCAGCCGACATTGCGGTAAGTAGATAACCCTTCGTGCGTTAAAGGAGTTGCAGAAATCACGGGGGTAAGTCCAGTCAGTGGCGTGCGTGAACTTTGTTCTGCTTGTAAGAGAAACGGGCGGGATGCCCGGCTAGTGTTTGCATAGCATAATAATAGACAAGAATAGTCTTAGAATATTTTCCACTTCACTTACAGGACTTTATTTTCCAGGGAATAAACTCATTCCTGTATATGCTGCTATTGTCTAACATTACGGATTACAAATTGTAAATTGCCGTAATAAAATCAATGCAAATATGAGGACACGTACAGATGTATTTTTTAGAGGTGGGGCGTGACCTTGTCACTCGCGCATATCCGAGCATCATGCAAAGCAATGGTAGGGGTAAGTTTCCACCAGCAGCCTGCTGGCTAGTGGGCTGGCTAGTGGGCTGGAAGTCGAAGAGGTACTAACCAGACACCCCTTTTATCTTGCAATAGACAAGTGGACTCGACCATGAACTACTGCGCAACATTACGACACACGCCACCTCTAAAATATACCTCTGTAATGTTTTATTGAAATTTCTTTGTTTCTTATTAATGTTATTGCTGCATTTTTTTGTTTTTTAGTTATTGTTATTTTTGTGTGTTGTTATTGTTATTATATTATTTATATTGTTTATATTATTAACATCAATTTTATTATTTTATTCTAATTGGTATGTTTATGATCATTATTAAGTTTATCAGTATTGTTATCAGTTTTGATTACGTTTATCATCATCATCATTATTATTATTATTATTATTATTATTATTATTATTATTATTATTATTGCTTTATTTCTTCTCTTGTGGTTACTCAGACAGCGGCAAAGCCTGAGTCTGCGGAGTAGTTCTTGCCTCAGCTCTTTAAAACAATATGAGTGTGGCGTGATGAAAGATGGCGTCTAGGATCTTGGAACACATTCAAATTCAATCATACCGACCCGCAGCATCCCGCTAGGGACTTGAGGAAGCTTGCGCTAGCCAACAATTGACTCCTCAGAGCAAGAGTGACGTAAACGCCTTGCTCATCGTTACAGATGGGCACTGTTAACTGCGAGTGTTTGATGTATGAAATGCAAATGCATTTGTTTGGAGAGTAACTGGAAGGCTGTCTATAAGCTTTATCGTGCACAAGAATAAGGTAGGCTAACTTAACAATAACAACAATGGCGTCGACATGGCCTACTGTGTGAAAAATTGGTACGATCAATTTTGGAATAACAAAACAAAATGGCGTGGTTGCTACAACATGTCACAAAACTAAATATATTGTTTCTCCTCAGAGATTTCCTTAATGTTAACCTAGTTTACATATATCACGCTTTTTGTAATAAGCAACCTATTCATTTTTTAAATTCAATGCTTAACTGGTTTACACGAATATAACATCAATAATTAGTAATTAATTATTAATCTCTTGGGTGCCATTTGAAAGGTCGCGCGTTTAGCTTGAAGGTACCACGTAACTCATTCCATGTGATGCAATCAGAAGGAAAGGGGTCATCCAAAAAAGAAAAAATATCGGTTAATTCTTTTTTTACTGTTAATTTTTAATTTCCCTAGAATGTGGTCTAGTCTTTACTGTAAAGTTCATGAATGATAGTTTAATTATATCACAGTATGCAGACGATATAGCTGTTCTTAGTAAATGTTATAGAACACAGCAACTATACCGGCCTGCGAATTTAATTTTTTTCTGCGGCACGGGATTAATCAGCTCTCTAAATCTAATTTTGGTATGCTGAATTCAAATCGCGAATTACTCTCTATGCACGACTATAAAATATGCAATAATATTACCGCGATTCTTAACACCAGATATACAACAACACGTTACATCCCCTGGGTCAAGCGCACAACACTACTTTCTTGCAGCTAGTGACAAATGCCGTTGATACAAGCTTTGTTTACCAACATGCTCCACCAGGTTATTGCAGAGCAGCGCGAATTCAAATCATGTTTCGGAAAGCTTGATTTTTAATTACATTAGATCGATAATGTACCACACAAATATAATGGACACAAGTTTGTGAATCCATTTTAGGAAAATTACAGAGATGAACATTTCAACCAACGTGCAATAAGTATTAAAGGCGCAGATATGGAAAACTTGGTGACACTATAGAAGGCAAATACTTTCCCATAACTCTCACCTGGATCACAAACAGACTTCTAAACAGCTTCTCTAAGAATATCACTAAAGTCGCAAAGTTCGTTTTACTGTCCTTGCGATTAGGATGTTTTGCATTAAAAAAAATTCATTCGGGTGTGAAACGATGATGATGTTGTTTAGAAGTTAGCTTGATAACTATTAGCACAAAAACAAAAGTATGGTGCCATGCGGAGTGCGATGGTACCAAGAGAAAACAGGGACTTGTTTATGGAACGTGCTCACTGAATGAACAAAACGGAATATTTTTTACTCGTGGGGTGGGGGGAATTTTTCTTTGGCCAGGATTATTTCCTATCCTCTCTATAGTCCGGAAGCAGTTTAGGGTGGAGAAATTTTCTTGAAAATGTTCGTGTCGCATCCTTGAAATATATTCAGCTTAAATACCAACTTTGGTTTTTAACCGACTTTTCGTTGTTGACTTACAGTATTCACATATTACGAAAATGTTTATTTTCTTGAAATGGCTCTAACGAGTTTGATTATAATGCCATATGTTTGAGATATTTGCATAGTGTCTTCCCGCTACTTCATTTATTTATTTTATTTAGTTTGTGTTCTTTATAGTATGCCGAGTGTTTTAATTAACGCGTTGTTTAAGCGCATTATGTAATTTTTTAAAAATATCTCCGAAGAAAGACGAGGCTATTGAGCAAGAGCAACCTAAATCTAAAGGTTGTAATGATAAAACTGTCAAATCATGGGCAACGCCTAATATTTCAGGTAGTTTTTATATAATTTGTTAATGTAGTTTTGTTGTCTCCTCAGCCATCTCGTATAAGTTTCCATTATTTTCTGTTTGGAATAGAGTAACATTCGCTGAAGTGACCCAATTGTTAGGATGTTTGGCTTCGGCCTTGTTTACCTTATATGTTTTGTAATTATATTATTTTGTTGTTTAACGAGGCTGCCATTTGCCATGGTCACATCAGCGTCGCCGGTGTGCCGAAATTTTGTCCCGCAGGAGTTATTTTACATGTCAGTAAATCTACTGACATGGAGCTGTCGTTTTTAATCACACTTAAAAACCATCGGTCTCGGCCGGATTTGAACCCGCGACCTTGGAATACGTAGGCCAGAGTCTAACCGACTAAGCCACCCAGACCGTATAATTTATATGCTCGCTGAGCTATAGCATGTCAGGTTTTTAAGAAGTTAATTTGTTTCGATTATATATTGCGTTCAGCGAATTTACAAGTAATCGTGAAGACCTATGAACATTGAATATGTCAATTAAAATGTTCAAACCTATCAATGGAAATGTGTATATATTTCATATATTGGCAGAAAAAAAAAAAACCAGGAGTAAATGAGAAACACAATAATTCCTTCCTGTATTATAAGACTAACAGATGTATATTTACAAATACAAATTCAACTTTGTTTTAAACTTTCACTAGGCTTTCCCTGCCACGTCCCATTATATACTTATATTCTTTAGCAGCAATTTTAAAACTATTGAAATTGTCCACTTTTTCCTTAAGATCGTTAGCAAGAGCATTAAATATTTCTATGGTTTCATAATATACACCTTTCTGGAAGCAAGAAAGTTTTGCACTGGGAAGATGGATGTTGCTCTTTTGTCTAGTGTTTATCTCATGAATTTCATTGTTTGTTATAACTGTGGATCGATTGCTTAAAAGAATTTTAGGAACGAAAATAATATACATGCAGGGTAAGGTTAATATCTTCATTCTTCTAAAAAGGTCTTTGCGTGAGCTTCTGCTATGGGTATTGGAAATAATTCTTATAACCTTCTTTTGTATGAGGAATATTCGCTTATTTTCTACTAAATTGCCCCAAAATAAACTTCAATATTCCATTATAGAGTTAAATATACATAGTAAACTAATATAAGTGTGCATATTTAACTCACATTTGCCAGTGCTCGGATACCATAACAGACAGAATATATAATTATACATAATGCTTTTTTCTTACGACATTTTCATTTTGTGTATAGAAACACGGTACTACTGGCTGTTGTCGCAAAGCACGCTGTTCTTCAGAACAAGTTACTTTAAATGCACGAGGTTTCTACTTTTGTTGATGGGACTTGGAGGAGGCTGCGAGGGAAGAAGTGTGGTCGATCAAAAAACCGTTAGATTCCAAAGTCGTCAACATTTCAAATGAAGGAAAGGCGTGAGAAGGATCCTGGTCACACCCTCCAACCCCCTTCACATCAAAAAGAAATAAGCGAGGGATGGGTTTTATTTGAAAGAGTCTTCCTCACGGACGTGGGTTTTTCGTAATAGAAAGGAAAGAAAAAGAGAACGGCGAAATAAGCTAGAGGGAACTGTGGGAGGGGGAACACAGAAATGATGAAATTGGAACGAGAAAGAAAAAGAAAGGCCGCGGGGGGAGGGGGGAGGGAGGGAGGAGAAAAATATATCGCTTTTTGAAGTTGTGGGATTTCAAAGATGGCCCTTTTCACTCAATCCACTTAGAGTTTCGTAACCATTGCTTCAGTACAAAAACTCACTGATTGTAATAACTAGAACACTATAAATTTATAACAGCGATATCTAGAAAAATCTACTTTTACAGAATACCTATTCAATAGTACTTGTATTCTGTACACGCACAAAAATTTACATCTAAAACTCTAAACAAAAAAAAACGAATATTTAGGATAATAAATAAGTAATTTTATTTTAAACTAGCTGAATTACCCAGCGTTACCCATGGTTAGATGATTTATTCTTAAAACCTTTGAAGAGAGGTTGCATTTGTCCAATAGCTTCTTGTTTCTTTGGAGACATTTAAAAATATTACTTAACACACTTACATACATTTTAATTAAAACTCTTATGACACTATAAGAAATAAAAATAAACTAAATGAACAGACAAAATCACCAGCAAGCCACTATGGAAAATCACTGTTGAACAACCACAAATACCAGAGGAGAGAAAAGCGAGTAGAGAAAACCACGTGAATGTAACACGTTGTATTTCTATTTAATAAAATAGAAACGTGTATGAATGGTTTGTAGAAGAGCGAGGAGAGAAATACACGTAAATATGTTACGTAAAACAAAAGTGAGCAGAGAAAGCACTGTGAATGTAATAGGGTGTATTTATATTTCACACATATAGAAAATTACATGAACTGTATGTAGAAGTGGGAGTAGAGAAAGAAATGTGTTTTATAAATGAACGTGAGTAGAGAAAGCCATGTGAATGTAATATATTGCCGGGTCAAATGGATAGCATAAAAACCTTCTACATGAAAAAAACAGAAGTGCAAATTTCCATGGTGATCGGTCAACCAATGTTGGACTTCATCAACTTCATAGATACCGTCACCCACTTCTTACTTTCTCTACTGGTAAGTAGGGGAAGTATTGTATTTCACCTAAACATTCGATGTCGGGATTTCGCCGGAAATATATGTTTTGAGACTCCCTGAGTCCAAAAAAAAAGCATTTTTAGAAAAAGGTCCGTGTGTGTGTGTGTGTGTGTGTGTGTGTGTGTGTGTGTGTGTGTGTGTGTGTGTGTGTTTGTGGACAGCTTAACTCAAAAGACGAAACGTCGGTTAAAAACCAAAGTTGGTATTTAAGTTTAATGTCTTTCAAGGATGCGACACCAAGATTTTGAACAAAATAGTCCCACCGTAAACTACCCTTAACATGAAACATTTTTCGAAAATTTTGATTTTCTTGAAAATAGCTCTAAATACAAAAATACAATACAACGGCTTTTATTAAAATGTCACATGTATGAGATATTTTGATGACAAATGAAATATATATCTTGAATTTTCTGACTATAGTCCCTGTAGTCGTATTTACTCTGGACGACTTTTGCATAACTGGTAAACCGTTAGAGATAGAACAAATCGTGCTATACAAAAATGTAGATCTTGCTAAAATACACAATTTGGGTCTGAACAAAGTTTCTTGTAGAGTGAACCATTTCGGAGATATTCCTTGTTATTTGAGTCAGTTTCGGAAAACTTATAAGCAATAAGGTAATTTCTGCAAATGCTTATCTCAACTAGATATAGGAATAAGAGTTTGTAAGAATGGTTAGAACAAGAACAGTGGGTGCATCAGCTTTTTTATATAGATTAGTGTATTGATTAAACTATTTTATAATGTTAAGAAAGAATTTTGAGACTAAAGGTATTAGAAGGTTTACATTTGGAAGGGTAGGTATATTTTTATATATCACTATATCATTAACAACTCGGGTCAAACCTATGCGTCATCTCATATATGTGCGTGAGTGTAGTTTTGCTTAAAGTGGCCTTATGATCGATCGGCACATATTGTTGCAAAATGCCAATTTGACAAATCCCACCTCTGGCACCAGGGTGACAAAACGCTAAACAGCCCAGTCCAAACTTTTGCACAAGTACACAATTCTCTTTTACTGTCCTTAACACAGTATACAGTTTAAGAGGTCGAATCAGGACTGAGAAACACCAGCAATAAGCTTGTTGGCATAAATAAATAATAAGTCTTTCGGGATAAAACTCGCAACCATTTTCCTCTCGTAAAGTTACGTCACTCCTTTACGTATTTATTCACTTTCTCTGTCTCTCAAGTAGCTGACTTTGACGATACAGTCACTCAGCTTTCACTAACTGCTTAACTATCTTCTTTTTGACGCGACCATACACACGCAGCTGACAGACACACATTAAAACCTGGTTGCTGCGACAACTCATGTGTTTAACTAACTACTAACTCTACTAGTAGAAATAAATTAACTGAACTACAATAGCTAATAACGTGGAAAATGAAACAAAATCAGTGTATGTTTGCACTTAGGACTCTTTGCCATCACTTGTTAAACTGCAGTATTTTATAATCATTCAAAGATTCAACAGATCTTCCAAGACTGCGTTAAGCACTGCTTGAAACAAACATCGTTACGACAAGTGAGTGCCTGAGACCCGCATTCCGAGCTGGATTATCGGCACCGGTGATTGATTTTACTCGCTCAAGGAGGCAAATCCGTAGTTAATTTCTTTCCAATCACAGCTCCTGAAGATTCACATTACTGCGAATATAAGATAGGTGAGGGAAGTTGCGCCTTCAAAATTATCTGCATTTGATTCTACTTACACTTCCTGGTTGTACAGTACAACCGCGATAACTCGACTCTCAATAACTCGGGATTCCGTATAACTCGACGCCTTGTTTACTTTCTCTACTACGTATAGTAAGTAGAGGAAGTATTCCACCAAAAAATTCGAAGTCGGGATTTCACGGGAAGCATATGCATTGAGGTCCCCTGAATAAAAAAGCCATTTTTAGAAAAAGGTCCTTGTGTGCGCGCGCGCCTGTGTGTGTTGTGTCAGTCTGTAGACAGTATAACTGAAAAACGAAAAGTCGTTAAAAGCCAAAGCTGGTATTTAAGTTTAATGTCTTTCAAGGATGCGACACGAAGATTTTTAAAAGAATTCCTTCACCCTAAACTAACCTTTATATGGAAAATTTTGATTTTCTTGAAAATGGCTCTAACGATTTTTATTAAAATGCCATATGTTTGAGATATTTTTATTGCAAATGAAATGTATATCTTGAATTTTCTGACTATAGCCCTTGCAGTCTTGTTTACTCTGGATAACTTTTGCATAACTGGTAATCCGTAAGAGAGAGACCAAATCTTAATATAGAAAAAATGTAAATGTTGCTAAAATACACAAATAATGTTTTTGTAGAATGAACCATTATGGAGATATGCCTTGTCATTTGAGTGAGCTTTGGAGAACTTATACTTCTATCAAATATAACATCGTTATTCATTTTTATATGCTAAGCGTGCAAAGAGAACGGAATCTCAAGTTTTAAAACATTTGACTATCGCGTAAAGCCTGCTGTGTTCCCATTATTCCCTTATACCTACAAAAAGATAAACAATAAGATAATTTATGCAAATGTTTATCTCAACTAACACGAAGAAGATATAGGAATAAGAGTTTGTAAGAATGGTTATTGCAAGATTAAAGAAAGTCATCGCTATAAACTTGATTTTAATAATTTCTATGATCCACTATGGGATAGAAACAATATAGGTATATTTTAATTAGTATACATATTCAACCTACTGCATTATCCCTCACAGTAACAAAAGGACTCGCCTTCGATACCTAGTCAGAACATAAGCAGTCGACAGACCATTGTCACAAACTCAAAAGCTTACCACTAATAATGAGGATACATAGAACAAACACTTGTTTGGAAGGTTTGAAGGTTTATTGCTTCACCCAGTACGTGCATTGTAAGCTAAACTTTCAGTTACATATTTCTGGTTAAAGCACAATTTCTCAAATTTCAGGCTTACTGTTAGTGTTGTGTTCGTGCCTGTGAAACTGTCCAAGTTAACTGACAATGGAAATTAAATTTGATGCTCTAAAGAGACCAGACAAAAGGGATCATATTAATACGTAGTAAATTTTAGGATATGTTATAGTTTTGTTTCCCATATTGTGCTAGAACGTGCAACTATTAATTTGCAATACTATGTTACGAGTAGTAAGACTCCTTATTCCGCGAAACTACACATTTCTCTAACTCAACACCTTCTCAGTCCATTTCGGTCGAATTATCGGGATTCTACTCTGCCCCGAGCAAGGTGACGCCACGGTAACGTTGTGGTAAGGTTGGGAGTTCGATCCCGTCGATCGCGCACTCTTGTGTTTTTCATGGTTTTGTCTTGTCACTTAGGCGAATGCTGTGGTGCTTACTCTATTGCCACAAATTTGCTTTTCATCATTTTCCTTTTCTTCTCTTTCCTGATCTTCCTTCAGATGTACTTCTAGGCCCGTGGCGTATGACGGTGGCGGACAAAAGGCCTGGATGCTTGCGCAATGCAAATAATATTTCCCGTGGACACTAGAGGGCTGCCAGGTCGACGGGTCGTTTGTTCACCCCGGCGGCTCCGGTGGTGGGATGAATCATCGTGCTTGGAAATGTTAAGAGGCTTCCGCGCGTCTTTGTGTCTAGTGTACCCGCAATCTCGGCTTCCTGTTATTCCCTCACTTCGTCCCTTCCTTCCGGGGGAGGTATTAACCAATTAGCCACGACAGATCTGCGTATTTAGAAAAACAAGAATTTGCTATACTCTCCAATGCACTCAACGCATACGAATTGCATATTTCCTTACGATAATAAATAATATAAATAACAGGTATGAAAAAACAAAATTACATACTAAGAGTGTTCAATATAATGGTTCCAGTAGCAAGGTCACCAACATTAACTTTGGAACGAATTGGAGATGGAATATCCACGCCTGATTTTTTCGTATTAAAAAAGTAAAGTACTTGCAACTCGTGCTTAGTTACTGCATAAATTACATTTTAGGTATATATTAATAAATAAGGGGAAAAAGGTTCCCGGTAAGAGTTATACTGTGACAAAAACGAAAACGACAAAAGTCTAGTCCAGTTACCTTTTTCTCACTGTATTTTCTTCCAAAACTGAATGCACAGCAGTTCGCTTCTACCGATGTTCCAGTCATCAACTCTTCATGGTATTACAACTTACAAATGTTTTCTTCTCGTATCCCTAACACACAATTTTCTGTTTCTCTTTACTTTCTCTATTTCTCTTAAAGTTTCATCTTTACTTCACACGTTACTAGGTAGCTCAGTTGGAACGAGCGCCAGACTCCAAAGTAATGTGTCTGCTGTGAAGGTGGTTCGAATCATCTGTATGTACTATTTTTTTTACCCTGCAATCCTCACAATTTACAATTATTATTCTGAAAACTATTATTATATTAATTTTTATTGTTTTATTTATTACGGCATTGTTTGATGTTTCTTTATTGGTGAACTACAATTAGGTAGTTGTTTAAACATACCTATAGGTAGGTGCAATTGAAATAAGGATCATTTATACACATTTGAACACAGAAAGCAAGGAAATTACATTATCAGAGTTTAACATGGAAGTTAAACACAATTTTGGAGACCAAGAATTATTGTGCTATTAAAAATGTTTCATATTGGTATGCTCGAACTGGTGACCTTCTTGGGTAATGCACGCCTGGGCACGCTGTTGAATGGAACCTCTGACTCAGTGTAGCATGGTGGGTTGAACAGATCTACAGGCCATTGTAATACGCTGGCGAAGGGTTTCTGAATTGTCTAGCTCCTCTGCATAAACGCGTTCTTTTAAATAACCCCAGAGGAAGAAGTCAAGGGATGTCAGATCAGGTGATCTGACAGGCCAGGAGACTGGTCCTTGTCTTCCTATCCAATGACCAGGATGTGCAGCATTCAAATGATTGCAGACGATCCTCGACCGATGTGGAGGAGCGCCGTCGTGTTGAAACCACATCGTCATTCGCTCCTGCAGTGGCACATTCCCTAATAACAAAGGGTGAGGTACGGAGGAATTCCAGGTCACGTGCTCCTGTTAGATGCCCCTCGAAGAATAATGGTCCAACAAGGTGGTCTTCCAATATTCCACATCAGACATTTACATCCCACTGCTCTTGGAATGCTGCCTCACTTACCCAATGAGGGTTATCAACTCTCCAATAGCGCATATTGTGACGATTTTCAGTTCCATTGTTGTGGAATCTTGATTCGTCAGAAAACAATATCCTGGATGCGAATCCCACATCATCTGCTACTCACTCCAGCAACCATTCACAAAGGTCACTCGAGCTTCGAAATCTCTCCCGTGAAGTGCTTGGTGCAGATGTAAACGATAAGGATGAAATTTATTAGTGTTCAATATTCGCACTAGAGAAGATTGACTGATGTTCACCTCCTGAGCAACTGCCCGTGTACTAGTATGCGGATTGTTCTGGGTGGCATTCAAAACTGCTTCTGCATTAACAGCCGATGTTGCTGGTGCGTGTCTATCAGGAGGCATGCTTGCAAGTGACGCTCTTACACGCAGACGCCTTTCAACATTCCGGAATGTGTTTGCTGTTGCTAGTCTGTCGAATACATAATGAAAGACTGGCACAAAATATTGTGCGACAGCATACGTGTGGAGAACGCAGGGGTCGGCATTCGCAACACACTACATCATGCCAGTCCAATGGGGCAGAAGTCATTATACCTGTTCTATTACAAAATACAGACAACCAAAACGATTTAAATTATGTCCTAAACACTCAGGGACTTTATAATTAGATTATTGTGAATTCGGTTTCCAAGTTTTGATGAACATAAAAAAGAAATTTACAATGCTGAGACTCGAACCTGTGTCATTGGGGGTTAGCTCAGAGGACAGGTCACGAAATCTGAGTCACATAATTTGCTTAGGACTGTATTACAGATGTAGCGATGAAGAAGTTTATCCTTGAGGCAGAAATGAGAGCATAGTATAATCTCTCACTACCCTTGCTCTTCATTGCAGTAGAAGGAAAGTGCAAGTTGTGACAAGATGAATAAGTCACGCTCAATTCGTGCAGGTGTACTGATTTTTAGTATTGAATATGTTCTACCAAGTATGTCCTATTCAATAATACATGCATTTTTTATTTCTTTGCATCGATTTCCGCATGACATTTCGGACGTAGCAGGTCGCCATTGGCCGACAGTCTATATCGTAGAGCCGAAGCGGCAACGCCAGTCTGGGAGAACGCCGGTACCAGTCTTCTTGGCAGTCACAGGAAGCTTTAGCCAGTGGCAAGCAGAGGGCTTCGGCCCACGTCCAGCATCGCCGCACCGCGTTCACCACCGCTCCAGCAAAAGCATCACAGCCAGCCTTGATATTTCTAGAAATTTCTTACTACTTACTCTTAACACTATCATTTTTACTTTGTCTACTACCTATAATTATAGTAATTAGAGGAAGCATTGTACTCCACCCAAAAATTAAATGTCAAAATTTCACCGGAAATGTTTTTTGGCCTCCTGAATCCAGAAAGGGCAATTTTAGAAAAAGGTCCACGCACGCGTGTCTTTGTGTGTGTGCCTGTTAATCTGTGGACAGCATAACTCAAAAAATCTGATGTGTTGCACTCACATGACTTTCTCTACTCTTGTACTAACCATTCTTACAAACTCTTATTCCTATATCTTCTTCCTGTTAGTTAAGATAAACATTTGTACAACTTATCTTATTGCTAATTTCCTTGTAGGTACAAGGGGGAATACAGTAGGCTTTGTGCGATAGTCAAATGTTGAGATTCTGTTGTCTTTGCACACTAATGAACAACGATGACCCGTTTGACGAAACTTCTAAGTTTTCCGAAACTCACACACATAACAAGGAATATCTCCGAAATGGTTCACCCTACAAAAAATGTATTCAGACATAAATTGTGTATTTTAGCAAGATCTATCATTCTTGTATAGTATGATTTGGTCTATCTCTAACGGTTTACCAGTTATGCAAAAGTCGTCCAGAGTAAATACGACTACAGGGGCTATAGCCAGAAAATTCAAGATATACATTTCATTTGTCATCAAAATATCTCAAACATATGACATTTTAATCAAAATCGTTAGAGCCATTTTCAAGAAAATAAAAATTTTCGAAAAATGTTTCATGTAAAGGGTAGTTTAGGGTCGGACTATTTTCTTCAAAATCTTCGTGTCACATCCTTGAAAGACATTAAACTTAAATACCAACTTTGGTTTTTAACCGACTTTTCGTTTTTGAGTTATGCTGTCGATAGACTGACACACAGACACACTCGATCCTTTTTCTAAAAATCTTTTTTTGGTTTCAGGGGGTCTCAAAACATATATTTCCGCTGAAATCTCGACATCGAATTTTTGGGTGGAATACAATACTTCCCCTACTTACCAGCAGAGAAAGTTAAAAAAAAAGGTCGGTTAAAAACCAAAGTTGGTATTTAAGTTTAATATCCTTCAAGTATACGACATGAAGATTTTGAAGGAAATTCCCCCACCCTAAACTACCCCTTACATGCAAAACGTTTCAAACATTTTGATTTTCTCGAAAATGACTAACGATTTTGATTAAAATGCTATATGTTTAACATATTTTATGACAAATGAAATGTATAATTATAATTTTCTGGCTGTAGCCTATGTAGTCCTGTTTTCTCTTGATTACTTTTGAACAACTCGTAAACCGTAAGAGATAGACCAAATCTTAGTGTTGCTAAAACACACAATTTACATCTAAATACATTGTTTGTAGAGTGACCTATTTAGGAGATATTCCTTGTTATTTGTGTTTTAGAGTGCTTAAACTTCCGTGAAATGGAAGATCGTTATTCGTTTTGTTATATCTTAGTCGTGCAAAGAAAACGAAATCTCAAAGCTTTAAAAGATAATCGCTCGAGCGGTTAGAGCGTTCGCCTACCACTTAGGCGGCCTGGGTTAGAGCCCGGGGACCCGCATGTAGTATTTGTGGTGTACGAAGCGGCATTAGGGTGCGTTTGTAATTCTATTTTTGTCCTGTCTTTTTGTATTTATGTGTCTCAAAACATACATTTCTGTCAAAATCTCAGGGTCGACGTTTCTGGGTCAAATAGAGTGCTTTCCCTACTTATTATACGCAGTAGAGAAAGTAATAAAGAATTAATAGAGACGAAAAGCTCAAATGCTAGAAACAGGTAAACAAAGGCTGAATGAAGAGCATTGCCCATTAGGATGACACTCATATAAGGAGCTAAGATGTTCTGAGTGACACATATACATACATATGTTACCATCTCCACAAATTTCTCCTCCGCCTCCAGCACTCTCTCCCCCTCGCTCGGTCTCATTCAAGTTTATAGTTGCCGCACCTCCTTTCCTTCCGCCCCTCGGCACAAATTTTCTTAAGCGGATCAAATGACTTGGGTGGTAAAGCCCCCGGGGACTTAACTTGACTTACGTAGCGAATCCTCGACTGTCACAGGCGACTACGTGGCTCAGTGGAGAGACGAGAGTTTCCAGAAGAGGCAGGCTAATTTTGGGGGAAGGGGGTCGCTCTCTCCGTTAAGTATTTATTTGTTTGGTTGGTTTCAGAAAACGGCTTCTTTTATTTTATTTTTTATTCCGGGTATTAATTTAAGTAAACCAAAATGCGATGAAGGAGTAAGATTTCTCCCAGGGATTAGGCGGGGTTATTAATAACTTGAATAGACAAAACCTTATGCCAGCGTTTGTCACTCTCCAACTGCCTGGCTTTTCTCGCTCCTTAACGCTACAACAACAGACAAAAGTACACACTCTGGAAAAATGTTTTCTTAAATTCCTATACTGCATATATAAGGTTATTTTTAGTAAGTTCCCAATTTAAAATAGTAGCTAATAAATACAGCTGGGATTTCTATGTAATTAAATATTTTTACTTTCTCTACTGGTAAGTAGGGGAAGTATTGTATTCCACCCAAAAATTTGATGTGGAGAATTCACCGGATATATATGTTTTGAGGACCCCTGAATCCAAAAAAAATCATTTTTAGAAAAAGGTCCGTGTGTGTGTCTGTGTCTGTGTACAGCATAACTCAAAAATGAAAAGTCGGTTAAAAACCAAAGTTGGTATTTAAGTTTAATGTCTTTCAAGGATGCGGCACGAAGATTTTGAAGAAAATAGCCCTACCCTAAACTACCCTTTACGTGGAAGATTTTTCGAAAATTTTGATTTTCTTGAAAATGGCTCTAACGATTTTGATTAAAATGCCATATGTTTGAGATATTTTGATGATAAATGAAATGTATATCTTGAATTTTCTGGCTATAGTCCCTGTAGTCGTTTTACTCTGCACGACTTCTGCATAACTGGTAAATCGTTAGAGATAGACCAAATCATACTATACAAAAAATTTAGATCTTGCTAAAATACACAATTTATGTCTGAATAAATTTTGTTGTAGGTTGAACCATTTCGGAGATAGTCCTTGTTATGTGTGTGAGTTTCGGAAAACTTAAAACTTTCGTGAAATGGAACATCGTTGTTCATTTTTTTATATGTTAAGTGTGGAAAGAGAACGGAATCTCAAATCTATAAAAGATTTGACTATCGTACAAAGCCTACTATATTCTAACATTCCCCTTGCACCTACAAGGAAATAAGCAATAAGATAATTTGCACAAATGTTTATCTCAACTAACATGAAGAAGATATAGTAATAAGAGTTTGTAAGAATGGTTAGTACAAAAGTAGAGAAAGTCATGTGAGTGCAACACATCAGATTTTTTCCGTACTATTTACATGCTGGGAAAAGTGATATGTTTACAAAGCACTATGTTAGGGTTAATATAACTTAATTTCATTTTACATATTTGTGAGTACATTACATATTTTTAGTGATACAACAAAAGTACATATTTTAGCGTTCTCCTGTTTGTATCTATATACATTTTTGTGTTGAAGTTTAATACTCAGAGTGTGGGCCTGTTCTGGTTGCCTCAATAGTTAGAAGCATGTTTAATCTACTGTAAAGAGCTGGAGTTTACAAATCACTCAAGTATAGCAAGATTTGTCAATTATGGATTAAAAGTTCCGTGGCAAACTGGAAGGCATTGATGCTGCAGCACATATGCTTAAAGCTTCAACTGTTCTTAAAGTGTTTTATCTCAATATGCTCCATTTTACTGATTGGTTCATGGACTGCAACTTGTTGCCGAAGATAGAACGTTTCGCAGGCGAGTAGGATAATTTCAGAAAAGGTTTTTCTAAAATCACGACAACGAGTGCTCTCTTACAAGCAGCAATTACCAGAGGTACCACTGTCTCCGAAACCATACAAAGAGGCAGTGAATTTTTATAGTGAACATCTATATGATAGAGAGACTGTTGTAGATTCTTTTGATCCTGAAAGCGCTGCCTCTATTTGTGAATCCCAGGCTGCCTTTAGTGACTCCAAAGTGGTCTCCTCAGTTGCCTACACCAGAAGCATCATCAGCAAGCTTCAGAAACCATCAAACGTTTAGAAACGTCAGGATGCATATGCAAGATTCATAGAAGACGCTATTGAAAAGCTAAGTCCTGTGCATGGAGAAACTGGTGCAAGTGTATTAAGTAAATTGAAAAATGTGTTAAGTAGAAATTCTATGTATGCCAAATTGTAAATGGAGATGATGTTAATCACCCGAGGACATTTCTCCACAAAAATTCCTGTCGTAAATAGTGCTCCAGAAAAAGATAAATTGGAATTAATTATGTGACTACATATTTTCTCCATTCTACATATTTCACTGCTTTTCACTGTGTATTTATGCACATTATTTGCCAAGTGATGCTGCATAAAAATTCTAGCTCTATAATAAATTTGTCAAATTTTTGGATTCTAATGAAAACACCAATTTGTTCGTAAATACATAGGATTTTGTTAAAATAAGGTAAAATTAAATATGACCACCATCCTGTCTATCTTCTACATTATAAACGGCACTAGCAAACACATTCCTAGAAATGTTCTTAACGGTATTTGATATTGACTTCTTCATGTGTAGTGGGTCCAGTAAGAAATGCCTTTTCTTTTACATAACCCCATAATCAGTAGTCAGCTGGATTTATGTCAGGGGACCTAGAAGGCCAACTGTTTGGAAAAAGTCGACCAATTAGACGACCACCATATTTCTTGCGTAATAATGCTTTTACAGTATTATGTAGAATGTGGGGAGGAGCACCGTCTTGGAATGTTTTCGATTTCATGATTCTGTAACACCGGTATTGTAAAGTCTTACATTTCAAAACATCGCTGCCCGTTTATCCTCAATGTTTCTATTTGTTCAATCTCAATTTATTAAAATTTCCTCAAATTTGTTCATCATCTTATGAAATGATTTTACAGACAAGGGTCCTCTTTTGGATCCATTTAATATTCCATATCTTCTCAGTGCATGTGTATATTGTCTGTTATACTTATTAATAGCACTGAAGTGGGCCAATTTGAACTCGTATGGGTAAAGTCATTTTTCCTACAACAGTTGTCTGTATTCTTATGTTTATACAAACACGACACAGTTACCATAACAACAACAAAAAAGCAAAGAAAGAAAAATAAAAGGATCCCAAACCTTCTAAACAGTAGTAAAACCAATATGAAACCAAACTTCTAACATTCAATGAGATACAGCTTTCTCAAAATGGCTACTTACTTTAGAATAACCTGATATATCTCGAGGTGCAACAGCCCTTTCCAGGCCAAGAGGGCTGTGTCTCCCACCTCTGCCCATCGTGGGCGCTATTGAGTGGGGTGCAGTGCTGGAGGTGGAACGTGGTCAGTGCTCCGCTTCTTCCCGGCGGTCTTCTTGCGGTCTTCGCAAACAGAGATCGCCACTTTTCAATCAAGTAGCTCCTGAATTGGCCTCTCAGGGACCTAGCGAGGCTGAGTGGACCCCGGATCAGGCCTCCCAGTGGGAGAAAATACCCACCCGGTATCGGGAATCGAACCTGGATCTCGAGCTTGGTAAGCAGCAGCGCTACCACCGCGCTTAGAAGACGTCCTCCTACACTGCATACACCGCATAATCCATTGTCTCAATTCTGATGCCGTCTTACTTTTTCTTTAACATTGGTTATTTATAATTATTAGGTCCGGATTTCTTTGACTGCATCTTTTTTCTGGTTCTATTAAGGTGACGTTATGTGGAAAATATATGTACCTCATAACATTTTCAGTGAAATTAGATCAGTTTTAAGCGTATTTGTTGTTTGTTTTTGTTCGTTTTTGTATTTTTATACATTTTATCTGATAGGCCTATTTACAGGTTATAATCAATTTTAAGTTGTTTTCAAGAACAAATCCACCTTTCTGTTATTTTCGAAAGTTTCGTTTTTTATTGTTATATTAGTCTTAATTGCTTCGTCAAAAATAGACGTTCATCACTTAGTAGATCTGTCAGTGCAGCACGTAGAAATAAGCAAATTCGAGCTTCTTAAACAAACGAGGAACAACAAGTGAGCAAAGAAGCAGATCGTTTATGAATTGCAATTCATGTGCATCTGAAACTCGAGATCAACATGCGGCAAGAATAGAAAGACAACTTTTATGTGCTACCTCATCGGGTGCATCAGAATGAGAAGACTAACATGTGAAAAGAATTGAAAGAGAACATTTACGAGTTACTCGATCTCAACGAACAGTACATATTTATTGGAATCTTGCTGCATTTCAATACGATGTTAACTACGATTACAGTTTATATTCCAGAGTAATTATCCAAAAAATGGTTAAGGCTTGTTGGCATTGCAGTTCACTTAACTTTATCAATGAAACATAAGAAATGTGATGCTTGAATGGCAAAGTTATGATACCGGACTATTACTATTCTTTTTCCTGTTGTGAAAATAAATTTTGTGGGTGCAAATTATATTTATATCACGGTTTTACAGCATAATTTTACAGCGTGTTTAAATGTACAACACCGCAAGGTATGGTAAGTCTATGAATTAAGTATCGAGCCACTCACCATCATACTTTCCGACAGCAATTGCCAACATTGCTTCCACCACCTGGTCCATTGTTGTCATTGCTGATCCCAAGGTCGCGGGTTCAAATCCGGCCCAGACTGATGTTTTTTAAGTGTAAGCATACTTGAACGATAGCGCCATGTCAGTAGATTTACTGGCATTTAAAAGAACCGCTGCGGGACGAAATTCCGGCACACCGACGACGCTGATGTGATCCTGGCAAATGAAACAAAATGTTTCTTTTAATTGTATGTTGGATGTTCACCAGTCGGACAGCCAACAAATTTATTTGTTTTCGCTGGAGACGGAAAAACAAAAAATATTGTCTACCCTAAAGTACTTGAACAATAAAGTCAACAAAGTAGAATAAATATTGTTTATACTTTCCTTTATATAGCATTCTTTCTATGAATGCTAATTAAACAAGGTAACTATTTCAAATTTTAAATGATATTTCCAAAATTATTTCTTCTGCGGCAGCAACGCGCCGGGCACCAGCTGGTAACTCAAAAATATGAGGAAAAATCATTGAGAAACTTAAGAGGTAATTTAGCTTAATTCAACTTACTAAGATGTAATTTCTGTATGTTCAGACTACCTTGTCCCTTTAACGGACACTGGGGGAGAAATTTTGGTCAAAATTGTAAAAAAGTCAAAAAATATTTTTTTACCTTAAAATGTTCCTGGAACAACTGTGCATTGGGATCAGCTAACACTTTTTATATTCCCCACTCCATGTAGTCATTACGGCCCTTTCAAATAGCACTCTTCCCTTAACGTACACAGCATGTTCCTATATAAAAGCCTGTTTTTCTCAAAACTACATTTCTGCACATTCCAAAAGAAGGTCGCGCCTGAGGTTTGCTTCAAATTCAATGAAAATTTCCAAAAGTATTCAGAAATACAAGTTAAACAAAACTATGATTCAATATTGATGTTATCATTAACATGAATTCCAAAAACATTTCTTTTTGTATGAAAAAATCAATAATTTTTAAGATTAAATTTTCTTTGTTATTAAAAAATATGTACAGCATAATCAGCAAACGTATTTGAAATATCTCTTCATAAAATTGTTACCCATGTTTTTGAGTACCAGTTCTGCCAATATAAATGAATTTTGAAAAGTCAATAGACGTGAGCTACATTTTGAAAGTGTGCCTATTAAATTCGTAAAATAATTTATATATCATAAACGAGTTATACAATTTTAATGAAATTTGGAGTACCTCCTATTCTCATATAAATAAAAATACAGTAAAACTTTCAGAAAAATCCACCAAGTGGAACTTTCAAATTTCACTCTCAGTGTCCCTTAACCTTATCAGACCGTATCTTGTGGCCTCTGAAGCCTGAAGAAATAGACTGTTTCAGCCGGACATACCTCACTGCTTAAAGAAGATGCATGGCTATTTGCATGTATAACTTTGTTACGGCGAGAATATGGCGGTTTTATTACTGGCGAGCAAAAGGCAGCACAGAGACCTCTATTTATCATCATAATCGCGAGAGAGCGCGGCCTTATTTATGTGGGCGGGAGGAGCATCAGTCGTCTTGACTGCTGACTTGCTATAAATCAGGAGCAGGCCACTTGGTACAGTCTTTGCCCTGAGCCCTGCCTTTGGTAGTGCATATGAAGTCTGTGTAAACGCCTAGGAAAACAATGTAGGTCATGCATCAGTGAAGAAAGCACCCACGGCATCTTAAGGTATTACCATTCTGCTTAAACATTCACAGCTTGTTTTGGATTCTATATGTTGTAAACACATACAATATAATTATAGGACAGCCAACTCAGACCCACATCTTTACTTCAAATTGTTCATAGTGTGACAAAATGACAAATTCAGCCCAGTTAATTTTATATCACTTTATTTTCTTCCAAAATTGTAACACAAATGCACAGTTTTCTCCTACTGACGTTAACACAGTTTACAGTCTTTTGTGATATTACAACTCCAACTGCTTTTTTTCGTAGCCTTGACTACTATCACTACTACTTCGTCCTTTCACTGTCTTTCTTCAATTTTCTCTATCTCTCATGCTCTAATGCACTAACTCTGACAATACAATCAGCCGAAGCTCGTTAAAACTTCTTCACTTAGACGAGACGTACCTTTCACGCACGACAATAGTACCACAGATACACACACACACACACACACACACACGCACACACACGCACCTGTCTCTTATTGGCACACTGAGATTTGTAACTCTCTCCTCTGCTATTTCCTCACCTCCTTATATAGCGAGGATGACGTAACAAGGACCTTTCGGAAAGTTCTTCAAACAAATTGACCACCAGAAACTTCTCGAATGATCTGGAGAAAACCTCTTTTGGTTCTGGCGCTCTGATTGTTGTCACGTGTTTGCCCTCGTGAGTGGTGTGGGAAGTTTGACCGTGAGCCTATTTGATACGCGCCACGTCCATTGTTGTTAGTCACATGTACACAAACAGTCGTACTAGGCAGCCTGATTCTAGTATGTGGTGTGAAATAGTTTAGCCTCGGCCATCCTTTATTGTGCGCCGCGCCCGGCGTCACAATACCAATGAAAGGTACCAAATGTTAGGGTTATTAGTGCAGATGTTTGTACTGGTAATTGAGGACAGGGTAATGAACAATATTGCATCAATATTTGCTTCGTTTGTGAACTTGTAAGTTTAGTTATTAAAAGTAGTATGTTTTCAGGTTGGTTAGTACCCCCAAGTAGGTGTGGCGCGCATAAGCCAGGCGTATCTATTTTCTCCCCAAGAGGCGTGGGAAGGTTTCGAAATAACGAATGTGATATTGGAACTGGGTTCAAATTGTTTCTGCAAGGCCAATGACCTCACACTACCTAGACCAGCAGATCACGCATTGAGGAGTGAACAAGTACAAGCAAAACGGATAGTGTACTGTAGCAATACGGCAATTCGACGAATGCCATTCCTGAGACCAGTGTGCCAAAACGACATAATCAGTCCGGTTACTTTTCTGCTGCTTTACTGTTTTCTAAGGTTTTATCACAAATGCACAGTTTTTTTCTCATGTACCACAATCTTTCGTGTATCACAACTCACAACTTTTACTTCTCCTAACCTTGACTCAGTCCATTCAGTATCTTTCTACACTTTCTCTATCTCTCACACACTAACTACGTTGTTGAATCTTCTTTACGACGCACCGTCACATACGCAGCTCTCACACTCACCGACACACTGATCGACTCATGTCCGTAACTGTAACTCACTCCTCTGCTGTTACCTCGCCTCCCTATATAGAGGGAATGACGTCATAGGACATTTCTCGACTTCCATACACAAGCCGGCAATAACGTGGCCAGCTCTTTTTTGAAAGCTCTGGAGAAAGCCCCTTTTGTGTAGCCGCTTCATTGTTGTTAGTCACATACACATAAACAGTTGCGCCTCATATTCTGTCACCATAAATAACCTAAAATGGCAATAAAACACGAGAGACATCAGAGTAATAGTCTAATTTATAATGCGTGCCATTTTATTAACTTCAGCCCCGCCTACATATCACTATCTCTACCAACTTCCGAATTACGTGGTGCAATACTACTTCATTTCCCTTCGAATTTTCTGCAGCGGTCTGTGTGCGTTTCTGCACATCCTAACGACTTTTCCCTGGGATCTGAGCTTATCAGCCCCTTTCACTTTTCTGTTTCACATTATACATGTATTTTAATATAAACTATTTATTACAATAATTATCTTAGTATAATTTATTTCATTGCTTATATCTTCCTGCCAATAAGTACGCTATCGACAGAGAAAATTGAATTCGTTCACAATAACGAAGTGACAGTGTGAACTAGGTGAAGTCCTACTGAATGTTGAGCTAGATCCAAACAGTAATAATGAGTACTGAGTGAAATGCTAGTTAAAAAACTCACTTCATCAGTTCACCTACAGAATATACTGGATAATTAGAAGGCAACTAATACTTTCATTTATGGCTTTATAAGCTTTGAATTGCATGTCATTTAGATTATTTCTCCTGTTTAGTGGGTAGATTGTCTATAGTAGCTTTTAAAAGTCAATAAATACAAATTGCAAAAGTACTGGAACCAATTTTGCTGCTGTCGTGGTTAGGTCTAATCATGTTGAGGTAGATAGCTAGTGTGAGATTTAAAATCAGGTAATAAAGCTGTACAAACTGGAGAACATTTCTCCATATTCGGAAGCGTATGTTTCAAGTCACCTTAATGCGCTATTTCTGTCTGCAGATTTGTAGATATACATAAATAGTTTGCTTTTTCTTTCCCCCTAGCATCTTGTTTCCTTCCGTACAGTTAACTTTGTAAGAGAAGAAGGAACTTTTTACTTGTTTAGCTTCCCCGCCTCCATATTTTCTCTCTTCCGCGGCCGTCGTTATGGTTTGCAATACATTCGGCTCTTTTTATGCGGCCCACTAAATCACTCCGCTTCGGAAAATAGTTCCTCGCATCTCGTTGAAGTTTGGCATCACTGCGCGCCTTATAGGGTTCTTACTGCATGTACATAAAGGGGATTGGGACTCCAACCTTAAAAACAAAATAAAACAAAGAGAGAAATTCGTAAAAGGAGGAAAGGGAGATAGTAAAGTTACCCTGCGAAATTTCATCTCTTTGGGCACAATAGCGGCACAAGGCGATAGATCTACATAGTGCAAATGAAACATGTTGGAGTTTCCCTTGATTTTTTTCATGATTTATATAGCACTAGTGCTACCATACGCTGCATAGAAATGTAGTATTTTGTTAAACCTGCAACTCCCTTTATGTAATTTAGGCTAACTGTAATATAATCTAGTAAAGCAGGAAGCTGGTTTAAAGATACAGTTAAAATTAGCGTTCCAGAGGACGTTTTTCGGCCAATCAATAAGCTCACTGACGCTCGATTGACCAATGAAAATAACATTATATTGATAATTAATAGCACTCTGCACTCTTTTTGTACACCGTTTGTGCCTATATGTTATTGACAGACTTTCTATTTTGGAGTGAGAAAATATTGTGACTTTGTCCAGTTTTTACTGTCAATAACTTGATCCAGTTCCAGTATTCAGTGTAATTTCGCTTAGTGTTCATCGTCATCTCACTTTCTTCATGACATAGCCGTATAAAGAATAATGCACCACATAACCTCCTCTTCGATCCACTTCAGTCGCTAGGAATCGCACACAGTACTAACTCACTCGTAGAAGCCCTCGCTTATAATATAGCCATTGAAAATTTCAACGGCATTTCCACGTTCTAGAGACGGAAAAAAGGGAAATGGCAGAACAATCTGAGTATCTGTCGATATGCTCCTGGTGTTTACTTTAGGTGAGAGCGCTACCACGTCTATTTATCTCTGCTTATCTGTCTAACTCTGTTGTCGAACGGCACCAAATTCCGGATGAGCTGGGCCATAGCCCAAGACAGCACACACATGTCGGTGTTCCACATAGCAATGCGTATATTATCCATACGTGTTGCATAAGTTTTCACTTTGAATATTTTGTTGTTTATAATCTAGTTTAATTTCAGATATTTGCCATACGTGCAAGCAATTAAAATGAATGTGCGTTTTGCTAACAAAGATGAAATACGTGAGTCATTGTCGTGATAATTATGATTATAGTTAAAATAACTATGCGGCACTTTACCTAGCGGGACGGCTCCGCAGTAACGTGTGAGGCTGGCATTCGGGAGATGCCGGATTCAAACCCTGTAGGCCGAGCAATCTGACTGGAGCTTTTTGGTGGTTTCCCTTAGGCGCTAATTGTAATAATAAATGCTGTGCCATTTATCCACAGCCATCTAAGCAGATAGAGTGGACGGTACCCTAATGCCACTGCCGTCACAGAGACGGAGGTGCAGTTGCCCTGCACTGCCCCCTTTGTGAGCTCGTGACGAATCAGTATTGTATAGATAGGCGTAGACCTTGAAAGCTGTCTCACATCTTTCGTAACATAACGTCGCGATATGAGTACGTAATTAAAGCGACGTCAAAGAAATAGAAAAACAAATCACATTTTCGCCCATTGTAAACATTTCACTAAAAGTACTCCATATTCGTTATTAGAATGAAGATTAGAGACAGGCGTTAAGCGGAATTAAATTCTTGAAAAGCTTTCAGCACTGGTTTTATTACTAAAAATAATCCTTTCAGACCTATTATTGCATTTAAGCGCCACAATAACAATTTGCCCTGTGCCTTTGTACACCGAGTCTTCAGATTTATTCGTCCTTTACCACCAGTCAATATCTGCTCATGACGTTAGTGTCTGTGGCAGAGGAGCAGCGAAAGATGAATGGAAACCCCTTCCATTCATCGCTGCTAGATTGTTAACAGTTTTGGAGTCACCTTAGTGAAATGGCATTTATATCTTACATTTCGAGTACTTACACTTCAAACTTCCTTCGCATGCGTATCGTAAACTCGCAATCTCAGCGTGCATACTGATGGGCAAATCAAATAATTGTAATGTTTTTGTAACGTAAAGCGTCTTGACTTTAATGGTACATCGTTCATACTCTTTTCAGCAGTAAATATGACTGAGCTGTTCTGAATAAATTAACAAAAAACACACAAAAGCAAAGCAACGGTACGCAATGACAACTACAAAAACAGTTGGAGTATTATAGAAGAATGAGCATATTTTAGCATCAGTTTACTCTCGGAACATGAAGAAATTCCGGATAAGAACGGAGAAAATCATTTACACAACGGCCAATATCGTAACGATACTCCCCATCGTGTCCTTTAAGTTCGGGAAGGACATTCAACCACGCAACTTCTGCAATCGGTGGTCACTTCCATCTAGTGGGCAAAAGAACGCACAAAATATCCTGGTGAAAAACATTTCCGCACTGCTGCAGTACTTTAACCTGTTTACAAAACGTCGGAAACGTGTGCAGTCTGAGTTTAACTTCCGTACCTCCCCTATGAGACAAGGGGCCAGATAAACTGACTGGTGGCAAAGGCCGAAGAAATCCGAAGTCCCGATATGTTTGAAATTAAATATCTAGGAATAAAAAGTGGTTTGGGATAGTTTCTGAAACCTGTGAGACAGCCAATAGTGCAAAAGGAAAAGTTATAACCCCGTAATTCAAATGGTGCGAATAAGTATTTGTTGAAGGCAGTATGAATTTAGGGGATAGTTTCTGAAAGTTCAAGATAAACTATTAATTTTGTAGCAGATTCTAAAGTTTCAGAGTCCAAATAAAATTATCCAGATTGCGCAAAGGTTATGTTTGTATGCAAGCTATTGATCCACTTCCCATTCATGCCATCATCGGTGAAGTTGAATCGCCTGTACTCAGTGCTCATAATTAACCTAATCTGGCTGGTATTCTATTTTAATGTTCGTATATGCATGAACTATAGTAATTCCTCTAATTTTCGGTATATGATTATTTCAGACATGGAATATAAGCTTATGTTTAGCTGAATTTTACCATTTAAATCTTAGCTCAATGTTTTCTTCTATACTTTTCAGCTTTAACTTAATATTTATTTAGAATTTAAGTAAAGCATGAGCTGGAAGTTATTGATCGTTTAAGGTCAACAGCCAGGCGTGGTTAATCGATCGCCAGTTCACCATCAAGGTTAATGTTGGTGACCTTACTATTAGAACCAATGTTCAGAAGCTAGTAATTACATTTACCTTCACTTAAGAACTATTTTATTATTCAGCACTGTCGAAAAAATAGCAGATATAAACTACACATGCACTATATACATTGGAGAATCTCAATAATAGAAATTATTTGACTTCAACTCTTCTTCGTTCTCCAAAGAAGCAGCATTGTGTTACAATATACAAAGCCTATGACTTAGACTCTTCCTGTTCAAAAGCGTTGTTAGGAACTGATTTTCGGACTTCAATTACTTTAATGCATACGAGAAATGAATAAATGCGATCATTTAAAATATTTTGTTATTTAACGACACTGTCAATTGCTAGGACCATATCAGCGCATACTTTGGTTTCGCAAGAGTTCTTTTACATACCAGTAAATATACTGTCGTGAAGCTGTCGTTTTAAGCACATTAAAGACCATCAGTCTGGGCCGAATTTGAAACCCCCAGTAGGTGAGCACCTAACCTACTGAGTCACCAGACCGTGTAAAATGAGATGTTGCTCATACTACTCTTCTAAATGAATGTAAATTGATTCTTGTGTACTGCTGTACAAATGCCGGACGAAAGGAAATAATCCGTGCAGGTCCAACAAAGGCTGGAAATTATGAGCGTGTTTGTCATTCAAGTTCTGACACTTCCTTGGGACGGAAAAGTAAAGTTGAGAGCAAAATTGCGTTGTGTGTTTGTTAGCCATTCATTATGTTTGAGTGCAACTTTTCCGTACGTGAAAAACTCTTTTGTGAAAATGTGTCCGATAAAACCTCATATTAAGTGTCCTGATATAATGATTTCGATCAGTTCATCTATTTATAATTTCCTGAATGAGTAAAAAATGACGAGTTCCACTTGAAAAAATATTTACACAAAAATTCTCTGAACGAATCGAACAAACGGAAAAAAAAGAGAGAGAGACGAATATTAGGATATATATTTAATCCTTACCTTACATTAAAACAGGACTATGTTGTTCCTTTTGTCACCTTAAATATAAACAAGAATATAGTACTGTATAGATGAGAAAAGCTATGAAGTTAGCACATGTCCTTAAATATTCTCCAATCCTCCACCCTAAACTACCCTTAAAATGGAAAATTTTTAGAATATTTTGTTTTTCTTGAAAATGGCTCTAACGATTTTGATTAAAATACCATTATTTGAGATATTTTTATGGCAAATAAAATGTATATCTTGAATTTTCTGGCTATAGCCCATGTAGTCCTATTTACTGTGGATATATTTTGCATAACTGGTGAACCGTAAGATATAGACCAAATACTACAAAAAAAAAAAAAAAAAAAAAAAAATATTTATATCCATTTTTTTTTTTTTTTTTTTTTTTTTTTTTTGTAGAGTGAACCATTTCGGAGATATTCCTTGTTATTTGTGTGAGTTTTGGAGAACTTATACTTCTGTCAAGTGGAAACATCGTTATTCATTTTTATACGTTAACCGTGCAAGGTGAAGGGAATTTGAAAGTTTTAACAGATTTGACTATCGTTCAAGGTCTATTGTATTCCCATATTCTTCTTGTACCTACAAGAAGAGAGTAAGATAATTTATGAAAATGTCTATCTCAGCTAACACGAAGAAGATCTATAAATAAGAGTTTGTAAGAACGATTAGTACAAGAGTAGAGAAAGTCATGTGAGTGCGACACATCGGATTTTTTTTTTACTAAACTATTACATTTACAAAAAATAAAAATATGAAAATCCTTAACATAAAATATTATTTAAACTATTTTAATCAATGTAAGGAAATTAAATCAACATGAAATGATGAGGAATAGCGTATCAGCTGAGTGATATGGTTTATGGAAATAGCTTTATAACACGTTTTCGGGCAAACGTTGTTTGCTTTTCTGGTCCATTTATTCGATGGAAGTGCTTGTTCAACTGAGCGTATCAAATGAGCCCACACGTTTAACAGGGAATACCTTTGCGGCACTAGTGCCGTTGTTGCTCGACAGAGTTCTAATGGAAAGCTTGAATCTATGAGCTGCTCGTCCCTTTTACGTATATACGTAACGTGTGTGTAGCAAGGGGAGAGGAAACGAGCGTTGTGGGACCAGTGAAGGGCTTGTAGATGTAATAATATTGTTTGCTACTCTATCATATCCTGTATGGCCATTGTTAATACTATATTGCCTTTGTCTGTCTGTCTGTGCGGTTCACCATTTAAGATCCCATCTTTCAACGGACTTCACTGACAAAAATTACGAATAAAATTATTAATATTGGAATGCAAACTTGTAATTAATTAGTATCTGTATTAAATATAACTAAATATTTAATGACAGTTTTTATTTGTAGTTACGCTGAAGCAATACAAACCATACTTCTTTCTCTTCAGAAAAGTTTTGCATGAGGTATGACTTACACACCCCTGATGAAGTCTAAATTTGAAACTATCATTAGTCTACTTCATGATAGACAGACAGACAGACAGACAGACAGACAGACAGACGGACAGACCGATGGACAGAAGACAGCCAGAGACAGATATATTTATTTTTACATTTTTACGTTTATGGTGACAGCACTTAAAAAGTAAATAAACCATTGAGAAACTCAAACCAGTGACACCGGAAATCTCAGAAATGTTGACACCGATAAAAGAAAAAAGTTATTTGAAATCATTCAACGAGATTTACAGTTGTTGTGCAAGGTATTTTAGCGTATCTTTTATGGTTTAGCAATTATAAAAATTGTCTTCAGAAAATATAGGATGTGCTTTAATTTCTACTGTAACTATCTTAAATGTATAGTACACATTTTAATCAAAATAATAAAATTAGAACCATTTTTGTGAGAAAAAATAATGGAAGTTTGTGTACCTTTGTAAGATGCTAAACTTAAATGTCAAGTTTCGTATTTATCCCACTTTTCGTTCTAAGCTCGCTGTGCGCGCGCGCAAATAGTCACGCATGCACGTACACGCACAAACACTCACGTATACACAGACCGTTTTCTAAAGGTGCTCGTTTGCACTGAGAGGACTCACAACATATTTCTAGTGAAATCTAATCAAAAAATCTTTGAATGGAATACAATACTCCCTTCATTTTTAAAGTCTTGGATGTTGATTCATATACAGAGGTATTTTTTAGTCGTGAATGGTGGTTTATGGTCGAGTTCACTTTTGTATTTATAAGGCCACAAGGATGTCAGGTTAGTATTTATCCGACTTCCGTGCAGTAAAAATCGGGAGCAATGCATGATTAAGGACAAAGTCGGCTCGCATTACCAGCAGTGTCTTGTTTATTTCCAGGAAACAAACAGAGACGTTATCCATACCACATTCTATATGATGCAGGGTTGCCAACATTTAAAAGTAAAATTATCGTACCAGCCACTCAAAATTATAGATTTGGATTCAAAATTATCGTACATCATAAAGCAAATGCTACAACAATAAAAATATCAGTATAATACGTATGAAAATATAAGAGTAATGATGTTTATGATATCCACTTACAAGATTGATGACCTCAACAAATATTACAACTTTAGTACTTCTGTTTCTCGCATTATTCATCTGAAAGTTCAACTTCCTCAACCGTTGCAGCATTGCACCAATTTGTTGTTGAGATAAACCTTAACATCTTCTCGGTGACTTGCAGATTTTAAGATCTACCACGTTCTTTCATAAGTTGAGACGACAAAATGAGTTCATTTGCCGCATCTAGTGCCAATCTGTTTCTAACTTTGGTTTTTATTAAACTCAGTTTCGAAAAAAAGATTCTTCCACAAGAAGTGCTTTTGTGGGGCAATGAAACCACTGATAATGCAAAGGCCGCTAGTTCTTTGAAATCAATATTTCCACCAAGGTGACATGTTTAACAGCATTCCAGAAACTGCTAGGTTCAGGCATGTTCTTTATTTCACACGGAATAGCACGTATTCCGAGTTTTCTACATTGATCGTCAACTTTCTGAACAGTGCCTTCTTCATTGAGATTATCAGACCTGGGCACACTGGCAATAAGAGTATAAAGGGTAGCAGGCTTAGTAGCTATGGGGTGGAGACAGACAATGAAGACAAAAGTGGTGTTATTTGTGTTTCACTTCGCTGGAGTGATAAACCAGTGAAAATGATATTTCGCCGGTATCGAACTATCATACATTCAAATTATCGTACACCCCCATAATTATCGTACGGGTTGGCTGATATGATGTCACTCGCGCAGATCCTAGCAAGGTTATTCGCCACATCTAAAAATACTTTTAGTTTTAGTGACGGAAATGTTACTTGAAGCTGATGGGGTTCTTCACTTCAGCTTCGGATAAACTGAAGGAATAAAGAAGAATGGAAGTATGACAAAGGCGGCGCCGCGGCTGAGTGGTTAGACCGTTCGCCTACTACCTAGGCGGCCCGGATTTGATCTCAGGGACCTGCATATACTATTCATGGTGGACGAAGCGACGTCTGGGTGGATTTTATCCCTGGGTTCTCCGGTTTCCCCCGTCACTCATTCTCCCAAATGCTCCATAATCACCTTTCAAATCACCTATTTGACCTGCATTTCATATCATCTATCTCACTCTCATACCTGGTACTTGGTTGACCAACCCTTCCAGGTCTTCACTCTGTCCGGTCCATAGATTCGTCTGCTTCTCGACAGGTGACTGATCCTAGGCACAGGCTTGTAAGTCCTAGAGGTGCAAGTCCTACATAAGGGGAAGGTATCAGTTAAAGAAGAAATATGACAAATTAAATGCTGACTTGCCTTTTAGCTAGTGACAAAATTAACTTACATTTTAAAGCACTCATTGAAGTAAGCGCTTATTGAATTTATTGTATTGATCTTAAAAATGCCATGAATGTTTCGTAAGATCTTGTGAGAAGTACTCTGAAAGTGTGGGCACTCTATCAACAACTCAAACCTTGCATAATTTAGTTTGTGTTGCAGACCAGAGACTCTAGTGGGACCGCTGTAATGGAGGCAATGACGGTTCATTAGGCCGTTTTATTGAAATATGTCACCAGAGGGAAGCACATGTAATAACACGTCAATCATTTTAGGGCTGTAGATTCATTTTGTTTTAGTTATTCATGGCCGGTCACAGCTGATAGGGCCTCCACCAAAAAAACCAAACCTGACGTGAAGGAAATAAAACGCCAAAATATACAATAGCAGATTCATGAAGCCAGATTAGAATCTGATCTGTTTCACTCATATGACTTTCTCTACTCGTGTACTATTTTTGCAAACGCTTATTCCTCTATCTTCTTCATGTCAGTCGAGATAAACGTTTGCAGAAATTACCGTATTGTTAATTTCCTCGTGGGTGCAAGGGGAATATATGGGAATACAGTAGGCTTTGAGCGGTAATCAAATCTTTTAAAGCTGGTCGCTATATGAAGACTTTGAAATTCCGTTCTCTTTGTACGACAAAGAGATAAAAAAAGTGAATAACGACCTTCCATTTGAGAAAAGTGTAAGTAATGAAAACTCACACAAATAACCAGGAATATCTCCGAAATGGCTAACTCCCCCGCCCCCCCTCAAAAAATTATGCATTTGAACATGAATTGCGTGTTTTAACGAGAACTACATTTTTTGTATAGTAAGATTTAGTTTATCACTTAAAGTTTATCAGTTATGCAAAAGTCATCAAGAGTAAATAGGTCTACATAAGCTATAAGCAGAAAATTCAAAATATATATTTAATTATCCATAAACACAACTTAAGCATATGGCACTTTAATCAAAATCGTTAGAACCATTTTTGAGAAAATCAAAATTTTCAAAAAATGTTGTATGGAAACGGTAGTTTATGGTGTAGGAATTGTCTTAAAATATTTGTGTCGCATCCGTTAAAGATATTGAATTTTAATACCAACTTTGGTGTTTTACCAACTTTCCATTTTTACTTTCTCTACTGGTAAGCAGAGGAAGTATTGTATTCCACCCAAAAATTTACTGCGGAGATTTCACCGGAAATATATATTTTGAGACCCCTGCATCCAAAAAAAAGCATTTTTAGAAAAAGATGTCTGTGTGTGTGTGTGTGTGAATTTAATGTTAAAAAAACAAAGTAATAGAAAACCAACGTTCAATACTACCATTAAGCTGGTAAAAAACATTGCATTTATTCCAAGAGGTAAAAAGCCGCCGATATGACTTTGGATGTTCAAGATGACATATAAATGGAACTTAAAAAAATGTGCAACACCACAATACATGTCATGAACGTAGACAATATGCCACCCAGAAATATTAAATTAAATTATTAGCGGGAAAGACAAATAATTAGTTCACAGTTTTAACAATTTATTGAAAAGTATACCGATACAATAATTTCAAATAACGCAAAAATTATTTACCTATATACTATGACAGAGTTTGGAGTGATATTGACACAGTATAGTGGACAATAAAGTTTGGTTAAGCGTAGTTGAAAGCACCAGTTGCCGTTAGGTATGTGGGAAATGTTTTTAATACTGTACGTATGTTATTTCTGTATTACAAGAACATGTTAAGAAAACTGTTAACACATTAGACATACACTGATGGTCTAGTCACAATCTCATCATGATTTTTGAAGTATACAGTTCTATCGTTTACGCGACTGTACAACGCAAGTTTGTGTCTGTTTAAAAATGTTCAGTTTCTCATCTTCAATCCGAGCTCACGAAACACGTCGCTACAGCTTTTCTGTTATGTGTACTTTGTGGCTCAGCCAACTAACATCCACTCTGTGCTGCTGCTGATGATGATGATGATGACGATGAAAGCCTCAAAAAATCTCGCACGTAGCCTGTTTGAAACCTCTGTGCCGCATAAACTGTGCCGACATAACTGGTCAACGTATTTTATATTTGCTTTTCTTATATCCCTAGATCCCAAAGAGAAAGAGCCTAAGGGTATATATCTAAGCATGCCAAAACCTTCAGACTTGCATAGCATATACTGGGGGTTTCATATTCCTATCTACATTTCTTCTGTAAATGTTATTGTTAAAGTCCCATTACGTGCAGATGTCTGCGTAGGTGTAACATAGCCAACAGCTGAGGATGAGATGAATTACCCTACAGGAGGCCAGAGTGGAACGACTACGGTGGGTCCCTAATAGGTGCAGGCAACTACAGCGCCTCCTCTAAGCTGAGCACTGTATTTCCAAAGCGCAAGCACCTACCGGCGATCTCGCTGTCTCTTACAACCTGGAAAGACCGGATAGAGAGAATGAAATGAAAGGAAGTGAAACGGGGGATGTAAGCATTCCCCTTAGTGACCCGGGAAAACCCTCGGAAAAAACCAAGGTCAGGAAGGTCGTCCGCGAGAATCGAACCTGCGATCATCCGAATGCGGATGGCAGACTTTACCGCCTGCGCCATACCGCTTATTGCTTGGCAATAGTTTGATTATTCTAACATTTAAAATGAGAAGTACTGGTTAAGTGGATTATCTCATACTTCTCTGAACATCTGAAAGTGCTCATGTCCTATAAAATTAAGCCCCGAGACTCTCTTTGCGCCTCCTCATTGCCTCTAATACCAGCATGTCCATGAACCCAAGACTGGGCAGCGATTTTAAGTGGGTCTAACTTGGATAGGACCGACTTAACCCTCTAATACACAGTGTTTCCATTTGGCAACAAAGGTGTTAATAAAAAATTTAGGATATTGTAACAGTGTTTGGTAACTATCTGTAGTTTAATATAACCCCATCTTCATGCACATGTACCTTCTCACTGGTTATTTTACGTGGACTCTCCCCATCCTTGACTACAGCAACATTTGATTGCAGTCGCTCGGATTAAACTGACGACGTTCAGATTTTATTGGGTGGCCAGACCATTTTGTCTTGCCTTTAAAAATAATACCTATATGAGTTACCTAAATCGGTTCTGGAATTACAAGAAGAGTGGCATATTTACCCAAAATGATTCATGCATTGGAAGGTTAAAATCGCCACTGTTCATAGCCGGGAATCGAACCAGCACGAGCGCTCCGAACTGATCCACCCCGGCTCTTCTTTTTTAAAATGTTAATGATGGTGTAGAGGAAGTTTAGTGAAAACGCCTCTAGCTAAAATATAAATGACGTCCTTAATCTTCATTTTAATTCAGAATTTATACTGTATTAGTCGTAGAATTGTGGTTCAGTAAGCTTATCTTAATGTTGGTCTGCAGAGCTGCCTAGAAACCGTAAAGATCACGTGATCCTCCCGGTACACTTCTGATCTTGGAGACAATATTAACCGACTATACACATAATAGTCCCCTTACACCAAGCCAAAACACTGCAGTGTACAGTTTTCAAATGAAACTCTAAAAGAGTGCACAAGGCTCGTGTTTTGTTCTACAACTTAAGATCGTTCTCCGTAAAATGAAAATGTCGGATGGTGGGGCAGAGAGTTAGCGAGATGGGCTTTTTATGGTGCTGAGCGAAGGAACGAAAATTAGCTGAAGGGTTTCATGCAGAAGATGGTAAATCCCTGCGGTGCCGCACTTGCTGCTTCAAAAAGCCACTGCCGTTTGCTCATAGGATGCTCTGAAAACTTATGCGCCATTTTGTAAAACATTTGGCATACATTAATTGTGTAACAACATCTGTATTAAACTTATTATATGCTTTGAATGTGCCTGATATGATAACTACAAATTTTATGAATTTATTTGTCAACGATCTACACAACTCTAGTTGTATTTATTGTGTCTACTTAGTAAATAGTCATAAAATTAAATAAGTAATGACAGCAAATGTATAACTAAAGAAAACAAAAGCATGAGAGTCTAGAACCTACGTCCAGAAGGTGTCAAGTTGTTTAATATCACTTATGTATTTTCACTAAGTAATGCAGGCAGAGATCTGAAACTTAATAGACTAAAGTACGTATTTATGGTAACCATTATTTTAAGTTTTCAGTTTCAAAATATGTTATAAATGTCTAAAATCAAATATATACCATATCTGAATAAATATCAGCTACATTTCTTTGTGATGTTTGTTTCATCTTATAAAACAGTTGCATAAGTAATTTTCCTTGCCGGAACATTTCTTGTAGCTCTCGTCCTCAAAAATTTACACAGAACAAAATTACACATCATAAAACAAATATATAGCATTTAATTTACAAATAATTCTTTAATTTTCACAGATAAAATGGTGTGGGGGAGGAGTGACTAAAGTAGGTTATCTAATATCCATTTGCAATTTCAAATAAATTTACCAACATTTCTTTGAAGCAGAATTCCCCATTTATTCAGTTGATAAAAAGTTGAGTAGTTTTACTCTACCTTTCATACCTATAGACAGTCATCTATTTCTGGTTGGTGGAAAATTCTATACGATATATCATATTAAAACTTCGGACGTAAGTCCGAAAGTACGAATGAATAACCAAACTATGCTTTCACTGTAATAATTTCATACCTCTGTGCATACGATAAAACAAAATTGAGTAAATACAGACGATAAAATTTTGGTGATAGACAATTATGCTTGTTATCAATTCCTGGTGGTCATATGCATGATTTGCATATGCATGACTTAGTACTCGATCTTGAGCTATCGGTGGAACATTTAAAAATGTCTTAATGGACCATTATTTGACCCATGGAACTAGAGCTGAGAACTACTGTTCTATATAGAGTCATAAATTACGTCTGCTAAGACCATTTCACGAATGGAATTACACAAACAATGTTAACACTGTCTTTGTGTTGTATTTTTTCAATTTGGCATCATTCTCAACTTGTAATTATCTTACCAAAGCCCCCTACTGCTTACAGTGTTTCACAGGTATGAGCTTTCAAACTCATACAAGTTGAATAAGTATTTTAAATAATTAAGTTGCCGAGAAACTAACAGCATGATGAGAGGTTGTCGTTTGTAATGATTAGGTTTTGCGCCAATGTTGTTCTGTGCAGGATAAAAGCTTCTAGTATTTGAATATAACCCTAAATAATTGTTTGAGTTTGTAAAATCTCAACAAGATTTCAGTCCACATTTAGTAGAGTTAACGTGAGTTTACTGTAGTACCGTTTGAGAATAAAGATGAAGGTTTTAAATTAAAAGTGTTGGGAGATTTATTGACAAGTGTGATGGGCTGTCGCCACAATAATTGCAGTGTTGTGTCTTGACCGCGGTATCAGTTCCCTCATAAATCAGGGCTTGTAATGAGCGAGCCAATCACTGGAGTCCACAAGACATCGCGCTTGCTGGGGCGCTGTCAGAGCGAGAGATAGATGTTACCAGTTACCATGGTTACTGCAGGGTAGGGATGTTGCAACAGCAGTGCGGGGCAAGAGACGCACGGCAAACTCATCTTTTCATATGAGTTTTTCTTTCTTCCTTCCTTCTCTCCTTTTTTTCGATTCTGTGTGTGGTTCACTCCCCTGCTCTCCATCTATCATTGCGAGTCAAGAAGAGAAAAGAGAGTTTTGCTAGAGATGACCAGTGCTTAACGAAAACGTAAAGGGAGCCCTCGAGAAAGAGAGAGAGAAAGAATAAAATCTATAATAAATGGGGCGGACGGGTCGTTTCTAGAGCTGCAACAATTTTCATGTTGTTGTGACTACAAACTTTGTTTCTTATTTCGCGTTTTGTTTCTGGAAACGCTTCTGCATGCACGTTTAACAGAGAAAGCATCTTCGACGAAGGAAAAAGGAAAAAAGCATGGATATACCTTTTAGATCTTCTGAAACCGGAATGGCGTCTGGATCGGAAACCCTCAAAATGGCTTTTCGAAAATGTGAAGTTACATGCTGGTCTATGCTAACATTTTCACCCTGGTGTCGAATTGTGCTTTCCACAAATGTAATTTTGCATGCACTTATTGTAGGAGCAGAGGGGCAAATATGTGATTCCTGAAGTATCCATTGGTTTAAAGGGAACTTACCTCTGGATATTACTAAAAGGAGATCCTGAAAGAAAGCTCCATTTTGCAATAAAATAAAATCTGCGGTCAATAGCCTTTGCGGTTGGGTGCTAACAGCTTAAAATAGACCGGCAAATAGGCATTACGATAAATTCAAAACATACACCAATATAGACACTGTAATGATAAACGTGAAACAAGCACAATAGTTTATTCATTTACCACTTAAAAACACATTTTCACAGATGGAACAGTAAATAAATAGCAAACATCCATATTGCATAAACTAAGTTTACCTAATTCCATTATTCGCTAATGTACACACATTTCTTTAGATTTGTTTTCTTCGGCTACTCTATCTTGTATGACAAACCCTACTACCAAATTGTAGGTAATTTTCTCTTGAATAAGTTTTAAAATCTCTCGTCGATTTTTAATTACTGTTACTGAGTCTATTGGTATTATTTTAAAAAATGATAATGTTAAGCTTACAGTGAAATTAATCCAATAGTTTTAGGTTAGTACAGAAGTATTTTTAGACCTGGTGAATGACGTCATGATAGGATCGGCGCGAATGACGTCATGCAAATTTATGGTGGGGTAACGTCTCTGTTTCCTTCTTTGAAATAAACAAGACAATGCTGATAATACGAGTGGGCACTGTGCTTAATCACGTATTGTTCCCGATGTTTACTGCACGGAAATTGGAGAGCTACTAACCTGACACCCCTATGGTCTTACAAATAAAACAGTGACCATAAACCACTGCGCAACTATCGGCCATTCGCCATAACTAAAAAGTACCTCTGTACTGGTTTTTGCTCACACGAGAAAGAGGAAACAACAGTCATCGTATTAATGAGCAAAGTGATGGGTTAATAGGAAAATGTTCCATTTTCCAGTCATACAACAAAAGGTTTTGTACGGTAGACACAATTTAATGGTGAATGATGCCTTATCACCACTATTCTTTCTTGTTGTGCAAATACATTTAATGGGCGAAAATGATATTTATATCATCGACTTTACAGCCTGTTTAACAATACAAAACCGCAAGATCTGGCAAACCTCGGATTGACTTTTGTGTTGACCAACTCTTTCTGCCGCCCGCAATTAAATTTTGTGTCAGGTATAGTTAAGAACCGCTATTTTATAGTTACCTGTAACAGTGCAACTGGTGACGTTAAGAAAGGAATGCTGGGATTATAAATCTCCTCAGTACGTTGTCAGCTATACCTCATTGACTCACAGCGCAAAATTTAACTGCAATATAAACGTTGATATCACATTGATAAATAATATTAATAAATAACCGTGAGTAACAAAAATAATGGAAACGTAAAAGCCTTGTTGAAGGTTCTCATTACAAAGAAAGAGGTCCTACGAAAAGACAGACCCTGTGAAAATAGGCATACACATGATAAGGTTAATATATTTTACTCCAGACAGCGTGAAAGATATAATTAATAATAATAATAATAACAATAATAATAATAATAATAATAATAATAATAATAATAATAATAATAATAATAATAATAATAATAATAATAATAATAATAATAATAATAATAATAATAATAATAATAATAATAATAATAATAATAAAAATAGTTATTACTCTATAATATCGTAATACGAATTAACAGTGGGAAAGAATGAAAAACATCTAACAAACAGAATCTCATGCAGAACGATATTAATGTTGCTATTATTATTATTATTATTATTATTATTATTATTATTATTATTATTATTATTATTATTATTATTATTATTATTATTATTATTATTATTATTATTATTATTATTATTATTATTATTATTATTATTATTATTATTATTATTATTATTATTATTATTATTATTATTATTATTATTATTATTATTATTATTATTATTATTATTATTATTATTGTTACTACTACTGCTACAACTATTACTATTACTATTCCTTAGTACGTGGGAAAGACATTTGGACCTTTACCCTAGAGTATAGGCAACTTCTTTCGCCTGGGAGTACTGCGGGTTATATACAGAATCAATATTGTGAGATCGTGCGTTTCTTCTCCTCGGTAAATCCAAGTGACTGTAGCTTGTCTTCTGGCGTTGCTTCTATGTTACGTTACGGAAACTTCAAGTAGGTATGTATACCGTAATTATCGAGGAAGAAGCTCAATCAAAATACATCAAATTGGGTATTCTGAAGAAAATTATCAGGATTAATCGTATCTCCCTTGTAGGTATCTGCATTAATAGAGCAATAGCAATAGAAGAAAGTTCCTTAACTTTCAGGAGTTTCATAACCTCTCTTTACTTACATGATAACCATTGGATTGGCTGTGGAATAAAACCCGTCTAACAAGTGTATAATTGTACTATTTGCCAGAGATTCACATATAGTTTCATAATTTACAGTAGAAAAAAGAATTACCAGAATGATTATGAAAGTAATTATATATAATGCATATATATACACACATTTTAAGCTCCCCTGTATCCAAAAAAGCAGTTTTAGACAAAGAATTTTGTGTCTCTGCATCTGTGTACACCGTATTTAAGTTCAACATTTTTCAAGGATGTGACGCAACTGCAAGGATGCTTTGTAACAAAATATCCTAACCCCAGACTCTGCTTCATATGGAGCACTTTACGAAAATTTTAATTTTCTCAAAAATAGCTTTGGCGTTTTTGATTAAAATACCATATGTTTAAGAAGTTTTCATGGCAAATGAAATGCATATCTCGAATTTACTGGAAATGTCCTTAGAAGTCTCTTCATTCTGAGTTAATTTTGCATAACTGATAAACTATTATTCCTTTTTTTTTCTGTCTCTCTTGTCCATGCAATTCCAGAATGGAATTTCAAAGCCATCACATAGTGACCAGCTCTTAAAAGATTTAACATCGGTAAAAGCCTACTGTATTTCCGTAATCTCCTTACACCTAGAAGACTTAGCAATGAGATATAATTTTTGCAAATCTTTATCTCGATTAACATGACGTGCATAAAGGAATAAGCGTTTGTAAGAATATTTTGTGGAAATTAGAGAAAGTCATGTGAGCGGAACGTTTCCGATTTTTATTAGGGGTTCCGGGACGTCAGCCAATGGCTCATTGTGTGTCAGATCCTGGGAGGAAGGATGACATAGAAGTACCCTACAGGCGGTCAGAACGCATCACAGGTGGAGTTACAACTACCGTGGATTCCTAACAGATACAGGAACATTCTTCAGCCAACGAAGTCCCAAGTCGCCACAGAAAGCTCACTACCAGCAAGTACCAGCTAAGCAATCAGTCCTCCTGGAATAATCACCGGCCGACCACAGCGCATCCTCTCAGCCGAGCACCGTATTTTCAGAGCGCAAGCTCCACCACAGCTCAGTGCACTGGAAAATCCGTTGAGTCTTCCAACTTGGAAATACCATATTGAGAGAACGAGATGAAAAGGTGAAACGGGAAATGTAAGGTAAATATCCTTCCCAGCGAAGTGGGAAAACCTCCGAAAAATCCAACATGTAAGTGTATCCACTCTTGTACTGAAGCAGCGACACCATAGCAGTTCCTACACCATAGAGTGTGCCATGTTATAGGACGAACAATTCCGCAGAGAGAGCTGGTTGACATCATAGATGGATCATGACAGAATTAACGAACCCATTCGTACGTAGCAGTCCAGTCGGTTTCAGAGTTGTTCAATGTGAGTTAAACATTGACTGCATCTTGCATTCCTAACAATATCTGTGGGCCTTTGCATCCGTAAGTTGTCCCCAACTTATAACTCAGTGCAAGACGGAAGTGGGATGTGGTACCATAATATGCTGACGATTGCTTACTCTAAATTTCCAGCTAACTCGCTGGTTATGAGATTGACCATGCATTAAAATGTATGATGTTTTAAAGGACCGCTACGTCTGGAGAGAAGCACGTGGCTGGAACCATTCTTCATCCCGAGCAGAATGAGCTCTGATCCCAGGCCCCGGTGTAAAGTACATAAACCTGTGCGAGCAGTGCTTATCAAGCTGTCAATTCTGATAGGGATTGATGGGGCAGGCGTCTCAAAGGCAATAACACCGCAATATACGCCTGTGTCTTTGCTGCGATCGATCTTACGGACGGCGGAACTTGGGACGCCACACTCTCTGTGCTCAAAACTTCCGATGCGGAGTTGAGAAGGAAGCTCTATTTCATCTCTGCGAAACCTTGCCTTCCAACAAACTATTACTTATTAAAGACGTGATTTATTTGACACTAGTCCCTGTTACAATTATTTAAAACGTTTCTGAACAGTAATAATGAGGTCCTCAAATCATCCAAGAGAGTAGCATCTCTGCAAGACAGTGGGATTTTTACTTTCTCCACTGGTAAGTAGAGGAAGTATTCTATTCCACCCAAAAATACGATGTCGAGATTTCACCGGAAATATATGTTTTGAGACCCCCTGAATCCCCCAAATGTAACATTTTTAGAAAAAAGTCCGTGTGTGTTTGTGTCTGTGTGTGTCTGTGTGTCAGTCTGTCAGTCTGTGTGTCTGTCAGTCCGTGTATTTAAGTTTAATGTCTTTCAAAATGCAACACGAAGATTCTGAAGAAAATAGTCCCACCCTAAACTACCCTTTACATGGAAAACTTTTCGAAAATTTTGATTTTCTTGAAAATGGCTCAAACGATTTTGATTAAAAGGTCATATGTTTAAGATATTTATATAAAAAATGAAATGTATATTTTGAATTTTCTGGCTGTAGCCTGTGTAGTCCTGTTTACTCTGGATGACTTTTGAATAACTCGTAAACCGTAAGAGATAGACAAAATCTTACTGTACAGAAATGTAGGTCTCGCTAAAATACAATTTTAATGTGATTTTTTTTAAATGGAGTGAACCATTTCGGAGGAATTCCTTGTTATTTGTGTGAGTTTCCGAAAATAAAACTTTCGTGAAATGGAACATCATTGTTCAGTTTTTTATATCTTAAACGTGCAAAGAGAACGGGATCTCACAGCTTTCAAATATTTGACTATCGCACAAAGTCTACTGTATTCTAATATTCCTCTTACACCTGCAAGGAAATAGGAAATAAGATAATTTCTACAAATGTTTATCTCAACTAACACAAGGAAGATATAGTAACAAGAGCTTGTAAGGATGGTTAGTACAAGAGTAGAGAAAGTCATGTGAGTGCAACACATAAGATTTTTTTCTCAAACAATTAATAAAAATCCAGATCTGAGCATACTTCTTGTGCAGCTTAGACTTTATATTTTATTGCTTTTTAAGTATGTAACCGAGTTTTATTGGATACTGTTAGAATAAGATAGCACGAAATTCCTCAATTATGATTCAAATAAATTTGACTGCAGATAAAATTAAAGACTAGTAAAAGCGACTTTACAACAAACAAAAGTACTACTAAATTATGCTAATTTAATGTCGGATTCTACGCGTGTGTGATACTTACTATGATTAATAGGAGACAGATTCACAGACCAACCTATTTTATGACAAAGTTAGATAGTTACTATGAAAATAATTAGTAATGGAGAAAGCTAGAGACTGGAACATATAACATTTTAAATGTAAGATTAAAATGGTGATTCTCAACTTTTCAATGGAGAAGTGGCAAATAATATGCAACAATAATACACCGTCGGGTGCGGCGCACAACAAAGGACGTTCGGGAATATCCTGCTCCATTCTACATACCAAGCCAGCGAGCAAACAAAAGCGTTCAAAGTCAGGCTGCCTCGCGCAACTTTTTGTGTATACGTGACTAACAACAATGAGCTCGGCTCTTAACAAAGTATTGCAGAACCTTCAAGAAGCAGCCGGCGGCCGACGTGTTTGTAGAAGTTCTAGAAAGGATCTGTGACGTTATCCCGGCTATATAAGCAGACGAGGCAACAAGTTAGAGGAGTTACGGTTACTAACATGAGTCGGTCAGTGTGTCAATGAGTGAGAGACAGCTGTGTGTGTATGGTATTGTCGTCGTGACATACGTGGCGTCAAAGTGAAGAAGTTTAATGAGGGTTGAGTGATTGTATGTTCGGAGTTAGTGTTTCGGAGACTGAGAAAGTGAAGAGAGACAGTGTAAGGGGTAAGACAAGGTTACGAGAATCGAAAGAGTTGTGAGTTTAACTTCACGAAAGATTGTAGACTGTTAATATCAGTGGAGAACTGTGTATTTGTTCAAAATTGTTTGTAGAAAATTAAAGTGGGAAAAAATACATTGGAATGAACTTCTGTCATTTTGTTACAATACCAAGTGCACAACTCTATCTTTATTATACTATATTTTCATAACTGTTTTGATACTTATATAAATAAGTTTTAATTTTATAAACTTACTGTTTGTTAAGATAAACCAGCATAAGAATTTTAAAGAAATTGGCCCTAGGTTATATATACTCAGACCATATATCAATACAAAGAATGTATGTAACAGCGGCCAAGGATAGCTGACAGGCAGGTAAACATGGTTTGATGAGTGTCTGCAAGCGCTCAAACACTCTGTCAGGGTTGGGGCGATGGTTACCTGCGATATTCCTGCCAAGCCATTTTAACATTATTTCCTTGCGTCCTGGCTTTAATGCTTAGAAATCCCTATACCTAATGATAAATATTTATTGGAAATAGTTATAAAATATAATTGTTCTATGCGCTGATAGATTCTGCTGCCGAATGCAGAAGTTTTTCTTTATACCTAAACGGTTGAAAGTAGTAAATAATAAAGTAAATAAGTCGTCAATTAATGAACTTTCTTTCATCCATTAATTCTTGTTCTTCCAAAACAAGGATTGGATTTATTCCCAATCCCAAGCCAACGTGTTATATGAACTTCTGTTTCCAACTGTTTTTAGGTCGCGGTATATCCCGTCTTCCTATGGGATATAAAATATGTTTACAACGGCAGACGACCGGGGGAGGGGCATTCTTTGCACGTGCTGATGCCATCCATCGTGGTAAGGTGTCACTTCTTCCATATGTTCTTTTGTCTGAAGTTCTCTAATTTATTAGCTTCTTTTTAGGTCTCTAAGGTTCATGCCTAATATTGATCTTAAAAATCCCATTACGGCTGCTTCTAAGCGTATTTTGTCACTTGTTATTAAAATTCACATCTCAATTCTGTAAAGCAGGGACAGTTTTGAGGCATTATTATTAGTTTTAGTTCAATTTCTTAATTAATTTTGCTGTAGATATCTTTTTATACATCTATTGATATTATATTTTTGTGCTTTTCAACTATTTGTTTTACAGGTTGATATTTTGCATCCCAAATATCTGAAAGTATTACTTGCCCTATTATATTGTTATTTATAACTGTTTTCGCTCTGATGTTATTGTTTCCCTTCATAGTCATTACGTTTGTTTGGGATAGATATTTCAGACGATCTTCCGATTCCACAAATACTACTTGCCATCTGTAAACCGGATGTAATTACTTAAATTGTTTCCAGGAATATTTTGTTGCTTCCATTCCTATGTGGCTTTATATGTATATAAGTAAAAAACTATTGGAGAAAGACCACATGCTTGCTTTAGCTCGTGATTTATTTCTGTGGTCTTTTGTTTATTTCTATAGCAGTATTATTATACACATATTTTATTGCATTTAACAAATTACCTGTACCTGAATATTCACTAGGATATTTCATCATATCTGTCTATTTACCCTATCATAGGCCCTTTCGTAAACAGAAGGTATAATGGTAAACTGAATTCTTTTCTTTTATCCATTAGTTGTATAATAACAAATATTGCATCGGCACACATCGCGCGCGCCTCTATAGCGTGGTGGTAGCGTGTCTGCATCACGTCCAAGAAGTCGTCAATTCGAATCTGGCTTAGGGTGAGTTATCCGGATAAGATTTTTTTCCGAGGTTTTCCCTTATACTGAGAAGACGAATGTCGGGTAACTTAACACTCTATGGATCTCGAGCTTATTTGAGTATCATTTCACGCATCATTCAGTTGTTCTGGGTGACTCAGTTGGTTAGACGCTGGCCTACTGATCCCAAGTTCGCGGGTTCAAATCCTGCCCAGTCCGATGGTTTTTAAGTGTACTTAAAAACGACACCTCCATGTCAGCAGATCTACTGGCATGTAAAAGGACTGCGGGACGAAATTCCGGCACACCGGCAGCACTGATGTGATCCTGGCAATTGACAGCGTCGAACAAAATAACTCAATTTTAACCCATTATTCATCATCCGATATGAGACTGCGTTGGAGGACGTTAATAATAATGATCATGATAATGATGATAATAATCATAATAATTATCATAACAATCATAATAATAACAATCATAATCATAATTATTAAAAAGACACATCGCCGTTTTATACATTGCATCTATACAAGATCATGCATTTTCTTTCCATTAGAGATCTTTCATTTTTTTTAATGGGAGAAGAGATGAACATTTTGAGGTTGCACACAAATAGAGGTTTGGTAGCATTTGCAACGACACGAGTCAAGCGAGAGGTAGGTACGAAGCTCCTTGACGTAGCGCCGTCAGATTATCCTCTGACGTTTGTAAATCAAGTGTGATAATGTTTTACTGCCGTCTAATTGCCATTAATGTGGAGATAAGGTTATCAGTGGTGTACCATAAATCTATCCAGTGTTTCTTAATTGCCATCGCAACTCGGCAGCCGGTTTTCATTAGCTTGTGTAACCTACAGCTCTCTGAAGACATGTTCATACGAACCATCCTACACACCAGATGGGATTCTGCTTCTTCTAGCCATTTGCCCTCTTGTGCTTTAACACGCCATTAAAACCTTGAAAGAAGTCTATGTATGCAACAGTTTTACAAATATTATAGATATTTTTACTTTCTCCCCTACGAATAGTAAGCAGAAGTATAGTATTCGATCGAAAATTTCGATGTCTAGATTTCACTGGAAATACTTTGGAGGCCTCCCGAATACAAAAAAGGCACTTTCATAAAAAATACCCTGTGTGTGTATGTGTGTGTGTGTATGAGAGAGAGAGAGAGAGAGAGAGAGAGAGAGACTAAACTTAACTCATAAGTTATGTCCAAATATATTTTTTCTGAAGTGAACCATTTCGGAGATATTCCTTGTTATTTGCGTGAGTTTTGCAATACTGAAGCATCGTGTTATTTTATTGTTATTTTAAAAATTTCAGGGCTCTCTGAAAATAGTATATGCCACATATGTTAAACGTGATTTTATTCTGTTCGTCCTAGTTTTGAAAACATTCTTACTTGCAAAAGAAAACCCTGCTTTTAACACTTGCATCATAAATATTTTGGTTTCAGCAACTTAAAATGATTAATACTCCAAATATACTGCAGGTATATTAATTAGAACTTCAGTGGCTCCACGAAACATTTCACGGACCAACGTTTTCCTCAGCGATATATTGTAGGTTAAGCTCAAGAAATCACTTAGTACTGTTTTGATTACTGTATTGTCATTAGCATTATAGGACATTTTTAGAAAACTGTGATCATATTTTAAGAAAGGGATGATGCAGATTCCTTGAGACTTTCTAGTCATCAGGTGGCCAAAACAAGAAATAAATCAAAGCAAACGAGGATACTATTCTGTAATCGGAGAATATTAGATAACATTCTCTTGGTTAAGCCAAGCATTATAATGAGGTACTAAATTTAAGATCGGAAACATTAATACTTAGCAAAATGTGATATTTCTATCGTCCACACATAATATGTAAATGGCGCTGCAGCTTTGGGTACTCATTAGAGAGAGCCATAAACAGAAAATAGAATTCACCGAAAACTGGTTTTCTAAAATTTACAGACTTTTAATGACAGTTTGTAGCACCGAAATGTATGTAAATCTTTAGTCACAGTAAGTAAATCGCAGTGTAAATACATATGTTATTTCAGCTCAATTTCAGTTTCAAGTATTGTATATTAGAAACAAATATTACATTTTACTTTCTCTACTGCTTGCCCATAGTAGGTAGAGGAAATATCACATTCCACTCAAAAATTCGACCGAAATGACACCTGAAATACACTTTGAGGCTCTCTGAAACCCCCTCCCCAAATAACAAAAAGGTCCGCACTTGCGTGTCTGTGAACAGCATATCTAAAAAACGCAAACTGGGTTAAATACAACTCTTCATATTTTAGTTCACAGTCTTTCTAGAGTGCGATATGATTTTCAAGAAACTCTCCCACTCGAAGCAACCGTTTTTATATGGAAAATGATGGGTTATTTTTATTTTCTCAAATATAGATAACGCTTTAGATTACAATGCATAAAGATATTTACATGACAAATAAAATCGTATATGTTTAATTTTCTGGAAACAGCCCTTAAAGTCATCTTCATTCTGAACGAATTTTGTGTAATTGGTAAGCTGTGCTGCACAACAAATATAGAGCTCGTTTTAGTACACAATTCATGTAAATTTATATCTTTTGTGACGTTCATATATTCTTTTTTTTTTTTCAAATGATGAGCCACTATTCGGTTTTTCTAGTGATCTTGCATGGAGTGTAGAGTTCGAAAGTCATGAATCAGCACCTGTTTCTCAAAAATGAAGATATGAATTCAGTCTTTTTTTAGATATAACGATATGTTTAAATTTTTAATAAAAGTTTATCTCAATTGGCAAGAAGTAGACAGAATAGAATTATATAGGAATGGACTGTGAAGAACGGAAAGGGAAAGCTGTGTGATAGCTACACTTCAGATCTTCCCTTCTTGGGATGGGACCAATCACATTGTTTTGAACTATGTACTTGCTGAGGTATACCTCCGTTTAACAAAACAATATTGTGCCTATACGACCCTTTGGTGGCACGACTACCTGATATTTTCTATCCTCGTTATTTTTCTTCACCAAAAAAACTGCCTCGTGCAACTTCGCTGCTACCAGGGAAATGTTTTGCATACATCTTGTTTCCCTTTGTTTCGCAGAGTTAAACAGGGGAAAAAAGAGAGAAAATAATGGAGACAGAGAGAAAGGGAAACACTTTTGTTTTCCAGCCGAGTGCGCAACATTTAAATTTCCTGATTTACATGGACGTGAGAGGGTGGAGGGAGGTATTTAGTCGTCTACGTGATCGAGAAACTTTTTATGTACATATCGAATGCCATCCACATACAAAGCTCGATATACTGCATACGTTGTATATACCTATACAAAGCCATCTTGAAAATCTAATGGAGCCATTCCTTCCAAACCCGTGTGTCGAGAGCTGCATTTTGAAACCCCATTATGATAATTCACATTGGAATCCAATATAGCAGAGACATGCCGTAAGGAAACCGCCCTGTGCGTGGTAGAACTTTACCTTCATTCATGCTAATGGCCTATAGAGTACGCCCATAACAGAAATATCTCCCAGCTTTTGTTTCCTTAAGGAAGAATTAAATATTTAAATCACAAAAAATATGCCTTTGAACGTTTATTGCTAACATTTTCCATTATATACTGAAATGAAAATAATATACGTTTATCGTCTTCAATTCCGTTCATTTTCGGTTTAAAAATTGTAACAATTAATTATTCCACCCACTAGCCACACGTTGGTGCGACATTTGTAGCAATTAATATTATTTGCTATTACTAGTTGGTGTTGTAATACTATACTCTTGTATTCCCTAGCCTAGCTGCAATCGCTGAGTGTGTACAATATTTTTAAATTTTATCTATCCCGGGCGCGGTACGGATGAACTACAATTGCTTTGATTACTCTTTATTGATATTAATAAACACTTCTCATACAATAATCTTCACACTATTCACGTCGCTAAATAATCCGCTAAACTATGGCTAATTCGTCATTATTAAACAAATCAATTTACACCTGATCAATCCTTCCGATTAATTTCAAGTACTACGCAGAACGCTCATAGTGTAGTTCAAACTTCATGAAAATCACTCAATTCGTTGATAATCACACGTTTAAATACACTTATTCGTATTTAAAGACAAAAGTAAGTTTCAAACACTTCTTTCCACCATTCATTAATTGCAAGAAGACAAAATAAGGTCAACATAGGTTAGCCATATAAGAATTATTACAGGAGACTGCCTATGCTTTCTATATTATATACTCTAGATACACAGGACTTTTAAATAAATACATTTTTGTAGATGGCTTACTGAGAAACACTGCCTCAAAATATTGTATCGCAAATCATATGCAAATGTAATAAAAACTTGAAAATACAGCTTATGAAACATTTAGTGATTTTTTCTCACAAATATTGATTCAAAAATTCTGCAAATGTTCAGAAGAGTCTACAATATGTTTATGAAGCTGTGCAATATTTGAATTTGTTGCATCAAGAATCAAAATCGTGTGAGGAGAAATTATCATTTTAATAAAATATATTTTTGTATGGTATACACCGATTTGGGGAGTAATTACGAGAAATGTTACATTTTAGACATTTAAGGAATAACATTAAAAAGGTATGATCTCTTTTGGGAAGGGGCTTATAAGTGAAATGAAGCTCAAATGAACCCGCGGTCTCTAGAACAGCGATGTCCAACCTTGTCTCTCTGGAAACGCTTATGTAATTAGGTGTTGTTGCCCACTCCACTCCTTCAGTCGGAGAGTGAATCAACTCTTGCCTGTGACGTATAGAAACACAACCAGTCAGTCAGTATCCAGTGACGGGCACAAATAGCGAATTCCATGGAAGTTTCTAAGTCATATCTTGAATTTTCTGGGAATATCCTCAAAAGACCTCTTCATTCTGGATGACATTTGCATAAATGGTAAACAGTAAGAGACAGATAAAAGCTTACTAAATAACAAATGTGCATCTCGTTATAATACGCAATACCTGTTTTTTCAGTGAACCATTTCTAAGATATTCTTTATTCTTTGTTTGAATTTGTTTGTATGGTATGATTCCTTTATTTCTCTTGATATTCTGGCTAAGATTTGTTCCCATTTTGGGATAGTAATTGATCGTTTTCGTAGACTTCTAAATGTAACAAAGTGGATTACCAATAAATATTGTAGTCATAAGTAGTATAAGGTGGTGCAAAACGTGTTTGATAAGTAGAATTTGAATAAAACCAAACTTCGATAAATAAGGTAGCCCTTTTTCTTTCTGAATTAAAGTTCTGGCTCTTTTAAGTTTCCTGGCGTTTCGGCACAAAATAGAAGATGGAATTCCAATATAATACACATTACACTAAAATTAACTATTTTTCATGCCACCTTTAACACCTAAGGTCATATGGGGGGCTTTACTTTTTGGAACCATTGACCATCAGCAATGGTGTTCTCTCATTTACTATTATGTTAATCTTTGAGTTAGTTTACTTTGGGTTTTCTGTATGAAAATTAAATCCATACCCACATTTACACACACACATTTACATTCCCAAACATCTTCCTACTGGCTAAAGCTGGCACATAGGCAGTTGTTCAAATAATTATTAAATGTTTATTGCTGACAAGCGGCAAACATTTCATAAATACTATATTTTGTTCTTCGTATGTTAAATCGAATTAATATCATGGATAAAATGAATCATTCATGATAGACTGCAAATGAGTGTGAATTCTCTTTATTCTTATTCAGTTTATTTAACCAAGAAACCATAAGACGGAGACGTTTACTACAGGAGAAAGGTAGATTTCGCTTAAATATGCATTCTATGTGAAATAAAATACACGTAACAATACATATTGCCAAGCTATTCGCAGTATTTCCTCTACATTTTGAAATATTTTAAGCAGAACAGTTTGAAATGTTGAGTGCTCCTTTTGTTTCAGGTGGGTTCATACAAAGAATATGTAATATAAAGGCTAGTATAATATCTAGATAGTTCAGTATTTAATTTATCTACCACATTCATAATAGGTAGAAAAGGTATTACATTCCACACAAAAAATAGATATTGAGATTTCATTGCAAACACATTTTTGAGGCGCCCCAAATAAAAAAAAAAAAAAAAAAAAAAAGGGTCACGTGTGTGTGCCTGTGTCTATCAACAATATAACTCAAAAACAAGAAGTCAAATGGAACCAAACTTGATATTTAAGTTCAGCATCTTCCAAAGATATGACATAAACATGTTAAGGAAAAGTTATGAACCCCAAATTACATTTATATGGAACACTTTTAGAAACTTTTTAAATTTCTGAAAAATGGCTCTAACAGTTTTGATTAAAATACTATACATTAAAGGTGTTTACATGATAAGTGAATTCTTGTCATGAATTTTTTGCGAGTAGCCTGTGTAGTTCACTTCATTCGAAAGAACTGTCATATAATATTGTACAACTGACAAGCTTAAGCGAAAAACGAAAACGCACTGCATATACGAAAAATGTAGGTGTTTTTAAAACACGTTATTTCAAGTTGTGGCATCACCGAGAGATATATCTCCGTGGTAACATGTAAGACTCGCATTCAGGAGGTCGTCGTTTCGATTCCTGTGGTCTTCTGATCCATGGGTTTTTTCGGGGTTTTACCGGGTCGCTAGACGAATGCTGGGGAGCGTAATTACATCTCACGAATTTCCTGTCCTAATTGTTTCATTCATCGTTCATCAGTTTGATTCTTTCCTGGTCGCAAGTATCAGCAAAGGCGTTAGATGCAGCTTGGCAACGATGATAAGCGCACAGGAACTGTTTTCGTTCTTCATTTCCGTGGAATCCGGGTAGGGGGAGGCATCTGGGGGCGTTGGGCCCCACGCCGACGTCCCTCTAAGCCCTAAAGTCTTCGAAGTGTCGTCAAACTTGGGAAACCGTAGGGACCTCTATCTGTCAATGTCTGTACCGCTAGTCTGGATCTGGCCACCCGGTGTTTCCTCTCACCTCATCCTTCCTCACGTGGGTGTTCCCTTAGGGCATAGGTACAATAAGCCGGACACCCGTATCTCTCCATTTCTTGTTTCAGCCATTACCGAGATATCAGCAATTAATTATTCGATTTGTTCAGCTGTCGACATTCAAGTTGTTCGTCGCGATTGCTGAAGGAGTGTAAGTCCGGCATATAACGTCCTGTTTCTATACATTTGGCTGTTACTACCATCTTTGTATCTGTAACAAGAAGTCCAATGCAGCTATTTCTGTAAAAAATTATCTCGATTAAAATGAAATGATTGAAAAATAAACTTAGGTAAGAACAGTTTGTATAGTCAGGATAAACGGTAGAAGGCATAGAAAGTCAAGTGAATATAACACCAGTTTTCTTGTTTGTTTTGTGATTCTTGAATGCTGGTACTCTTCTTCATCATGTTGGTGAATTATATCAGCAATATTGTTGACACCTGAGTAATTTTATTTATCTGTGCTTGTTCTCGCTGGCTGCCGTTCTCTACAGATTGAGAAGTCCTTATCTGGAGCATGCCACAGAGAAACCTTTCAGATTGTAGTAAGAAATTCCCGCAACCCCTCGCGAGCGACATGGGGTGGTGTATATATTATGGGGAGTGCGATTGCAGGAAGGCTGGCTGGCTTGTTAGGAGGGCCGTCCGGATTAGTGGCTGCAATGCGCCGTGAATCTGAAATAGAGGGCCGGGCAAGCAGATACGACCGCATTCTAATGCTCCATCTCCCAACTGTATTGTTCTTCCGCGGCAGTGTCGCAAACTGTGGTTCTCGGCACCTAACGGGAGTCTCTTCAGGGCTGCTGGTGCTTTAAAAACCTCCTTCTTGTTTTCTCTTTATCTAACTATAACTGCTCCGCTCTTACAACCCAACTTAATGTAATACACATGACATCAGCTAGCCGCGATACATGGGAAAAAGCGTACCCCTACATCCCCTCCACAGTACCTAACCTTATGTTAGGAAGAGGAACTAAATCGCCTAAAGACTCACAAGAATAATCCGGAAAATTAATTGAATAATTATATTTCCCATCATGGCAAATGTATGTCACACAAATACAAATACTGGGGTCCAGAGATTCTGATTTTTAAGCATCTAACTGAACACTTCAGCAGGTATGATCACTAATTTGCCTACAGATATTTGAAAGGGGTAAGAGTTACGAAGAAGAAAAGGTATACAACGACCTAGAAATCGGCTCAGAAACACATTTATACACAATTCAATTCAAGTAGTAATAATTTTATTAGATTAAAACTTCCGTTTGACAACGGGTCAGACACAACTCAATGCATAAGGCTAGAAAGAAAGTAGGACCAGACCCCAGGTAGTGACGGTGGCGGTACCCCTAACCCACAAAGAAGGGATAGACAGGAGCAGTATGACCAACCCTCGGCAAATCGGTAATGAAAATATACCCGACCGTACCAGGAAAATTAGTACATGTGACCGATTACGAACACCCAATACTTTAAATGTGCGCGATTATTAAAAATGTGTCTTAATCACAGTTCCAAGCTTTTGATTTTAAAAAATATCCACTAAGCAATATGAATAGTAAAAAATAAGATGGCTGTAACTTCCATTTAGCCGTAAATTAATTGTGTAAATGTTGAATTAAAAACTGTGTTGAATGTTTTTAACAATCTAAAATAGTAATAAAGCAATTCAACCGTCGTTCTGAATAACATTCGTACACCAATTGTAGATTATATCACTGTTTGCAATTGGAGCGGTGCATATGCGGGGTGAATTCAGCCTCGTTAGGTCCCCAAGGGGCCAATTGAGGAACTATTTGATTGAAAAGTACGGCCCCTGGTCGAGAGAACCGCATAACCACCCGGGAGGAACCGGGGTGCTGACCACGTCCCACCTGTACTGCACCTCACTCATGACGCCTGTGGTGGGCAGAGTTGAGGCATGCAGCGGTCGGGCAGCAGGCCTGGCCCGGAAACGGCTATTGCATCTCGGGATTATTATTATTATTATTATTATTATTATTATTATTATTATTATTATTATTATTATTATTATTATTATTATTATTATTATTATTATTATTATTATTATTATTATTATTATTATTATTATTATTATTATTATTATTATTATTATTATTATTATTATTATTATTATTATTATTATTACTTATTATCATTATCATAACTACAAATATATGTAAAAAGATTGTTGTGTAACCAATTCTTGACTTCATTTAATTTAAGAGAAAACACTACTTTGTTGACACTTTGGAATTTCTTGACTTTTTTAATTTGATTTATGGAAAATAATTGATTTCAGCGGAACTGTTTCATATTTTTTAACTAGTGCACAACATTTTAAACGGAAGCTCTCCTGAAAATTTAAAACTAAAATAAGCTATAAACCATGATAAATGCTGTAGAACCGAACTGAGAAAAATGGAGTTTAAAGTTGAACGCAGAACTTTACCTAAATGGTATACAACCAGGTAACTATACATTTAAGGCATTCTTATACTAGAAATCTAGTTGTGTAGCATAAAAGTAAAGCTATAGCGATAATAAAAATGGAACAAAACAAAATAAATAAAATCACATTTTATACTACATTTCATTGATAACATTGTCTAAAACAAAGGGAATGAACCGTAGTGAAGCTTCGTCTTGTTAATGAGAAGTTATGGGAAAAGGGGAATTCCATGCTACGTCATTCTCGCCTATATAAAGGAGTCGAGATGGTGAGAGCAGCCATTATTTTTTATGATGTAATCGAAAAGTGTTGAACGAGACAGTTGTTAGCAGTTAGTGCGCGCCTGTATGTATGTGCGTACTGTCTTTGTTGAGAGAAGATCGTCGGAAGCAGTTTTTGAGACAGAGAAAGATACTGAATTTTGTATAAAGTTTACGATTGGACAGAACAGCTGTGAGTTGCAAGTTCACGACAAACTGTAGATTGCGTTAACGATGGTAAAACAGAGAACCGTGTTTTTTGTGTCAGTTTTAGAAGAGAAATAAAGTGACAGGAAAAGCAGCTGAAAGTTGTATTTGTCACACCGGTGTCGGAGTTAGGATTTGTTAATTTCATTATTACAAAATTATGTTTTACTTGTGCATCGTTAGGTGATATTATTTCAAACGGAAATCTTGATGTACTTAGGAATAAGTTATTTAGACTCACAGTCTCTGAGGTGTGCGTGTATAGTAACTGCTAATGATCCAAGTGCGTTACCTCCTTGGGAGCATGTGATTTAATTTACAGTAATTAAGTTTTTAGTAAAATCCGGCACCAAGTGTGGCATATTGCAGAAGTCGAGACGTAATCCCATCTGTTTATTGTGCCACTATTTCTTCATTACAATATTGATGGCTCCATATGCGACCCTAGCCGATTTGATTGTTAAATCCCAATCATCACTCACACCCCTCTGAGTCACCCCTCGCCGTACGTATTATCATGTAGATGACTATCGGATTACAACCCCCTCCGGTAACTGAGAACATATAAATACATTGGCTAACCTCAATATGCTCCATTTGTTTTTATCATTTTTGCATCTAGGAGGGTGTGACACCCTCTTTATGTTCTTTGCCTAACAGGATAAAGCATTTGCCTATAAGCGGGTGTAATTGACTTTCTTTATGAGAACAGCTGTCGCTAGCCTTTTCTTGTCTTCTGCATCTACTTTTCATACACACCTAGCCACTGTGTCCCACTCCTATTATTGTATATTACTAACAGAATCCGCAGCGCTTTTCATTAACTGCAGATTCTTTTTCTCTCTCACTTATCTCGCTCTCTCTAGCTCACTCCTTACCTATGACTGCCACTCATCCTGTCTTTCCTTCCTCTGCTCGCTCTTTCCTCTCTCTCTCCACCTTCTTCGCCTTCCCTCCACCTCTCCCTCTTTATGGAAAGTAATGTCATGTAACTTTTCAACGTCAGTAATAACAATATTTTTTTCTAGATGCTTAATTAACAGTTAAAATAAATGTAAGAGTTTTAACAATACACACAAATTTTCTGCAAAATTGCAAGGAACAGTTACAAACATAATCCTTAGGTTTGAAGGCTTGAAAATATTACCTACTCCTTACTTCTACAACTTAAATTTTTCAAATTTTCCATAGTGAGAGGATGTTTTCTCAGAAAGCTTTTTGAAGACTAATTAAAGTTCGTTGAGCTGACATTTAAAAACCTCTTTTGTTCACAACATACAAAGCAGCGAAACAAATTTCAATTAAATTAACTCGAGAGCGCATAATTAATCATTTTCAGTGGGCTTAAATATTTATCGTATTAAGATATGTCAGTAATTAATAAAAAGTGACTGAGACATAATGCATATTATTCAGAAAATTGTGGCTACAACTTTATCTGATATGAGATTCTTCAGTCCCTTTATGACTAGTCTACTATCACCGGTAAGGGTAACTATAACCAGGACGAAAAAGTTGAAATACGTGTATTTAAATGGCAGTGTTCACAACCAGCCGGAAGCTTTCCCGGTCCTCGGGAACGAGAAAGAAGACTTGGCCAAATTCTAACTTCCTCGTGCCCGGGAACGAGAACGGCATTTTTTATTCGTATTGGGCGTATTAGACTTTTCCCTGTTGAAATTATTCAAGACAGTCCTGCCATGAAACAGCCGCTTTAGCTCTCTCTAGTAGTAAGCTAGAAAAATATAATTGGTAATTTAGAAACAAGTTATTGCGAATACGCAATATCGAGTTTCACTTTCTATCGATAAGCTGATCTCGTTCTTGTTGCTGGGTTATTGTGAAACAAAATGTTGAGTGCCGCTTTGCTTATCAACCTCTCTGCCACTCTTGTTACCACTGGTTTGGTTGTGAAGCAAACTTTAATGGTACAGGACCAATGTCGGAAATACTAGGCAAAAAGCAGATCTCAGTCCAACGGGTACTTAACCTCTTTCTTATTTCTGATCATTTGAACCTCTCACCTTAATTGAGAAAGAAAAATACTTTCTGCTGCTGTTAAAACTGATATTACTGATTAAGAGTTTCAAAAACATTTGCAATGTGTTGTAGCATTTGAGGTTGTTACTTTCATTACTGTTTTTCTTTCTAAACGTACAAATATCTTCCCTCAGTGTGTTTGCAACAAATACAAATCATTCATTGATTAAGCAGTTTATGTTGTTTGAAAAACAAGATAAAGAACAGACTAAATGGTCTGACTTTGTGTGCTCTGAACCTACAAGTATGTCTAACTTCACCCTTCAACCAAGTAGCAATCTTTGTCCAAGTTTATACATTGTAATAATTAAACAGAAAGAAAGCAACAAGATTTACTGCGCTGCTTTTTTAACTTAAAACAATTAAAGACATTACTAGGGAAGACTTTGGCAAACGAAAAGTATTTCTGCATGCTTTAAATTATTGTATTAGGCTGTTTGCTTGTTTATTTGCTATTACAACTATTATTTCGACACTATTCTTTCTTCCGTTCAAAACTTGAATGGTATTTACTAAAGAGTTTGCAATCCCCCCCCCCCGCCCCACACACTCTTGAGCAGGAGCGTTTCTCATTCAAGGGAGCCTAGTAATTTGCTAATACTTTTCATATTTTACATAACACTTCCATAAAGAAACTCATAAATAAATATCATTAAAGATGTTTATAGGGTGTAATATTCAGTACCGGTAGTTCAAGACAGTTATTAAATGAGTACTGAAAGTTCTAAATGTGTAAAACATTCAATTTTCACAGAAATCTGTTCCAAAAGTTAAACCCATGGTCCTGTATAGTACCACCTTAAAACAACTAAATCAAAATAAGACGACCTGTTTCTATTTTAAATATCTTGTTACCAGCAATCTAATTTGCATTCAAGCACATGACTTTCTCTATCCAATATCGTTTATTTTCGCTTTTATTCTGGGAAATATTCGTATAGCAGCTTGTCACTTTGTCTACTACTTGGGTCCTAAGTTTGAGGAAATGCAATCAATAAAAAAGTGATACCAATATTTCGCCCTAAGTGCATTTCTTGTCCCGTATTTTTAGAAATATTTGTGTATGTGTGTTTTTGAGTTCGTCATCTGCGTATCTTAAAGTAAAATAAGTGTCAAATTTCATATTAGGATCCAAGATGAAGGTTTTTAGAAGATACTCGCTACCTCAATCACTGACATAACTTCATTATTTCTTGTTTTCTCAGATATATCATAACGATTATCACAAGTAATATGATAAGACGTCTGACTTAACCAATAAGTTCTCGAGCGGGACAAGAGAATTTATCTGGGAAGATCAGACTGTCGAATGACATTTATCTGGACTGTTTTATAAATAAAATATTAAGATTTGATCATAAATAAAATGTATTTATTTCGATTAGCGTAGATTATCTTACTCAGTTCTGCCAACTGAGGAAAACGAAACCCAAGGAGCACATGCATTTCACCTGCTATTGTTGTTATTACAGAAAACCAGTAACATTTATCACTTATTTTGATTCATCTCAAATGAAATTCGTTTTATTTTTAACTTTAACAAATAACTTCTCTTTTGGAAAACTAAATTAATTAATAAAAGAAAAATTGTTAAAAACATGATTGTCAAATTAAAATGGCGTGCCATTTTGATTGTTAATCGATTGTAATGTGTAATAAATTGCTTTTCAGCGATTTATGGGACTCTGAGCAAACAAAAGAATGACCTAGTGATAATTTGTACAAAACAAAAGAATGAGCAGGTGATAATTCGTATGTGATAACTTAACGTACTTATGTATGAAATAGTGAAAGATCAAATAAATTTAAACACAGCCTTTATCTTGAACCTCCTCTTATGTAAGCTTCAGAAAAGAAATTAATGATTCGTTTTGTTACTGTGTCAAACATATAAAGGTAACTCGTGGACAAAAATAGAGTTTTCATATTTATTGTTGCTTAAGTAATTAAAACCAAACGTAGAAATGTTTTCACTTAACAGATGTAGATCCTTACTTTCAGGTAGCAAATGAGTCGTTCTTTGCTAAGCCGGCGTTAGCGGATAATAAATTGCAACATCATCCAGATTGAATACTCGGACTGCTATCGTATGTACCTTCCCTCATCTGTGTGATCTAACAGCTTTGCGATGGGCACGTTAACAAATTCAACGTTTTTATAAGCGTTTACCATCCAACAGGTGGTTGGGGCCATGAATGGAATTAACAAAATGATGGCGAAAATGAGCAGAGGTGCGATGGAGCGTAATTACCTTGTATTTATCTTTGCAGTATAAGGGAAAACTCCGTATTTGAAAAATGATGCCAATGTTTATCACAACTGCATAAGTATACCTTACATACAGAGCAAAAGCAAGTAAAAGAGGTTTATTTACCATGCCATTTTGAGCTACTTATGAAAGTATAATCATTTCACCACTAGAATTTACAGTAACAATGGTACTTACTTTATTAAGGTGGACATGAAGTTGAACTCTATAATATGTGCTAACCCTCCCCGTAAGAAGTGTCAAATTCATTATCGTTCATTTTCTAAGTTTATATTTATAAACTATTCTTACAAACGCTTATTCTTTGTCTACTTCATGTTAATCGAGATACACGTTTGCAGAAGTGGTTTTGTTATATGTTTTCTTGTAAATACAGTGGTAATAGGGGAATACAGTAGATTTAAGCGATAGCAAATGTTTCGATACATGGTTGGCATGTAATGAATTTGAAGCTCCACTCTCTTTGCATGACCAAGAATAAAAAAGTAAAAGATTTCCAGCTTGAGAAAAGTTTAAGAGTTGGAATATTCAAACCAATAACATAGGGATATCCCGGAAATGCTTTATTGCACAAAAAATGTATTGGACATAAACTGCGTGCTTTAACAGATCTATACGTTTTGTGTAGTAAGAACTTGTCTGTTATGGTTTACTAGTTATGCAAGTCACTCAAAATGAACAGGGCTTCAGAGGCTTTACCCAGAGTATTTCAGGCGTGTTTAATTTTTCGTGAAAATATCTTAAACATGTTGTAATTTAATCAAAATCATTTGAGATATTTCTGAGAAAATCAAAATATTCGAAAACTTTTCCATCTTAGTGGTATTTTGGAATGGGGATTTTTTTTAAATCTTCATTTTGCATCTTTGGAAGATGCTGAAGAACTTACATGTAAAGTTAGTTGTTAACCGACTTTTCATTTTTTAATCATGCTGTACACAGACACGAATACGGACACGTATGCATGCACACACATGGACACACACACACACACACACACACACACAAACACACACGCATAGATATTTTTTTCTGAAAATGCTGTTTACTGTTTTAGATTCAGAGAGTCTTAAAATGACTCGGTATCGAATTTTTAGGTGGAATGCAATACTTCCTCTATTTATTATACGTAAGTAATAGGGAAAGTAAAAAGCGGGTCCCAACATAGATACTGGTTTTGAAATTCCATATTCTTTCCATTATATCGCAAGAAACAAGTGGTGACCCATAACTGCGAATAGTTCTGAAGTGTTAATGACACAAAGGAAGTTATTTGGAATAAAGTGCCTGATTTAAAGATATGTACGTTTTTTGCAGTAAGCATATATCTATTTTTGATGTTTATCAGTTATACAAAACTACAAAATTCATTCCTAATGAAGAGAATTTCACAGGCTGCTTGCAGATACTTCAAGATTCACATATTTGTAGTCATTTAGACATCATAAACATATGGTATTTTAAATAAAAGCTTTAAAGTACTCCCCTCTATCTATCAGTATCGAATTTTTGCTCAGAATGCTATACTTTTCCTTAATGTATGAAACAGCGTCATTGAAATAAGCGGTCAAAAGGAATGTTGCGAAATAAGTGATCGGAGGATTGTTTTATAATTGTGAGAGACTGGTTTAGATTTAAGGGAAATCGGAGATTTGAAAAAAACCGCCATGTTTCACATACTCACTGCACATCAGGTAGTTGGTACCAGAAACGACACCACAGAATCAATACTGTGGAGGGTTGGCATAATGAAAATCAACATGTTTCGAAGAGCAAACCCTAGATTAAACGATGTCGTGTTGTATCTCAAGAAGGAACTAAACACACCAACTGCATCTACATGAGAATGGAGCTGAATCCGGATGGAAACAGAAGAAAAAGGTATCATAAAAATGGATAGAAGTCTGGAAAAAATTGTTGAAAACTACATAGAAAATGGTAACTTTGAGTCCTGGTAAAAAGCAATTGCCTATGTTTAAAAGCTAGATTAATATCTTTAGATATCTAAGATACCTACCTATATAGGTACCATATTTTAAAATTAGTTGAGTTAAAAACCAAACATAAAGAAAAAATAAAATACGAGTAAAGAGTACTGAAAAACATCCCTCTTCATGTACCTGTTCTAGGAAGGATGACCGCTTTCTTCACAGACCTCAATTTCCATAAACCGCTCCTTTCACCACCACCACACTACATCCCTCTTCGTGCATTTTTCACTGACTGATTTTTTCGCGACACGGCTTCTGCTACCTAGAACCCAAGTGCTTAATGTTTATGGTTTTTATAACTTTGGCGATTTTGAGTTTATAGAACGCCACTTTAGTATCTAGTCATATCGCGAAGGTTATGTAAGGTTATTTCATACACATGTATATGTACAAATGTCCTTAGTTGCGTAATTGTGTTCTGTGCCGTCTAGTTTGTTACTATTTACTTAATCATCCAGTGAACTTTGGACTGTTTATTGTTGTTTCAGTATGCGTATAGTCATTTTGATGCCGTACACATGGCTTTAATTGGGTATTCGGCTTCCCATGCAATCTTGTTTTATATTTCTTTTATATGTGGATGAAACTTTGGATCATGGTATAGAAATATCCCACCCGTATTTATCTAATAATTGACGGAGAATACGAAAGAAAGAAAATTTAAAAAAATCAGATGTGTTGCCTTCGCATGACTATCTTACCAAGGCTTAATCTTCTAAGCTTAATCTTTTATCTACTTCTTGTTAATTGAGATAAACCTTCATCACAGTTTTGCACACAGATACACACACATACACACACACACACACACGGTCATAACTCCGCTGCGAAATGAACAACGCCTGTGAGGTAGACTATCCATTTCGTTTCATACCTCAAAGCACGACCCACTGGCTTAAATAATAGGGAGTCATTGGCCTTGCAGAAAGCATTCAAACTCAGTTACGATACAGCATTCATTGCAGCATTCTAGCATTCGTTCCGCCCACTGTGCGTTACAGCTTTTTGAAGATGCAAACCAACCTGAAAACATACTACCTGCTCTTAAGAAGTAAAATTATAAATCCGCAAATTGTAACATTGTTTATTACACTGTCCTCAAATATCTGCACTTATATCCATAATATTTTATACCAGGTGGCCCAACTCATCCGGCTTAGCGATAAGTTGATAAACCTTCGTGCGTTAAAGCAGTTGCAGAACGCAACGGCACAATTCCAATGAAGCGAGTACCAGTGGCGTGAGCGAACTTGATTCTGCTTTATCAGCGACGAGAGGCAGTTCCAGACTTGAAATAGCCTGTTATCTGAACTAACAGAAATAGTACAAGAGTATAGAAAGTCGTGTGAGTGCGACACGTCAGATTTATTTATTTTTTTTTTTCTTTTTTTCAGCAACGATTTTCAATGTGAAGCATGAAATGTATTTCAAAACAAAAGCTTTCTTAGTTTCAATTGTTAATCGTTTCATGGGCGGCCGAGTAATATCTTTGAATATTTCCAAGTTTTCAGTCATAAACAACGCTTTGGCATAAGAGTAAATATTATGGAAGCATGGATTTCCCCAAGGAAACCTGTCTACATTAGGGTAAGAGTCATCATGGCCGAAAATTTGGAAAACTTCAAATGGATGATCTTTCATAAAACGGTTATTGGCGAAAATGTATTTCAATTTATTATAATACTGTTGTCTTGTAATATAGTAAATGGCTTTAACTCTACCTATCCTGTCCTGTGGTACTGCAGCCGTTTGAGTGTAGTATTGGCCTACCGCCCGGCCGCTGAATTTCTCACCTCTGCCACTACAGGTGTCATGAGCGTTAGCTCTGCCACATTAGGTAAATAAATATAAACTCATGTAGAAGCAACAATGAAATACAAATTATGCTTATAGTGCATAGACGAGAAGGCTATGAACAGTTTTCACTTCTTTTACATGTAGTTAGTTACGATCTACAAGGTAAACACTGTGGGATAAGAAAGACGAACGAAGCAAATTCTCTTCAGGAATATCTACTTACCCATGACCAAGGGATTTGCTGTTAGTTATGCAGTCATAAAAGACTTTTAGGGGAGGTTCCTCCTCTTCGTGTTTTTTTTTTCCTACTAGAGGCGTAAGAAGACCCAAGCGAGCAGTATATTTGTTATTTATACGCCATAACAATAACATTGGACCATCATTATGCCACCACCCCACTTTATTACGCGGTCGGACCGTCTGCAAGATGGGAGGGAGGTAGGGATATTAAGGGATGGGGGACACAATTTTACATGTCACCTACCAGGGATTAAGGGATATGTGCACACGGCGCACACAACAATGGCAAGGGAAGGGGACTCCCGCGTCGCCTTCAACTGTTTCGTGTGCTATCGATCTCTCTCGCTACTGGAAATACCTCGCAATTAATCTTCACCCTTTCCGTTGACATAATTAAGCAATAGTATAGTTCGAGAACCACAGGCTTTGTCTGTAATCTGGGTGCGTTCTGTCAACTGTAAACTATAAACTATCTCGTACGGTCACCAAGGTTAACAATGAAGACCGCTGCGCTCTGATGAAACAACCTTCTGTCTAGTTTACCTTCGTACGTTTGAGGCAGGAATTACCTATTGTTCCAGATTATTTACAAAACAAACCTTTGGAACCTTAAACTTCAAATCTCTTTATATATCATTAATAGTAAATAATGATATATAAGATCATGCAGGACGACGTATTATGACCTTAAAAATCAATAACAACGAATATTTTTCTGAGTAGACGAACTTCTGGAATCTTGAATTTGTGAAGCAAGAGGACTAGATAGGGCTTTAAATAGACAAAGAGTGTTTTATTACCCTAACACTGGGTTATCACAGCTGTTTGTTCTGTAAAACTGTAAGAGGTGCTTAAAAACACGATATATCATTATTCTTCATTCTGTGATTAAATCAGACATTGTATTTTCATTTGAGGCTCCTCAGCTGATTCCTCTGCAGTTACACTCCCTGAGTTATATTAGAATAAACATAAGGACCCGAAGTGGCTAGCCGAGCAGCGAGATCGTGAGCAGAGAGATTTCCACCGCTTCAGCTCTCAGAGTGATTTAAAGCTTCAACACTTGAACCTTTAAATACCCAAGAGCCCACGGCCTAATAGCCTGTATTTACTTCCAATGCTTTATACACACCCGAATTTTCTTATAGCTTATTAAAATGTTCCATATGAAGTAGATTATAACGAATCTTGTTCATATTTTCCAAAGAAACTCAGAGAGAGCGAACTTCAAAAATTGTATTGCGGTTTTTGCTACGTTTAAATTACTCAACATATGGCAGAGTTCAATTAATTCATAAATTGCTGCATACATTATACTTAAAGATTATGTCTGTCAGTTCTGTGCATAAATATAATTGAACTATTTATTTTTTCAAAAATACTATTTGTGCTTCGTGTGAAGTACCTAATTACTTGGTCTAGTAAAAGTAAAATAATTTTTTCTTTCCAAAAACTATTAAATGTATCTAAATAAAATTTAAAAAACACATAATTGTGGTAGAGCAGCATGTGATAACATTTTGAAAACGTATATAAAACTGCAGCATTTAGAAGCTTCAACTTTGGATATATTTAATGAGAAAACTAATTTGTAAATTCTGGATACAGTTTAAGGTTAAATCAGCAGGATACATCAATTTTAAGAGGACCAATTTTGAGTTTCCCCAAACCCAAAGTACTCTACCGAACCTTATGGATACTTCTTAATGTTTTCAGAGCCATCATAAGTGCCATGCTTATATTTTAAGATCTACTTACTTCATAGTCACCCGAAGTTTAGTGACTGCCTCGTAACCTTGTGGTAGCTGAATTCTGCTGAATTTATCTTTGAATCTTGGATATCTTGGATATATCGGGCCACGGCTGAATTCCGGCCTCTATGTTACTTGTACAGCACTGTGAAAGAGTTTTATGTGTGGGAAAAACTTGATAATTACAAATATAGTATACTTTACTCATGGCATAAGATACTGTACAAGTTTGTTTTCCCTCTTCGCAAAATTGTGGAAAGATATATTGAAAAGAAAGAAAGGGGAAAAAGGCTGATATATCACTTCACATGCCGTTCCATACCCACTATGTATTCCAGGCTATTTATTACTGAAGCTTATTATTCTGTCTATTTCATATTAATCGAGATAAACATTTGCAGAAATGGTTTTGTTATTCATTTCGTTGCAGTCACAAGGCTAGTATAATAGGAAGTACATGAAAGTACGTGAAAATAAATGAATAGCGACTTAGCCGTTTAGAAAAGCATAAAGTAGTTGACAAATCCAACTTAAAATAAACGATACCTCGGAAATAATTAAAGTAAAAAACTCGTTTGATATAAATATAACATTATAATGTCTAATTTTTTAAATCAATGTCGTTAGATCATGTTTGAGAAAATAAAAAATAAGGAAACTTTTTTCATGCAAAGGTAGTTTTGGATAAGAATTTGTTTGAAAATCTTCGTGTCAAATGATTGGAAACTTCTGAATTTAAACAGTACGTTTTACACACACACACACATACACACACACACACACACACACACACACACACACACACACACACACACACACAAACACATACACACACACGCGCGCCTCTTTCTGAAAATGCCTCAAAACGTGCATTTCCAGTGAAATGTCGGTAGCGAACTTCAGAGTGGAATACAATAATACTTATTTCCATCTCACATCCACACTTCCAGACTCTATGGAGGATAGGAAATAATCCTAATTAAAGAAAATGTTCCATCCCGGCCAGCAATCGAACCCGGAACCTTCGAATGAGAAGTCAGGTAGCTGACCACTCGACCAGTCTGCTCTACATGTACATTTCCAGACTCTATGTAGGTATGAAATAATCCTAATTAAAGAAAATGTCCCATCTTGGCCGGCAATCGAACCCGGAACCTTCGGATGAGAGGTCAGATAGCTGACCACTCGACCAGTCTGTTCTATTTTGAATGAAGTAAAAAATACTATTCTTCCAACATCACGTATAATCAAAGGAGCTTTCATGCTAATGACATCGTACTAGCTATAATTATAGTATTACATGCAGTCATTTATGTTGAAAGATTTGAAATAAACTATCATAAAAATAGAAACTTAAGACGCAAAAAATAACATGGAAAGTGTTATTCTCACATTCCCATTGTTGTGCCACATTACCTTCATTGTGATACTGCATAGAAGTCATTATCATGTCAAAAAGGAGGAATTGTTATGATGTCTAACATTGCAGTTATTTAATTAATATCTGCTGCATGCGGCATTGGAATTTAGATGGATAGCATTAATCTATTGGTTGAGTTCTTTTGATAAGTGTGAAGTCATGACAATGACAAAACTAATACATTGACTATTACCCACTGAACAATTAATACCCAGCCTTCATTCTTTATTGTCTTCAATTTGTGTTATTGGGACAGTAGAAACTATATGAAAATATCTATGATTGCTGTGCGTACATGGTAATGATACGTTTCAAGAAATAATGTATAAACTGTATATATTGCTGTATGTTGTTTCAATTTCCCTTACTTCACCCCACTCTTTGCCTGTTGTGGGCAGAGGTGGGCGTACAGCGGCCGGGTGGTAGGCCTTGACCTGAGAAGGGCTGTTGCGCCGTGGAGTTATTGTTTCAATAAAATTATTTAAGTAAAAAGTCCTGACGGTGTTTCATTTATGTAAACTTTCTCTTACCAAGCAACTCATTTAGGAATATGTCCGAGGTAATTGCGTGATGATAAGACTTCTTTGATTCCTTATCTACGAACAACTTAATTAAATGCATTAACTTTGATTAATACAAAACGTAAACATCTAAAAGTAATGGAAAATGCATTTAAGGTACCTCAAAGTGTTAGACATACTTCGATACTACCAAGTATCGAGAGTATCGAGGTATTGATTGTATCAAGGTTCCATCCTAACTGTATCAACTTATGCCTAATTATTATTATGTGGATCTGTATTATGAATAGAAAAAGTGTGACGCAACGAAGAATTGCCAATGAGAGCTGCGCGCTGTACTACTCAGATAAAGCCGGGTTATCTCGCTCACATGCCACTTCCATCCCCGCATTGTACCTGCCACTCCCACTGTGTACTTCTTTTCTACTCATTCACTGCAATATGCAGATCCCGAGACCCTGTTAGATACTGGAGCCTGTAGTAAGGATAATGTCGCCCTGCAACAGGCGCAACGGTGCGTTTGTGCAAATGGTCTTCTGCGCATCCTGCAGAAGACATGGCAAGGTTTCGCCGCGCCAGCTCTAGATACTTACCATTGGATTACTCATGGTGTAACAGAATCACTAAGGTATGACTATTACCAGGCAGTAGGTAAGGATTCTATTGTGGAATAAAAGGTAATTCAGTAAAACGAACTTAGTTTCGTCAGTATTGTTATTATTACGTCATCCATTGTACATATTATTGGTTACTCTTTATACAACAACAATGAAGTATTATTACATGTGAGACTAGCAAGTGTGACTTGATATTGCTAGAACAATGTGGTCATAACACAAACAGGGGATGCACTGAGTTGTCTGTGGTGACAGCGAATGATAGGTTATTTTTGTCATATACTCCAAAGATGTTTAGACAAAATTAAGATATGTTAATGTTAACATGGAAGAAAGAGCAACTCTCTGGCAAGGATTTGAGAAAAATGAACATTATAAATTCAGTGCTACATCCCCTGTGTATGTCTGAGCATCGTTGAAACTGTTTCTTGTTCACCCTCTTAATAATAATGTTTAAAATAATATTCATGACAACCAACTTATCCTTAATAACTTTAAAAGGCTGAATATGTTTAATTCTATGACATAAGCAGTTGTGGTACATACTATTGAAACACTTACTAGCTTCAAAAAGTTCCTGAGTATGCTAATAAGAAACAAATAAAAGTTAGGTACTCTACCTTCATTTAACCAATTTCTTTAAAATGGCTCATTTCTGCAGGTAACACGTTGTTTTGGAAATGTCTGTAAGATATGCGGGATCACTTTTGAAAACTATTTTGTGAATCTACAATCAGAGAACTCATCAGTTGCAATGAGTTTTACAGCTCGCGTAATATTTCTATACCATTTTTCTGAAGTCACTAACATTGAAATGTCTCATCGCTTTTAATTGCACAGAGCGGTCATTTTATGGCCCGGCCCGAATAGCATGTATGCGTGTTCCACACGCTACTACAGGGGCTTTTTCCATTATAAAACTCTCGCGCCTTGTGCTTTTGAGCAGGCATAGAGGATTCTTAAAGCAGCTGGCTTCAAGTTAGCTACGCCCAATCCATGTATCAATATAAAGAATAATGCCAAGGGTTATTGAAGGCAGGTAAAACACGTTCACAGGCCAGCAGACTGTGCAAGAGATGAGGTGAATGATATGTTCTCTGCGACGTCACTGTCACTCCAGTAGCAGTACAGCCTAATTTCCGTTCGGCCTGTTTATTATAGCAAGCTTTATTAAAGCTTGGAAATTTCTATGCCTCTTCCTGAGCAATACTATTCAATAACATGCCCTTGTTATAAGTAATATTTGCATTGAGACATTTCTAATATTTCTCACCGACGAGCTGTAATTCAATACAAATAGTCAATCTATAGAGCTTCAGTTTTAAAATGTTAGCAGCTCATTAGCAGACATTTTTGAAACACCCACTTGCTGTGTAATAGCAAGATACAGATCTTAGAGACTTCTTTGGAGAGCGTTGAAATGATGCACCAATTGCATGAGCTTTCTCCTGCGTTAGCACATATGTATATTTGAAACCGGGTGATTACTTTAAAGTAATTCACACAAAACACGGATGTTTTAATAAGCTTTAACTTTTGAGTTGCACAATGAACAAACCCTAGTCTTTACAACAGGAAAATAAGGCAACTTCACAACTTATAAACGTAACCTTGAACGCGTCATTCATAGCTAGCGGAATGTATCGAGGTCATACAGTGCAATTGAATCACGCATACACGGATTGTGACCACACCATAAAAAGACCGTTCGGTATAACGATTGTTTTTATCGTGCACTTGACTTTATTTTATCTGCACTGCCAATACAAAGAACGTAATAACAACAGTCAAAAGTAACTGACGGCTATTGTATACGAGGGATGATTTGTAATCTGCGACGTCACTGCCTCAAGTCCAGTAAGAGTTCAACTTAATTTCCTTTCCTCTTGGCATCTATTGATACTTAAGGAATGCACTAGAGAGAGTTCCGAAACTATCCAAATTTGCATAACATCTGTGTTCCATAAGGCGTTTTCATATGAAAACGAGATTTGCACACCCACAAGAGCCAAGGATAATCAGAATACCAAGAAGTAATAGTGCTTGTTACAACCACTAGATGCTATCATTACAGGACTTGTTAAGCTAATAGATCTATCAATTTCTTTCTTTTCTACACACCAACGTGAACCGAAAGTTATTTACAAAAGCTTTTCAACAATATAAGTGGTTTCACTTACTTACAAATGCATCTGTCGAAGTGGGAATGCTGGATAACAATACAGGCATTGAACTGCTTTCCACAGCTTTACCTATCGTGCGAAAATGGATTCTCTCTCGTTGGCAGTTTTAGTTATTAGCTAAAGTTACCATTAATGTTTTATGTATTATTAAATAATACATTTCATATATTTATGGTATGAGGACGTAAATTATACCCTATTACAAATAAAAATAACAGACAGGAACTTCACGTTTTGCATTGAAGGTAACAAATATATGTGTCGCCAGAATTGAAAGAAACATTTGGAGATGATGGCCATTCATCGAAGTTCGAAGTAGATAGGTACAATCCAAAGGGAAAAAAGGTTCGGCAAACCCAGAAAAAATGGAGTTTAGTTTCGGAACCGGCAAATTGACTAACCCTTTATTGTGTTTGAGGAGGAGAATGATTCAGGCTCGGAATTTGGGATCAGGTACGCTTTCGATGAACACAGGCTACAAATATAATGTAAGTAAAGCTAATACAGTGTTTACTCAGTGACAGTACCTCCTACTCAGTGGCAGTTGGAGGTGTTTGTTGATAGCGAATACCATCGCTTAGGCACACAAGGTCCCAACTTCCGAGTCTTGATGATGATGGTGGTGCTGATAGTAGTGGTGGTGACATATATCTTTTATATTTTTGCACTGTGCCCTTGACCACTAAAACTATTTGTAACACAACATTAGCTCATTGTTATGTGACTGACATTTTGAAACGCCATAAATGAGAAACACGCAAACAACAGCTACCTTGCAATGACTATAATCTTTTAACTTGTACACATGTTTCTTCATTTGTATGTCAATATCTGAAATAAAAATTCTAAATGAAATTAACACATTCTGGAAACGTTTTGAAGCCAGTAGTAAAATAAATAGTGAAGCTTAGAGGATGAACTCTTGACATTCAGTAAAGGAAATCCTTGGTCAGAATCCTGCAAAGTTTCACCGAGTGAGATAATACCATCCTAGTTTTTTCTGTAAATATTACCTGTAATTTCACAAGAACGGAACAATAGAGCTTCATTCTGTTTCAAAGGTCGCAAACATCTTAATTGTAACTTGCGAAAAGAGCGTTTCTGTTGGGAACAACAACTCAAAATAGTAAGATTTGGCAATGTGTACCAATTATGTTTCAGAAGTCAGAACTTATAAAAGTAAATTTCCTAAGTTGTGGATTAAGTACATTTTATATCACGCACAAATTGCCAAATCCAGATTCCTATGCGGAAGCAGAGAAACTTCGTCGAAACTTTGCAGTCATCTGTGATGAAATGGTTATAATGGTGAGATCTTTTAAGTTAATAGGAACTAAAACAGGCTTAATATTAACAGAAGTTTCTGTGTAGTTGAATACTCTTTAGGCATGCAGGTACAGTATGGGCCACACATTATACTAAGTATTGTAGTCTGTTTTGTTTCTATAAAGGGAAAATAAAACTGAAAGGCTGAGCAAGAAATAGTTTTCAGAATGTGACGTAAACTGGATGTGGACATTTGAATGCCTTGGTTTCTATTAATACTTCACTTTAGATAGTTTTGAAGAGGTTTCTGAATATTTATGCCAAAAGGATGTTTCATATTTGCTTGTATTTCAAACAACTGCACGAGCTTCTATGAAGCCAAAATAGTTAAAATATGAAGAATTACTTCTTATGAACATGAGGACGTCATATCATCATATCAGTAGAAATGATACGGCGACTCTTTTTTTTTTTTTTTTTTTTTTTAAATTAATGTCCTCTAACGTAATGTTATATCGCACGGTGAATGAATGAAATGGGTGAAATGATGCTCAAATCAGCCCGAGCCCCATGGAGCTTTAAGTTACCCGAAATTTGTCTTCTCAGGATAAGGGAAAACCTAGGAAAGAAACCTTTCCCGGATAACTAACCCTAAACGAGATTCGAACTCGCGACCTCTTGAACTTGAGACAGACACGCTAACCATCACGCTACCGAGGCGGGTGCTCTCTTTTATTTCTCCTCTTATGACAGGATAATTAATATTTTCGCATGAAACAATATCAATGTGTGGATTGGAGCACCCATTTAATTTTAGCTCAATGCTACACAGAAGCGAAAAAAGCGCAGATTTTTGGAGGAAAAAATAATTTCTTGATTTTTCCGTTAAAAGTGTATTGAAGAATATAGCTGTTTCTGGAAGCTTCATTCACTTGTATTTATCATAAAGATGTTAATACCTTTACATTTATTGTGCTGAAGACTGAAATTCAATGATCGGATTGTAATATCGAAGGTAAGCGGGGTTTGAATCTCTGTTGCGTTGGTACCAAGATACCTACTCTAAATTACTGTAGTAAGCAAAAGCGCTCATTTTGAGCTGAGTGCATTACTCTCAAGCAAATTAAAAGTTGTCAAGCGTTGTGGTTTACGGAGGTCTTACTTGCGTAACTGGAAAAGTGAGAAAATTTGTTGAAGAATGTACATTGTTTTAAAACGTGGTCTAAATTAATGTAAATTTGTTGAAAACAAAGCATAAAAGTTGCGTTCTTATAGTCTGGTTAGTGTATCAATTCTTTCATTACTTTTACCGTGTTTATGCTAAGTGCTGCGCATTGTCTGTATATCTTTCTGCGCATGTTTTCTGTCTTCAGGACGCGAAGGTGTAACAAGTAACATTTTCGGCATAAATACTAGCGTAGATGGTCTCATTATAATTTCCTGAGGAGCTTTGTTTCGGAGTTAAATGGCCACGATTAGTTTTTGTTTAAAAAGCAATGTTAAATCATGGATTTCAAACCTTTTGGTATTAGAAGTTAAATGGCATACGATATTAATTAGAATTAATAAGATTTAAGGTAAAGTGAACGCAAAATTATTGACCTCGCAAGATGAAATGAGTTGCTTGACCAGCAAACGTATAAGAGTTAAGAGAAATTTAGGATAAAAATTTGGTAATCATGTCCCGAAATTCTTAAATTCAGTAATTCAAAATCACTGAAGCAGTCTCAGAATTTCCGTGGTTTATTAACATACTTGAAAACTCGAGGTTTTGCATTTAAAACTCCTAACCGTAGTTTTTTATTTGAAAAAAAAAAAAAAAAAAAAAAAAGAAACGTTTATAAACTAATCACTCAAACGCAAACTTGATTAATCTAAGTGACGTATAAACTTCAAAATGATGGAATCAGCCTTTCAAATTTATTATTCCAAAACAAAACAATTATTTTAAGAAATAATATTTTCTTTTCTGCTTTAACGAAAAATCACTTTATTTCGCAGCAGTACAACATCGATGTATGAATACCAGTATATAACGAAGATATATTCTGAACACTTTCGCACATATTCACTCGCACAAACTTCTTATGTAATATATGTATATGTATGTATATATAATGTAAGAAGCACACCTACGAAAGTTACTGTAAACATTTACTAAGAATGTAAACTGTTACCATAATTAATATTACAATAATTATTTATAGCCATTTCTTTGAAATTATATTACGTTGCTATTGCTATTCTCTTAAAATAACGTTATATTATATTACCACAGGCTCTGACCGTTCTTACCAAATGACACTCTAAAAATGGTAACCTTACGGTTTATAAAGCTCATTTGTTTTAACTTTAGTATAGTCCTTCATTTTAGTTGCGCTGTATTGACCCTTTTTAACAAAAGGTAATGGCGATGAGATCTTGAAGAAAAGTATCTACTTTGTTTTTCTTAAACAAAGAGTAACGTGTGGGCAGAATGAACTGAGAATACAAGAGTTTGCAGATTGGCTACTTCATCGTAGTTCCTTATGTATCTATTTGTACTTCATTTGCCTTCACACAACTTCCTTTTGAGTATGATTGACAGAATATAAACTATGTTTCATTCTTATTTTCGTCACTATATCACGCACTCGCGAGAATCCGAGCAAGGTATTTGATCTGGCGTTAATCTCACCAATTGCACCCATTCACTAGCTTCCATAGCATTAAGACTTGTTTCACTGTATTTTTCATTCATAGATGCAGTTGTTATGCTTGAAAGTAGGCAAAAAGTATGAAGGAAAAAATTACACAGAAAAGTTACAAATGCAATACTCATAATAATTGAAACCTAAAGAGTTCACACAACCTCCATTTTATATCAGAGCCCATACTTTCTCTAAAATCTGTGTCTTACACATTATGCAACTGCAATAAAGTTTATATGCTATACGTGTAATAACTAGGCTTGTAATCCTGGGGACCTGTAACACAAGTTGACTGCAATAGAACATATAAACTGTTCACTCCTGCCTAACGGGCTACATCGACGCACACTCCGTCAAGGAGTTAGTAAACCTGAAGGCACTGGTTCCACTCTATCGGTCCCGAAGGTTACAAACCTAGTAATAGCTATTTTCATATGATGTACCTACAAGCAATCAAAGTATCTAATGTATTTAACTCAAAAGAAGGGATACGTTTGTTGCCCAAAAATTTGTTTTAAACGTATAGTTTTTATTATCACAGTTATTCTACATTCATGGGAAACTAAAACACACAATTTATCCTTGCCTCAAGGGTCTCCGTCTAGGGGATATGTGAATAGAAACCACAAGGTACCCAAGCTGTGCAGAACATTACTTCCACTTACTGGTGTTTTGCTCCTCAATGTAACTTTTCTATCTGACCTTACCTTGGTCATCTCTTGTTCTCTTCCGACCTTGATGCTATTAGGGTTCCCGAGGGCTAGGGAGTCTTTATTTTTCCAACCTCTCCATTTCTCTAATTTCTCTATAAAATCTTAACCCCTCATGCTGACCTGTCATGGCATGTAATACGTCCTCTGATTGGTAACCAGAGGATATGGACGGTGAATTTATTTTGATAATTCTCCCGGTCAGGTCGGTGAGACCCGTAAACCAACGACAGTTGTGGTCCTCCAGACATTCTGGGGGTTGTGAGAGAGCGATGTGACCACCGAAGCATAAAAATATGGTGCTCTCTAAAAAGCGGTTACTATTACTGCTATTGCTCTCTTCAATATCATTGCGAAAAATATTGGAGAGCAAGAGGATTAATGACTTCATTGTCAGAAATCCAGCATTAGCTAACAACAACATTTTAAATTACAATAGATCGTATCAAAGAGTGCACTGTTTTCAGGGTCCGAGATCAATATCCGTTAGACTCTTTGAGTAGGTTTTGTGCAACAGTCGATTATACATTCTCATACTTTACAGTTTTGGTTGTATCAACTTATTGTTTCTGGGCTTGCTTTTGCGTACCAGTTTAGCTTTTAGCTTCCAGTGTAATGCTATATTTTAATACTACCATAAAATAAAAAAGCTAGAAGTGAACTTTTTTTCTGTCACTGTTTCATATTCCGAAATGAAGTGAAAGCACATACCTACAACAAATTGTTGATTGCGTTTCATATTAAAAGTAGGTATTGTTTATACCTGTATGAGCACTGATATAAAATGGCGGTGATGAGTCTTCTTTAGAAAATAAAATATGCGCATTAGATGTGCCTCTGGTTTACATGCTAGGGAATAGATGCAAGGACTGTGAGTACTAATCCTGGAGGTGCGGGGGAGGGCTCAAATGATGCTGAGTCTTGTTCTCCTCCTGCTCCTCCTGTTTCACACCAACGTCGCCACTGAGCATGGCGCCGTGGTGTAGCTCCTCGTTTCAGACGGACGTAGTTCGATCCCCGTTAGCCGAAGCCGTACCGCTAGTAGCTGTCGTCGTGGCGTACTGACAAGCTGACAGACCTGTGGTCGAGTTGGATCTCGCCGTGGCCACGCCCGGACTCACGACCGGCGAGTACGTGCTCACAAACCCTGACGAATGCTGTTTTGCCTTGAGACGCAGACTCGCGATGCTTGAAGACATAGCGCTACAGGGTTCACTGCTGCGGTGATGATACATGCTGTAAGGGGTGGTCGGGGGAGCGTACGGACACGCTGCAGGTCCCGAGACTCCACCCCCAGGGGTGGCCACGCCGCCGCTCATGGTACCCGGCAGCATAGAACCTGCCGCGGACGTCATGGAGGCGGCTGCTGCGACGGAGGTTGCCGCTGCGTTGAAACAGTTGACAGGACTCTGATGATGGTTGACGGATCCTAGAGGATTGACAGACCAAGGGAAGCTCTTCGTACCTAGCGGCGAGGGTACCTTAGACGCCCAGTTGTTATACGACGAGTAGGAAGAGTATAAGGAGTCCGTATCCGTGAACGGCTGCATGAGACCATTGAACTGCGTGCCGAAGCCGTTCTTGAAGTCTGCAGCAGCTGCTGCGGCAGCGTTCATTGCATTGCGTTCCCGCTTCCTCCACTTGGCACGTCGGTTCTTGAACCATACCTGCAGCACACCAATCATCAAATTAGTAATGCATGATTTCTATCCATACTCATAATAAGGGAAAGAATAAGTGAGAGGTAACATTAGCTGTTAAAAACAGAGAATTGCAATCGAGAGTGAAGCCTTTAATACAAGTGACACCTTTAACCCTTGAATAAACACTTGATCATAATATGGCATTAAGTAGCGAAGTACTTTGTGTGAAGCATAGCACTGTATTATGTGGATATTTTCATGTTGCGACCCAACTTGAAAACGAATGAAAAAGTCTGAAATGCTAACACGGAGACTTGTGCAAGATGGACACATGTATTTTAGAAAAAAAGTAGGGGAAACTGGTGAAATTGATAGGAAGAAAGAAAAAGAATGTATGATGCGGTAAAGCAACATATAAATATACACTTCATTTATCATATCAGTACTTAAGTCAAACATTACAATTAAAATACCTAGAGCCGTTTTTGAGGAAAAAAAAATGAAGTGACAGGCATTTTTCATTGTTCGGAGATTACTGGATACTTAGATGTGAAGAAAGTTTGGAATTTCGATTCGTATTGAAGCCGAAATTGTGAACGCCATAATTATGGATATAATACTGCATCACATGGCGGAATTAGATAATCAGAAAATGTTAAAATTGTTACGTGTATAAATGTACGAGGTCTGTGAATATCAGTTGTGACTAAAATTGTCAAAAGGCAGGAAAAGGTACAAGCAAGTCATTAGTGGTAAATTCCAGGTAGTCAGCCTGATACATAGGTATACCGGTTTTCCTGGAAATCGCTCAGCGCCGGTGTGAGCTGAAAAACAAGGGATGGTCGTTTCTTCGAAACCCTGTTGCTAATTAGGAAGTGAAAGGTACAGAGAGCGTCATAACGCACAGGCACTTGCCTGCGAGAACCCGGAGAGAAAGGGTCGTTGAGAGTTGCCCTCCAGAACCCGGCGGGTCACTACACTCGTCGCCCATATCTTCAGTCACGGGACTTGTATTCCGGATCCTCAAGTGTGAGGACACATTATAGTTAATATTAACGATTTTCTGTCTTAGTAGAGACACGGTAACGACTCAACTAATTTAATAACGATCGGCAAATCTCACGCTTTCTTATTTTGGTGAGAATAAAAGTGTTTCAACGAAGTTCTGGTTTTATTCATAAACATCTACGCATACCCTGAGATTAAAGTCGTATGCCGGAGCAGACGGAGCAGAAGACCAGAAAGCAGCAGTCGGCGTAGGAGAGCATAATAGGAGGGCGATTCGACATCAGTATCCTTACAGTATGCTAGACCTAAATATCAGGTTTACTATTTACCAACATTTCATTTTTGAGTTATGCTGTTTATGCATATATACAACTTAGGGTACCATAGGGTACCGAGCATGGTACAATTTTGAACATTGTAACATCCTTTTTGTAGTGGAAAGCTTCAAATGTTGGCAAACCTGTTTCTAAGCATACAATAGCGTCGATAGTTATTTTTTTGTTAGTGTGTGTGAACCCGTGAAAATAGCATTATAAATACTTTGTGTGTGCTGTAAGTAAATTATTTTCCAATCAGAGGTAGGTACTTTATACGTTAAAAATAGGTTTTTATAAAATGGCTCCTAATTTCTCGTTGCACTATTACAATCCACTGTTAAGAACCGTTGCTATCTGTTAAGAACTCACTTTGGTTTCAAGTCCAATTATATGGCAGCTGCGCTTGTGTTTGCACATGTCCAACGTGATTAGGTTTTACTTTTCATTATGTCTTTTACACGATTAATTTCTCATGGCGCTCGTATTATCTGTTCACAATACAAATCGTCATACTTCAATCTGTCGCAATTCTTATCTTAGTAGCCTTCTGCTTTCTTTGTTCTTTTATCTATTATAACCTACATAAAGTTAGGCTAGGAGGAAATAAAATGGAAGAATCATGTAAAATGAACAAGCCGCAGAAAAAGAACACTATAAATACCACCCAAAAATCTAGAAAGCAATATGAAATATCATTTAATCGCTTCATTACGTGACATAAAGCAAAACATCTGACTCAACAATACATTGAAACATCTGACATCTTGCTGTGCACGAGAATCGATCTCGTTTTAACGTCAATTCTTATGTTTTGTTTCAAGAATCATGAATTGATCTCGTTATAAACGTGATTTCTCTTAGTTCCAGTTTAGTTTCTGCATAATATTATTGATATTTTACAAATTCGAGCGCTGTCTAAAAAAGTATATGTCACACGTTTTAAAGTGGTTTCATTTTTCTGTATTACTACTCACAAAATAAAACGCTACTTTCAACCCTTGTACCTATCATAATCTTAGGATACAAAAACAGGATGAACAATATATACTATATAGACTACAAATCAATTTTAAAAATAAGAGTACTTGGTGGTAGGAAATAAAACCTTGAAGAGTTTAGAACTAGGAAAGGAAAAACTTAAATCTGTGGAGAAATGTAAGTACCCTGGAGCACTTTTTAATAAGGATGGAAATAGTAACGACGAAATTGATCAGAAAATCAACAAAGCAGGCGCGGCTCCTCAGGGTAGGCAGGGTAGGCAATGCCTACCCTATCGTAATACATCAACAAATAATGTTTAACTATGATTCTGCATTTTATCATTTGAACCGTCATTTTCCCCTAAATTGCAGTTCAAGAAAAGCTTTCTCGGTTATAATGACCAGCGCATGATAAAATCCTTTAATCTCAATTCCGATTCATCAAAACTGCGCTGCGTGTTTGAAACGCGCGGCAGAAATGATACGCATGGAACCTGGGTACTGGAGAGCAGGCTAGCTTAACCTCTGCCTGCCCGGCCCCATTTCCTCAGTACGAGGCCCTTGAACAGGGATAAGGAAACATTCGGTCTGTATATGCACTCCGAGCATGCGTAGACGCGTCTGCCAGCAGTCCGAACACTTGCCTGCCCAAATCCGAATTTATGCGGCATTTTCCGAACAGCCATACTCCACGAACGAAGATCTCAGAGATCTGAATCTGTCGTTATCTCTGTGTAATACCAGTATGACCGACTTAATTAGTGAACTAGTACAAATTTCGCTTTCGCGGCGCACTGACAATGAAAAGAGGAGTGTTTTAGCTATTTAACACAAAGCTGCAGTCAGACAATTTTTCAATTTCTTAATCTATTTTAGTCATGGGCGTCGCGAAACGGGGGCAATGGGGGCCACGGCCCTCCCTTGGAAGTTGATGAACTTAATGTGCAGTCAGTTACTGACTTTTAAACTATTATTTTAATTTTGATGTAAAGAACAATTTTTGTTTAGCACAAATTAATACGGTTATCTGCAACAAATACTATAAATTTTGTCAGTAAAATAATGATTTAATATTATATGATTGCAAATTTCCAACATGTGCCGCCCCCCCCCCTGGAAACAAGTCTGCCGACACTCGTGATTTTAGTTTTGGCGGTAATTCGTCCGTAAGTCACACTCATTCACTCTGCTCTTATTAAACAACCAAACAATATATTGTTTGCGTTATCCGCAATGACTTCGCCCCCTATATTTCGGATAAACGGGGTTTATTATTATTATTATTATTATTATTATTATTATTATTATTATTATTATTATTATTGTCATCATCATCATCATTATCATCATAATTATTATTGTTGTTGTTGTTTGTTGTTGTTACTGTTACACTTTGCCTACCCTAAAATTTTGACTGCGAGCCGCCACTGCAACAAAGGACAGTTATTAGAGAAATAAATGGCATAATGTGGAACGAAAATATCACAAAGGCAACAAAATGTGATTATATACAAATATTATTCAAAGTATTTTGATTTATGGAGCTGAAGTATGGGATGCAAACTATCGTCAAAGAAACAAGTTGTTAGCCACGAAAATTAACTTTATAAGAAGTTGTAGAAAATAAAGATTAGATAATATTAGGAATGAAGACATCAGGAAGTCTGTAAAACTATAGATTACAGTTATAGACAGAAGGGAGTGTAAAATGTTTAAATCGTTTGGACACACCAAAAGGATGGGCGAAGAAAGATGGCTTAGGAAAATATTAGAATGGATTCTACAAGAAAGAACAGGACGAGAGTGGCCAAAAGATACCAGAAGGATGAAGTGAATGAAGCAATGAGAGTGAGAAACCTAGAGGATATGTCTAGATAGGCAAAAGTGGAAACTGGGAACGGAGAAGCGGTATCAAACTGTAGCAATCCTAAAATAATAATCATAATATACTATTAAATCATTTTAATGTGTAAGGCCAACGCTAAGCTAACTTGGGATGGAACCGCAAAAGACATTCCTCAACTAGTTTTATAAACTCATTAAACCCAGTGCTCCTAATTTCATAACGAAAGGTGCTTTCAAATGTTAACTACATGTACATAGGTACTTTTTGTATAAGAACATAAAACTGAGCGTTTAATCTCTCAAACTTTGGTCTTGATATTTTATTTTTGCTTTACAATTGTTACGTAATGGACCCTACGAATGAACCAAACAATCAGAACTGCACAGCCAGCGTTTGTTTGAGGTTTGTGATCATGAAAACAGCTTCCAATACCTGTAATGTTAGCTTTTTTAATTACTCGCGTACACACGTTCATTAGCGCTCCCCACCTGTAATTAAAACGAGCACAACGCCAAACTGTGTTGTTTTTGTGTAGTATCAATTTTATTATATGGCAATGGAAGAGGGTTTATGTTTAACTGCACATTTTGCACGTGGTTTCTGATCAAACTATACTTTCACAGAGATCAATGCGATAATCAAATTGGAGCGCTCCTGTTCGCCATTGCCCTTTTCGTTCCTGATTTTCTACTCTCTTTTTTAGGTAAGGAATGGAATGTACCCGGCATATGTTTTCAGTTTTATTATTAACGTTTTGAGTGTACAATAATATTTTAAAACACGCAATAAAATATATGTCCTGTAATATGCAAAATAAAATGAATAAAAACCAGTTTATAGCTCTATTTACGTCATTGCGCTACCTCTGTGATGCACATAACTTCTGTTCCATCTGCTTCAATAAGTTGCTGATAAATAGACTCAGTTGCGATGCTGTCTTGTTGCATTTACTTAATTTCTGTTTGTGGGAGCCTTGGAGTCGTTGCGTTGAAAATCCAGAGCATATATTTTTAACACTGAAGGGAAACTAGATTGTAACCGGAAATTGTGTGTCGTTCAGTGAAAAATTACTTTCCAATCAAAATTTACTGTCGATATCATATGATGTCACAGATGCATGTAAAGATTTCTTTGCAGAATTTCTATTCTATATTAGCTAGCTCGGCGCTTTGTAAATCTGATTTTTCTTTTTGGTGTGGGAATATGTTAAATATTAATAGAGCTTATCGAATGAAATGCGTTTCTAAAGGCTATATTTTATATTTGATCTCTCAGTAAACACACGTAGGTAAATATAACGTAACTAAACCCCGGCGCGACAGCCCACGATGGGCCAAGGCCTACCGCCCAGCCGCTGCGTACCCCACGTCTACCCACTACAGGCGTCATTGGTGTGATGCAGTACTGGAGGATGGGACGTGGTCAGCGCTCCGAGCCCTCCCGGCCAGTTATGCGGTCTTCTAGACCTGGGGCCGCTACTTCTCCATCAAGTAGCTCCTCAATTGGTCCCCCCGGGACCTAACGAGGCTGAGTACACCCCGTGCCAGACCTCCCAGAGGGGATACAATCCCCATGCTGGTACCGGGGATCGAACCCGGGTCCTCCGCGCCACAGGCAACCGCGCTGCCAGCTGCGCTACGGAGGCGGCCAGCTACAGAAGTAGAGGTGTTTTCTTTCCAATTCTAAAAATGTTATATGTAATTTGCTTTCCTTTTGTTAACATTTTTTCAGTATTCAGTTATATTACAAATATACCATGCGTTTAGTTTGTAGCCGGGCCGTACATTGGTTATACCTATGTGTAGTTCGCTTGGAGTAAATCTTGAGCGCAACCCCCCTGTGTAATAGGCAGTACGCGGAGTACGCATGCACGCGATTTGCGGCCAGGTAATGTAAAGAATGCTCTGTATTATGTAACGCTCTGTAATCTGATATGCCTGTTGTAAAACCTGATTGATTTTCTTTTATTTTATACTGTACAATTTACTTTGATGTATGTAATATTGACTATGCAAACGTGTTTTTGTATGCCAGTTTCTAATCTTATGAGATTGAATCTTACGTTATTAATTGGTGAAATATGTATATTATAGTTTGATAATGTTTGGTCCATTGATTTTAATTTCATTGGAGAACTTGAATTTATAACTTGAATACTTATACACATTTATCTCTAATTATTGTACATTAGCAGCCCTTTCTTTTGTGTTATTCATATAACCAGTTATTTTTCTTTACGGTTTATGTTAATGTTGGGAGACTGCAGTTGTAGAATTGTTACACATTTAGGAGTTTAAACTCATACAAAGAAGCAGTTCTAGTATTTTTAGCACTTGTGGCACTTTAGCTCAAAAGAATATGAGGTACCTCCTCTCCGAGCTGCCAGAACCAATCAGAGAGCTCGTTCGTCTTCATTCAGTGGCGGGCAATTAGACGCTTGGTTGCGCGTCGCACGCTGTGATGGGGGAGATGTTCTGACTCACCCTACCTATCCAGCCACCACTTTGACAGCTCTTTTTTGCTCAGAATGAGTTAGAGCAGTACATACCTGCACATGAACTCCTGGCCGTGGCATGTCTAGAGCAAGGCAAAGTGCATCCGCTCACTTAACCATACATTTCTAGTTAGCATGCAAGCGTCTATATCCAGCAGGCGCGGCTCCTCAGGGTAGGCAGGGTAGGCACTGCCTACCCTATCGTAATACATCAACAAATAATGTTTAACTATGATTCTGCATTTTATCATTTGAACCGTCATTTTCCCCTAAATTGCAGTTCAAGAAAAGTTTTCTCGGTTATAACGACCAGCGCATGGTCAAATCCTTTAATCTCAATTCCGATTCATCAAAACTGCGCTGCGTGTTTGAAACGCGCGGCAGAAATGATACGCATGGAACCTGGGTAGTGGAGAGCAGGCTAGCTTAACCTCTGCCTGCCCGGCCCCATATCCTCAGTACGAGGCCCTTGAATAGGGATAAGGAAACATTCCGTCTGTATACGCACTCCGAGCATGCGCAGACGCGTCTGCCAGCAGTCCGAGCACTTGCCGGCCCAAATCCGAATTTATGCGACTTTTTCCGAACAGCCATACTCCACGAACGAAGATCTCAGAGATCTGCATCTGTCGTTATCTCTGTGTAATACCAGTATGACCGACTTAATTAGTGAACTATTACAAATTTCGCTTTCGCGGCGCACTGACAATGAAAAGAGGAGTGTTTTAGCTATTTAACACAAAGCTGCAGTCAGACAATTTTTCAATTTCTTAATCTATTTTAGTCATGGGCGTAGCGAAACGGGGGCAAGGGGGGCCACGGCCCCCCCCCCCTTGGAAGTTGATGAACTTAATGTGCAATCAGTTACTGACTTTTAAACTATTATTTTAATTTTGATGTAAAGAACAATTTTTGTTTAGCACAAATTAATACGGTTATCTGCAACAAATACTATAAATTTTGACAGTAAAATAATGATTTAATATTATATGATTGCAAATTTCCAACATGTGCCCCCCCCCCCCCCACCTGGAAAAAAGTCTGCCGACACTCTTGATTTTAGTTTTGGCGGTAATTCGTCCGTAAGTCACACTCATTCACTCTGCTCTTATTAAACAACCAAACAATATATTGTTTGCGTTATCCGCAATGACTTCGCCCCCTATATTTCGGATAAACGGGGTTTATTATTATTAATTATTATTATTATTATTATTATTATTATTATTATTATTATTATTATTATTATTATTATTATTATTATTATTATTATTATTATTATTATTATTATTATTATTATTATTATTATTATTATTATTATTATTATTATTATTATTATTATTATTATTATTGTTGTTGTTGTTTGTTTTTTTTTCTTTTTTTTTTTTTTTACTGTTACACTTTGCCTACCCTAAAATTTTGACTGCGAGCCGCCACTGATATCCAGAGGTGTGGGGTTCGAGACCCGGCTATAGGATGGGAGTTTCCATTTAACTAGGATTGTTCCCCATGCTCACTAGAATCTAGAAGTACATATGAGTGGGTGTAACAGTGTTTATAAAAAGAGTGCCTAAAATAATAATTCAACGATTAACAAAATAGTTAAGAGGAAACATTACTGCCGCAGACCAATTGTTCCAAAAAGCAAATCCACCGACGTGACCTTAGATGTTAAGGGTGACACATAAATGGAGGGCGGGGGGGGGGGGGGCGAGTTATGAAGATCAATATTTCTTTGAAATACGTATTTATGACCTTTTGTTATTAAGTTTTGATATTTCCAATACAGAAATGCTATTTTTGCCTTAAGGACTAGGTAGAGCTTAAAAATTAGTGATTTTTTTCATGGAAGATTAACTGAATTTCAATTTCACACTGTTAATTTATATGCCCAATTTAATTATTTTAAATGCCGGTCTCTTTTTGCCCTGGAACCAGGTTTATTCCTAATATATTGACTATTTTTAAAGATATTTCAGTTCTGTTGTTTTTATTTTAAAGTTTTCTTTGGGGGAGATAACCAGAATTAGACTATGTATAAACAACTTTATAAATTTATTCTAAAATTAGTAAAGTATATTTCTTTTCAGAAACAATAACAGAGGAGCATAATAATCTGATTAGTTCCCTAGATTATTTACACAGTAATAATAACAAAAAGTTTCACTTAAGTTCTTTCAGTGGATTTTAGTTTTATTGTCAAGCTTAAGGTTTATGTAGGAAATGAGGCTTAAAGACTTTATACATTTTAGGGCATTTTTAAACATTCGTATGTACAAGATGGCGCAGTATCATGCTTACTAATCGTTGCTCTGAAACTAATGCAGATATTTAAATACTTTTCCAAAATACGCTTAAATGTTTGCTGCATCCAATAACAAGTACTTTTAAAAATTTATTTTTTAATTATTCTTATTCTTCTCCAAATATTTTGTCTATTTTCCATCCCTTTCAGTGCATCTGCAAGCAGTTTCTTTACTTCCAGTGTCCGTCTCAGCTTATTTTCCTAATCGTTCTTCTGTTACTGGTCTGTAGTTCATCATTTATTTGGAATCCAGTGGGTTCAATGTCATTGTTCCAATTTGAACGAAATACGTATTTTTTCCAGTTTCCGTTCCATTCTAATACCTTTGCTTAATCTATGCTCCAATAATAAATCCTACCATGTCTCTCGGAACTCTTCTGTGTAGTATTTGTTTTGTGACTGTAAATATTTGTAGTTGGATAATTCCTTCACTAATCTTAGCATCGGTGCGCGGATTGATATACTTTATTTGCAAGATTATGAGAGAACACCAGCTGCACGGAACTAAAACAGAAATGTTAAGAGTAAACAAAGAGGCAAGGAGAAAAGAATGGGACTGTTGCTTCTGTACAGAAGTTATTATGGCGAGTGTTTACCAGGCTGTCCACTTGAGCATCAAGAGGCAAACAAACGTTTACGGCAACCAGTAAAGCAGGATTTACGACATCATTGCTGTACAAGAGTTTTGTGGCCTCTCAGATGCTCAAGAGACAGTGAAAACTACAACATAGCTCACTTTAGTTGCTTAAAGCTACACATACCTATATGTGATATAGGTTGTTAACGAATTATTCGGAATAACATGTTGATAATACAACAAATCTCTTGTACTAACTATTCTTACAAACTCGCATTCCTATAGCTGCGTGTTAGTTGAGATACACATTTGTACAAATTATCTTATTGCTTACTTCCTTGTAGATGCAAGGGGAATATTAGAATATAGTAGTCTTTGAGCGATAGTCACCTTTAAAGTTTTGAGATTCCGTTCTTTGCACGCTTAACATAAAATGAACAACGATGTTCCATTTCACGAAAGTTTTAAGTTTTCCGGAACTGGCACAAATAACAAGGAATGTCTCCGAAATGCTATAACAAACCATTTATTCAGACATGAATTATATTTTAGCGAATCTACATTTTTCTATAGTAAGATTTGGTCTATCTCTTATGGTTTACGAGATATTCAAAAGTCATCCAGAGTAAACAGGATTACATAGGCTATAGCCAGAAAATTCAAAGTATACGTTTCATTTGTCATAAAAATATCTTAAACATATGGCATTTTAATCAAAATCGTTTGAGCCATTTTCGAGAAAATCGAAATTTTCGAAAAAAGTTCCATGTAAAGGGTAGTTTAGGGTGGGTCTATTTTCTTGAAAATCTTCGTGTCGCATCCCTGAAAAACATTAAACTTAAACACCAACTTTGGTTTTTAACCGACTTTTCGTTTTTGAGTTATGCTGTCCACAGACTGACAGGGGTCTCAAAACATTTATTTCTAGTGAAATTTCGACATCGAATTTTGGGGTGGAATACAATACTTCAATACTTCCTCTACTTTACTATACATAATAGAGAAAGTAATAATGAGTTAATACTTAACATACCTATTTGCAGGCACGTTAAGTGACAATTTTGCACTAGAAAAGCGCATCTTGCACACGTTTTGTAGGCTAAGAGAATTTCACTACATATCTTTAAGAGGGAATGTATGCCTAAGTGATGGTATTAAATTTATGTTTAGCTAAAAATATGAAAATTTGTAGGGAGGTCTAGAATAGTTGCCTGCAACCTTCAGAATTTCTCAAAATTTTAACTTTGTATTGTGCCAAAGTATAAATTTGAACCTAACTTGATATTCCTGAAGATAAACATTTTCACAAAATTGTTATAGAAATTAAATTGCTATTTTGCACTTTCGCTATATTATATGTAGTAAATTGCTGCAGAAATGTTTTTAAATATTATTAGTTTTTTATAAAATAACAAAATTATTACTTTTAATATTTTAAAATGTTTACTCCTGTATGCAGGATTAATGTGAATCTAAATGTCGAAATAAACTGTTAGCAAACTGCCTCTGTGGCTGAGTGATCACTGTTCTGGCTTCTGAACCTAGAGGTCCCGGGCTCGACTCCAGGCTGGATTTGGGAATGTTTCTTTAATCAGAATAATTCCCTATCCCCTATAGAGTCTGTGGGAGCAAGTGTGATTGTCTTTAATGTTAAAAATGATAAAATCATCGTTAAAAATCCTAGTAGCCTGTAAAAGAACCTGTAGTTGAAGACTTATCTAGGAATTCGTTCTTCTGACATTCTTTTTAAATGTCTCATCCATTTCCATCTGTCAATCAGGTCTAAGATGGACTCTATTCCTAATTCCTCTCTAATATCATTCTTAATCTTTTCTTCTCTCATGCAGTCTTTGAGTAAGTATAAACATTTTATTTTAGCTGCTTAAAGTTTACTTTTGTGTTTCTCTTTAAATGCACATGCTTTACGTCCACGTAGTATGACAACATTGTATATTTTAACAAACCCTTAGATTTTTCTCATTTTTGGGACAATCTCTTGTCAGAAAGTAGATATTTTGTACGGTTTTCGTTATGGTCTCTGAAAGTTTTTACCTTATTAAGGCTTCACGTATACCAGCAAGTGGAAGGGATCATTGCAGAAGGCGTTGCACTGCTGGTGGACTCCGTAGCACAGAGCAAGCATTGAGAGATGTTTTACATCACAACCATAGAAGAAAAGGGGTAGAATAAGATAACCAATATTGACAAAGTTAATGATATTACCTAGTCCAGGCAGTTCTGGACACAGGTTTCTCCAGAAACACTAGATCACTGTGATAATTATGTGCTGCAGCACCTTGTTGAAACATCAAATACTAAGCAAGAGCTGGCAACCCAGTTCCGTTCCTCCAGCTGGGAAACGCCAACCGAATGCCTCTCTGTAGAATTTTTCATTAGAGCCAATACCTATGTCATAAAAAGTCCCTCCACCCCACACTTACGCAGGGACGAAAGTGGATAGTTCACTTAAGCATATCAACCAAAAGGGAAGAGTGCCGAACAATGTTGCAACCTTGGCAGGAGCGACAGTGACTAGCACACCGTCTACCAGTTGTCCAGGTTGGTACCGGAGTACATGTAGCTATGTCTAGACATACCCAATCTCCCATGCATATCAGGAGCCATTGCTCCGCCGAGTCCAACCCAATCCAAACATCTCCCTTAAGGGAGAGGCTCAGATGTTCGACCCGAAATACTTCCAGTAACGTCGGAGTGATCCGCAACGCTTGAAGCTGAAGGGTCAGAGCCCATCCCCCTTCTAATCATGAAAGAATTAAATTTCGCTATCTCCAGCAAACCAAGGGTTTTCTTCTGGTTGCCTGAATGATCAATCGGCAACAACAGAGCTCCTGATGAGGCGTAACGAGCATGCGCATGTCAGTACCTATTCTTATATCCATGTGTAAATTGTGCGTTTTTTTTTTCTTTTTTTAAATTTTTTGATACCTCACATTTCTTATCTTACTGTTTTAAATTTGTTCTAATATACCGTTTTTCATAGTATTATAGTACCACTGTAACAACTTGTTGATCGGTGATTGCATCAAGTTCACATAAGTTTATGCAATAGCCAAAGAGACGTTTTTCTGCTATGTAGAGATTCTTAAATAGTTTCGTATTGAAAGCTGGGAGTTACTATAACACTGATTTCAAGGCATTCCACATTGAAAGTAGAGACAATGAACTGAACTAGAAGTACAGGAATCACTCCCGAAACAAACCCACGACCCTTGAAACAAACGGAATGGTGACCTTGACACAGTGAAAGCCTTTCGTCAGCAGCGGGACATGGATTCGAAGCCACACTTCATTAAAAATATATTCCGGGCGGGGATTTGCCTCACACGTTCCGGTAAGACCCAGGGATTTCGCCCGCCTCAACTTTATTCCGCGCTATGGCCGCCAGGCGCCGAGAGAGGACATAACGTAAACTTGAGTACGCCTTCTGCCTACTTCCCTCTGAGACGACATCCAGATTTCTGTTCATTTGTTACTGGCGGTGGCACAAGGGCTATCTCGCATAACAATAAACGAGAGATAACATCTTAATTTTCAGCAGCATAATTGTTGAAAATGTTATTTATTATAAAAGCCGTAGTAAAAGTATGACAAAAAGGAGAAAATGTTTTCAATTTGACGTCCTTTAGCCAGATGGATTATACGGACGACGAATGAGGTACGTAAAGCGATGCTCAAATCAGTTCGAGATGCATGTGGCCTAAGGTTGGTTCAGACCCACCGGCAACGGTAACGATAAGGATAAACAGAACGAGAAAGCTGAAATACATGTATTCAAATGGGAGTGTTCACAACCGAGGATAGCTTTTCCTTGTCTCGGGAACTTGGCCAAGTTTTAATTTTTTCCCGTTACCGGACAGGGCATCTTGGATTCATATTGTCTCTATTAGACTTTTCACTGTAAAAATTATTTAAGGCAGTCATGCCATGAAACAGCCACTAGAGCTCTCTCTTGTCACAAGCTAGAAACAATATGATTAGTCAGAAACAAATTAATTTTCAATGCGCAATATCGACTTCCATTTTCTATGGATAAGCTGATCGATAGTGTATCCTACCGTTCTTGTTGTCGGGCTGTTGTGGACCAAAATATTGAGTGCTGCCTTGCTTCCTGTTGCCGTTGTTGTGGTTACCGTTGCCGGGTGGTTCTGAGCCATTAGAGTTACCTGGCCTCCATATTTTCGGAATAAAGGAACACACCAGAGGAAAGCCTTTTCGGAGTAACATTCCATAACTGCGATACAAACTCGGGACCTTTTAAATCTCAGGCAAACGCGCTACCCTCACACCAAAGCGGTGGGCCGAACAACTTTTGTATGAGGTTCCAGACTGAAAATGCTGGACTTATTAAATAAAGAACATGATGAATAGGTATCAGCAACTATCAATAGCAACTTGGAGTGAATATATAGCAAATGAATTAATGCAGGCTCACCTCTGTAATGTATGGATAGCGTGTGCCTCACATTGAAGATGTCTCAAATTCGAATCTCGGTCAGTATGAATTACCTGGATAAAGCTTTTTTCCGGAGTTTCCCCTTATTCTGAAAGATGAGCCTCGGGTAATTCCAAACTCTAAGAGCCCCGGGCTCATTTGTGCATCATTTCATCCATTTCATTCATGGTCGTATATGACCTAACCGCTTAAGGACATTAAAATCTCAAATAAATACAGATTAATACAGCGAAATGTACCTTTACGTCCATTATGTAATTATTATAATTATTATATGCAATAATTAATACTAATATATTTTACCTATGTTATCGCTTTATTTACATCATGTTACCTACGAAAATTGTTTTGACATATTTTACTGCCACCCATTTTTATGAATTTTGAAGTGATGACCCCAATATTCCGATTGTCTGATTGATGAAATAAAGTTCACGTGAAAGTTCGTATATGCTCTAATTATAAGCGTTTTTGCCTTGAAATTTTTATGGTGGTATTTTCAGAAATAAATAATATGCGGATGGTTTGTGTAAAAGTTAGTCTGAAAATGATTTTCAGTCAAGCTGAACTTAGAATTTTGGTTTTATAAACCTTGATCTAAGTTCAAGGCATCTTGATTTAAAATTAAATCTGACTGGTAAATTTTCTCCAGCTAACTTGATCGAACTTGGATTAGAAGAACCGCAAACTGTGTTTGCGATACTGTGTACACATCCTCCATACAGTCAGAGGGAATACGTTTATTTCCGGTTTAGAAGCGGCGGAGAGGGTATAGGGTCCTTAAAATATACGGTAACCCATTCGCGGGGTCTCTCCACTTCGCTAGAGAACCAAGAGTCGCCGGGAAAATGGTGCAGGCAGAGGCGCGCCAAAATCCTTACCTCTCCAACAAACAGTATATCTCTTATTGTTTCAGTAAACAAAATGGTTCCTATTAATTTTCTAGCCTTCACATCCAGAAGTCCCGCGCTCTATTCCCGGTTGAAGAGTGGGAATTTTTCTTCACCCAGGAATATCCCCCAGTGCCCCTAATAAATTAGAGTGTGAATGTGTGTCTCTGTGTGTGTGTGTGAATTTAATATAACGAAAAGTAGAACTAATGCAAAGATTAACGCCATTGTAAGCCAGTGAACCTTATTGCTGCTGAGCAATTCTTCCAAAGGCATCTTCGATATGATCTTATATAAAGGAACTTTAAAAAAAGAATATTATGCTCTGAAGTTCCTCTTTAGGGCAAAATACATATTTCCAATGAAACCTATGTGCCGAATTTTTGTGTGAATACATTAGTTAGCTAACCTAACAGGTGGAAGAGAAAGTAAAAATTAAATGCGATTGGTATTATAGGAAATTGCCCCCTAGAATGTCTATATTCCAGGCATCCTATGATAGTGTGCTAACGACCAGGCGATCCCTTTCAGAAAAATAGCCTGTGCAAAGCAATAGCCATATGCGCCGCTTCCTCGTTCGGAGCGTGTACAAGGAACTTACTAGTGCCGGGAGGATATTTGACAGTTGAACGAGTAGAGTTCAGTTCAGTGGACACTGCCGAGTCCAGTTCAGTTGTGAGTCAGCAGTTCAATTGTGATTCAATGGAGCAGTTGTGTTTGCCCCTAAGTGTGTGCAACAGCGTGTCAAGTGCAAAGTTTGCACTGCACTAAGCACCTAGTGATAAGTAAAGTATGTGTAGTAACAACTGGTGTTTTCATTGGTAACAGTATACAAAACATAACAAAGTTTTATTGCAGCGAAAGTCACGACAGACAACTCTAGCGAGAAATGAATGGATCTAATTTAAGACTGCTGACTGGTAGGCTTGCAAAGGATGGAGAAGCTCTATCGATATGCACCGATGGACTTGTGACGTCCAGGAACGTAAGCTTTGTCCAGTGGGCTAATAACAAGGGCGCGATTTTGTGACAACTCGTTCCCCGTGTGTGATTGGTGATTTATGGAGTAGGCTGTGTGTGACCGATATTAAAGGTCCCCTGCCGAGATCTAGAAGGGAGGAAATACGATGAATAACAATATCGGCCACATTAGCTGCAACCTTCAGTGCAACAACGGCTTCTATCCAACAGCTCCGTAATTCTTAACGTGGCTTCTATTTTCACATTTCTTCTTCCGCGTTTTGCTTTCCCTTAAGTACTTCCTAACACTGAAAGAGTCAACACAGTCCACATGAAAGTTACTTTTTTCTTTCCTTTCCCATTCAGTATTTCTATTCCTACCATCCCAGCTGGCATACTATCCCATTTTTGTGCCCAAATTTATTTCCTCAAATGACTTATCTCTTTACTTTCAATTAAACAGTGAGCAATACTGTTCTGATCGCCGCACATAATCACCGTTATAGTTAGTCGCCTCTCATCTCCTTCAAAGGCAATGCTCCCGTCCTCATCCAAGCTAATCCTTCCCTCTGTTGTTCATAGCTATAACTACACACCCTTCTGTTATCCATTACTTATTTATTCTTCTCTATAAGTATTTCCTGTTTGTCACTGATTTCCAGAAATATTTTACATATGATGTATAGGAAGCGTTGTATTGCTCGCAAAAATGTCGCATTTTTTTTTAGTGTTTAACACCCACTTTTACTACACGCGGCACCGCAGGCGATGACACTGATGTTACATAGAATGAAGATGGAACACCAGTGGAATGAGGTGGCGGGGGAAACCCGCCCCTGTGCTGCTTTGTCCACCGTGAATCCCACTTGCAATCGCCTGGAATTGAACTTGGGACGCTTTGGTAAATGGCAAACGGCATGACCACTGGGCCCAGCGTGGACTGCAAAAAGTCGATATCCAGTTCATATCGATAATACGGTTTTTAGGTCATTCTGAATTTCTCTACAAAGCAAAGTTTTAGAAAAGCTTCAAGCACACAATATATGAGAGAGAGAGAGCGCGAGAGAGAGAACCGAGAGGCATGACACAAAAGCAAAAGGTCCCATTAACTTAAAAATACTCATAACCTCGAATGGGATTTATTAAGATTATTCCATGAATAAAATGTAACATTATATACCTAACCAATAATTGCTTTAATTTGTGTTATTTAAAATCAGATCAATATTGTGTCAGCTGCCAGATCACGGCATACTAAATGAGTGAATTGAACGTGAATTCAAAGCTGCCATAGAGTAACGAGAAAACAGTTCACCTCAGAAAAAATTGAAAATACATTTTTGAAGAACACTATTTCGAAGTTGACGTGAATGTGCATTGATTAAAAATACACTTGAAAGTTAAAGGAATATGCTAGTTTTTGGTAAAGGAAACCGAGGTGGATTGGATGACGTAGATATTGAGGTAGTAGGATTTCATAATTTCATTACATTATTAAATGAGATGATTCCATTTTGAAAAAAAAAAAAAAAAAAAAAAATGTCAGCTTTTTGCTTCTCTTGGACGCTAGTAGCCCACTATTACAAAACATAGCAATGTATCTTTATTTTCCGACGCCTCCCTCAGTTATCCCGGAGCCTTGGTTAATCGGAAGTCTATTGTACCTGTTATAGCAAAGATACCACTCTCGTTACGGAATTAAGTTTATGTGAAACTAACAGCACTTGGAGCTCTGCCCGTGTTATTGCACTAAATGTGAAGAATCTTCTGTCTTTCTTCCTCCTTCACTTTCTCCCCCCCCCCCCTGCTATCTCTCTCCTCTCTCCCTCTACTCCCTCATCCATGCTCTTCTTCTCTTCCCTCTCTCTATCCCTCCCTCTGTCTCCCTCTTTTTCACTTTTCACTCTGATCGCCTGGCTCTCCCCCTGTCCCGCTCCCTCTCCGTCTCTCTCTCTCTCTCTCGCTCTCTCCCTCTCCGTTGTCCCTACTTCTCTTTCTCTTCTCCCTCTCTGTGCACACTTCATGTGACGTTTTAGAAACCTATAATAAAGTGTATTGTTATGATAAATTAACATTAAACGTAAGTAAAAGATTTAACAATACACAAAGTGCAATGTGATCTACACCTACTGCTTTTCGTGGTAATCGTCAAATTACAGACTCCAATAATAATAATAATAATAATAATAATAATAATAATAATAATAATAATAATAATAATAATAATAATAATAATAATAATAATAATAATAATAATAATAATAATAATAATAATAATAATAATAATAATAATAATAATAATAATAGAAATAATAACAATAATAACAGTAATAATGATAATGAAAATAATAATGATAATAAAGATAATGATAATAATATTAGTGTAGCTTTCCTGTCGAAAGTTTGTATTTTAGAAACTTCATAATCTTATGTTTTCTTATGTAATATTTTCAAAAGATTGTATAATAAGTAAGCTATTTAGTATTCTTATTTCTTTTATTTTATGCACAATTAGAACCGCCTCATTGGGCAAAATAATTATAGTATCATATACATATTGTCCTTACTACGTGGGATCTTAGATATGATATTGTGGTCGGCCGAGGCCACCCGTCAAAGAGACGCTCAAGGTCAAGCTTCCTTACAGCACGACGTTACTAGGGAATGCGCGGCCGATAAACAAGGACAATAGTTGGGCCGGAACAAACACCGATTCTAGACTGTTCGAGAAGCGTTCGACTGCAACTTCTTTACGAGAAGTTTCAGGAAAGGTGTATTTTCCAAAGAATTCACCGGCACTTTGCCTGGAAGGCGAGATAGCATGGAAAAGAATTTCCAAGATATACGTTTTATAGGGAATTTACCTCTTTTTATACCTTTAACTTAGGCTTGTTTTATGGTACCTACCTAATTTTGTTTTATGAAAGTTAGTTTTTAAGTGCAGAGTTAAGCCAGTTATAGTTCAGAAGCTGTTGCTTGTGTGTGTGAATGAGAGAGAGAGAGAGAGAGAGAGAGAGAGAGAGAGAGAGAGAGAGAGAGAGAGAATATAAGTGGTGTATCAAGGTTACGAGAGGAAAGAACAGTTGTGAGTTACAAGGTCAGGACCAATTGTAAATTGTGTTAACGATAGAAGCAGAGAACTGTGTTTCTGTGATTTAGTTTTAGAAGAGAAATAATGTGACAGAAAAAGCAGCTGAAAGTGTCATTTCTCACATTATGTACCAGTTGCATAACAATTGGTGGCGCGCTAATGCCACACTCGCACACACATACACATACAACTCAATGCAATTCTTGGCTTTAGGATAGCCCATCATATATGTTAGTACCAATTTTATTGTCGATCCAAAATTGAAAAAAAAACTAGGAAAAGTTTTGTATGGGTATTATTTATAGCTATATATGCATATTTTGTTTTTTGCACTAATACTACAATTCATAATTTATTCGTTGCCAAAGGTTTAACCCCTTCTACATTCTTGTTTCCAATTACAGGGAAAAAACGAAGTTTCTTCTGTTTATTTCAAATCATTTAGATTAAGTGTTTCGTATCTGTTCAAAATTAAATTAATAGTATGCTTCCCTTGAGTTTTTTGGTTACCACTGAATCTATAACTTATAGTTTTATGTACGTTTTAAAATACAATTATTCTGTTCTGGTCCGAAATGTTAATAACAGCGCAGCTAGCATAACGAACATTGGCGAGGTACGAAAGAGACTTGGTATCATACAAATAATATCTAAAGAATGTCCTAGGTAGACTCGCTTCCCGTAAGATGTGTGTGAAGTAGAGAGATTTATGTGTTTTGTATGATATGGTGTATTGTGAGTGGAAGAGAGAGTACTTGAGAGGACGTGAGTATACCCTGGGTAGCTGGACGGCCGGCCGGCGCAGTGCATGCTGGGTATTGATCTGGAAGTAGCATCCTCCACCACAGTTCGGTTTGCCTTGCCTCCTACAGCCGGTTCTAGTAGGCACCCTTGGACCACATCTGCTCTTCCTTTATACACACCTTTTTATTTACTCTTAGCACCCAATGTGTGCAAGTCTTGTACTCATCTAATATGCTACATTCACACCACTTTCTCGTTACATTACTGTATCACAGGTATCTCATATATTTCACTATTCATATAAAACGCGAGTCTTCTATTCTTTCTGCCTTTCCACAATAAATGTACCTAGATAAGATATTGAATTAAGCAAAATGGTCTTAGTTACGTTTATTCTTCCGTGGATGCATACATAATGGGAGTGCGACTGTCAGCTGTTTACATCACAATTGGATTTTTACTTTCTCCACTACGTACAGTAAGTGGAGAAGTATTATATTTCACCCAAAAACTCGATGTCGAGATTTCATTGGAAATATGTTTTGAGGCTCTCTGAATAAAAAAAAAAAGCATTTTTAGAAAAAGGTCCGTGTGTGTGTGTGTGTGTGTGTGTGTGTGTGTGTGTCCGTGTGTCCGTGTGTCCGTGTGTCAGTCTGTGTGTCTGTCAGTCTGTGGGCAACATAACTCAAAAACGAAAAATCGGTTAAAAACTACAGTTGGTGTTTAAATTTAATATCTTTCAAGGATGCGATGCAAAGAGTGAAGAAAATTGCTCCACCCTAAACTACCCTTTACATGGAAAATTTTTCGAAAATTTTGATATTCTTGAAAATTGCTCTAACGATTTTGATTAATATGACATGTTTAAGATACTTGTATGAAAATTGAAATGTATATTTTGAGTTTTCTGGCTATAGCCTATGTAGTCCTATTTACAATGGGTGATTTTTTAATAACTCGTAAACTGTAAGATATAGACCAAATCTTACTCTACAGAAGTGTAGATCTCGCTAAAAGACACGAACTATGTCCAAATACATTTTGTAGTGAACCATTTTGGAGATATTTCTTGTTATTTGTGTCAGTTTTGGAAAACAAACTTTCATCAAATGTAACATCGTTGTTCATTCGTGCAAGGAAAACGGAATCTCAAAGCTTTAAGAGATTTGACTATCGCTCAAAGCCATATTCTCCTTGCACCTGCAAGGAAATAAGCAATAATATAATCCCTGATTTATCTCAACTAACATAAGAAGATATAGGAATAAGTTTGTAAGAATGGCTAGTACAAGACTAGAGAAAGTCATGTGAGTGAAACAAATCATATTTTTTAAGATGTTGGCAATGTCAGATGTTGGAGTTTCTTCTTCTACTTCAATCTATAGGCTTTAGGCCTGTTGCGGCTCCTTTATTTGTTGAATCCATCGTTTTGCTGGTCGGCCAATACTTCTTTTTCCAGTAGGTACATATTCAACAGCTATTTTCGGAGTTCTATCTTGGTTCATATGCTGTACGTGATCCCACCATTTCTGTTTGTATTGATCTACAGCTTCTAACAAAATATGTTGACGAAACAAACTATGTTGAGTTTTTTACTAACGTAACAGCAGATTTACAATAGAACATTTAGTAAATGGGCTACAAGTGATGTCTAGAACGCTAAAGGTAGCTAAATCGGAATAGTAAGTCTTAAACATTACAGCGCTGTAGACCAGAGGTACCAAAAAGTGACACCTCATTCTCCTCTTTTTCCCTCTCCACTCAGTTTGGCTTAGTGGCGTGGTCGTGAAGGGTAAAGGTGAATGGCATTGCGTATTGCGATAATGCACCCGTTTGAGTTTCACAAAATAAGAAAGTCAGCGTCAACATGTCCCGTTAGAAATTCCAACCGGAATGCACCCAGCATTCTTACTTGCCTTCATATCTATTACATCACCAGCTAAGGGTAACTAGGAAGAGGGAAAAGTAACTGCTCCCCCCCGCCTCCCCAGATATCACTGCTGATGACGGTCAATCATGGTGCTATTGGGTAGTAGATTAATGACAAGAGAGTTTGGATGGCTTCTGAAGTGTTGCTGATACCGAAGACTACGTATGTGATTTCTTCTCTTATTGTAGAAATATGTACATGGTTATATAGCGTGGCGTTGGAGATATACTATGAGACACTTGCCAGAAAACAAATGTTCTGGATGTTATGAGAATTCCTATATTATCGAGATATACTTTAGGAAATGTTACGCGACAAAAAGGAAATATGATATGATGAAATTTACTGGTATGTTTCAGCATTCTCCACTTGTTTAGACATTGTTGCAGTAAATCAAATTGTTTACTGGAATTTTCTGAAGCTGTAAGAGGATTTTCATGCGACGAGAATGACCATGTCATCTGCAAAAAAGTATGTCCTAGTATGTTCAATTTTTGGTACATCATAGTTGAGAAAGTACAAAATTGGCCTAAGAATACCACCTTGGGGTATTTCAGATTTGATACTATGGAAAGTGACAAGTTCAGCCTTTTTATTTGATTTGAAAATATATATCGTTGAGGTAAGATTCTAATAGAGTAGCATAAGAATAAGGAAGTAGAACGTTTATTTTGTGTACAAGACCGGTTTGCTATATCTTGTCAAATGACTGCTGTATATCAAGGAAGGCTGCAGTACAGTAGAGAGGTGATTGAAAGTATAATGCTTACTCTTCTATGGGCTTGTTCAATTGTCGCCACCTATTTAGATGCAGTAGACTTCCTCCCCTCAAGTTATTCGTGTTCCCAGTTGCCATCATCACAAGGTAGGAAAGGCTACCCCTGGCCGGGTAATACATTCGTGCCTAAAGAGAACTCAAATCGTGAACATTCATAAATACGGAATAGTTTGTAAACAGCTAAGTTACCAACACCATCTTTGACACATATTGTGCGTTTTAATGAGTTCTAAATTTCTCCTGCAGTTAGTGTTGAAGCTGTAGGGTATGTGTAGCCACATGCTAAGAAGCCAATTTTGAAGCAGTTGTAATCTGGATAGTCAAGCATGAAGCAGGTATCTTTGGCTAACCATGAATTGAGGTGACAATTGGTAGTAGATGTAGATGTCTGGGTAGACAATTATGAAGTAGTCGGTCGGCTACTCAGCTCGGGTCTTATGTCAAGGTCGTATGGGTGCAGAGGAAACGCAGGGATCGGCTTACTTACGCAGAGTAAGCAGAGAAGTGTTGTATTCCACCCAAAAATTTGATGTCGAAATTTTACCAGAAATATGTTTTGAGGCCCCCTGAATAAATAAATAAAAAAAAAAAAAACATTTTTAGAAGTAGGTCCGCGCGCGCGCCTGTGTGTGTATGTGTGTCAGTGTGTCTGTCTATGGACCACATAACTCAAAAACAAAAAGTCGGTTAAAAATCAAAATGAATATTTAAGTTTAACATCTTTTAAGAATGCCATACGATGATTTTGAAGAAAATTCCTCCACCCTAAACTACTACATTGAAAATGTTTCGAAAATATTTTCTCGAAAGCAGCTCTAACGATTTTGATTAAAATGTCATACGTTTAAGATGACATGTATATTTTGAATTTTCTAGCTAGAGCCTATGTAGTCCTGCTTAGTCTCGATGACTTTTGCATAACTTGTAAACCGTAAGAGATAGACCAAATTTTACTATACAAAAAATGTAATCTTGCTAAAACATACAATTTGTGTCCAAATAAATTTGTAGAGTGAACCATTTCGGAGATATTCCTTGTTATTTGTGCGAGTTTCGGACAACTTAAACTTTCAACATCGTTATTCATTTTTTATATGTTAGCAAAGAGAACGGAATTTGAACGCTTTTAAAGATTTGAATATCGCTCAAAGCCTACTGTATTCCCATTTTCTCCTTGCACCTACAAGGAAATAAACAGTAAGATAATTTCTGCAAATGTTTACCTCAACCAACACGTAGAAGATACAGGAATAAGAGTTTGTACGAATGATTAGCACAAGAGTGGAGAAAGTCAGTGAGTGCAACACATTCGATTTTTTAAATAACACTTTATTTGCCGTTTACTGTCTAATCTTGTTATTTTAATTGAATCTAACATAGTATTTCTGCTCCTGAATACAGATTCCCAAACTCAATATTCTTTTCAAATTGTTCCTTCTCTTCACTTGCGTAACTCATCACATTTCCACTAGAGCATTTTTTAAATGTAAGTACTGATATGTCCATTATTAGTCTTCAAAGCTTTTGCTATAGCAGTTTACATTTCTTTTACACTGCAAATACTTATCTACACAACACAATGTGCTAAATCATCGCCATGTTTAAGATGTAGCTATAGATGAAACAAGTGGAGTCAGCTCTTTTATGCCTCTGTTTTGCCTGATGTTATTATTCTAGAAGGCTTAGGAAGAAGCTGCTTCAGTTTTAATATATTATGGTTTACCAGTGTAGCAATTATGCAAAATTCAACCGGAACAAAGAGAAATTAATAGAATATTCGTGGAAAATATAAGTAAACATTCTATTTTTCTTCAATTTTCCATCAGTACGAAACAGTTTGTAAAATTGTTTATTTTTTCTCCGCTGTAAATGATTTGAATTGAGAATACTAGCATTTTCCTGCTGATACCTAATTTACCACATGCTGTATTAAAGCATACTTCATTACGAGCAAATAACAGCAATCCGTTCAGTGCAAATACATGCTTGCAGTTGAACACCACTGCTATAGGTACATAGAGGTATACAACATTTGCATTTATTTAAGGCATATGCAACTCCAAGTGGTATGTGTATCATAAAATGAAGATTTCCAAATAGTGTGCAAGTGTGGCATTTCCGTTGTGGAGTCTAGCGAGGGAGGCGATGGAAATAATAAAGGAAGAGTGGAAATTGGTATAAAATGAGTGTCGAGACGAACAAATGACGGTCAGCTGATCTACTGGGGATAAGAAGAGGATTGTGAAGAAGCTATGGGAAGTTAAACCCTGTCTCGCTCGCTCGCTCTAACAGCCCTCTCCATACATCTCGCCGAAATGGCCTCCCACTACTACCTCCCGTTATCTGCTTACTGCTCCGGCCACGGTTTTATTTATCGCACTGTCCTCTTTCCTTTGTTCGCTTCCTTTTCACGGGATGTTTTGCTTAATACGGCTTGTCCCTTTGCTTCTAGTTTAGAAATAAACACCTGAATTATATACTTGAGCGGAATCTAGGCCAGGGTATTTGGAACAAATTACGTCTCGATTCTGCTGCAGTATATTGGAATTATAGTGACGAGGGTATGTGACAAATTATTGGTTTTTAAATTAAGTGGAAACTGTTCAATCTATGTCTCTTAACAACTATTTATTTATTACTATTATTATTATTATTATTATTATTATTAACTACCCAGATTTTTCAACTTTTTCATATATAGTTTTATAATATTATTGTATATATTTTGTGGAGCTATACACATATAAAGGTCAGATGTATAAGTGCGGGTATTTGTACTGGTAATTGAGAGCAGGGTAATGAACAATATTAATTCAGAATTGGCTATATTTGTGGGTTTAGATTTTGCTTATTAAGATCAGTATGTTTTCAAGTTGGGTAGTACCTTTAAGTAGGCGTGCCACAGAAAACATGACGCAGAGTGGGCGGAACGAGTACTGCGTTGCAATGCCTTCTGCAAGGCCAATGACCTCATCTGTGCCAGTGGGTTGCGTAGTGAAGTATGAAGCAAAAAGGATAGTCTCTCTCAAAGACGTTGTTCATTTCGCGGTGCACTTGCAAGAAAAATTAGATAGTAAACTATGTGATGTTTTGTGGGAACACTGTCACACAAAGGGAAAAACAACTGATAAACTGAAGTAGATACATATTAAGGTACCGTTTATCAAAAGATCTGCACTTAGACACCTAACAACCTGCATATATATATATATTTTTGTTGGGGGGGGGGGGTTCATCTAAATAGTCTTCTTTACCTGCTATGGTCACATCAGAAGCTATGACTGAAACATTTGATGCTGTTTACTCTTCGAATTTTTAAGTTGGGATACTGTAGATTTTGTCCTTTTTAAAATTTATTTTCACACGCACATTCACTCTCACATCCATAATTTCAGACTCTAGAGGGTAGGGAATAATCCCAATAAATAAAAATTCCCACTACAGGCCGGGAATTGAACCCGGTACCTGTGAGTGAGAAAACAGCTTACTAACCACTCAATTACTGAGGAGTTATATGATTAATTTATTGCAGTGTTTTAACGCACATTCTTACGAGTTCGTGTTTTAATGACCTCGGCCACCCGTATCGATAGTCTTTTTGTGGGACGAAGAAGTTGTATAAACTTCGGTGTTAATGAGGAAGTTCCTAAAAACTATGCTGACAATTCAGACTTTGAAATGTTTTTAACAAATAATAATATGAACAATATTCTGAAATGCCACACTGTAATACTGTCAGTTCTTTTCCCACATTAAATACTATAATTTTATCACCGTTCACTTGCTGCTACAAGTTTTTAAAGTGGAAACCAATACTTTCTGCCGTCGTATAACAGCACAATGCACACTTTTGTATGATTAAACGTTAATTGCATTTTATTTTTAGAGATTGGTTTAGTTTTTCAGAAGCTGTTCAATTGAAGCTTTAAATATTATACTAGATGAAAATATTTCCATGTGGGATGAATATAAGATTTGCAGACAAACTTTGTAAATGACATATTTATGTTACCATTTTATATATTCACCTGTCATGTTTTCAGTTTTTGCAAACAATTGCTAAGGAGGTACTCCAAGATAAGGGGAAAGAAATTAAAGGAATATTTAAATATTGAAAGCGGCAAAACTGGAACTGTTCACCCCATGGCCTCTTCTGTTTAGTAGGATGGGTTGAGGTAATGTTAAGGCAGGCTTTTCTAGCCGTGAAAAGAACAGTGTTTTAAACAGTGCGTAATATAGTTTGCTGACTCATTGATATGAAACACTTTAGGAATAGGTACCAATTTTAGGTACGCAGATGTGGATAAAGGTACCCATAATGACAGGGAGCTTTTCTTGACAATTCTAGCCTCATTCTCAGCCAGGTTGACCTCCTCTGCTCCTTGAGCAGCATAATTTTAGCCATCGGGTGAACAGGTTACTCCACCCATATCCCAAAGTATGGCCGAACTGCTGGAGTAACATTACAAGCTACTTGTTCATGTTGGCACTAGCGGAGTATCTTTAGCACAGTGGTTTGTTGAACTTTGGTAAAAAATATAACAAACATATTAAAATTAATGAAGTTAAAATTCAAAGCTGTACTCTTTTAATAGTCTTAAATCTGACACTTCATGATATACCTACTACCATTTTCGATGGCGGCAATAACGTAAACCTTCTTCTCCATATTGGTGAAAGCTGTCATAAATATCGTGGCTATCGCTCAGTTTAACAACAGATTCAAATAATTCTTCACACCTTCCTCTATAAGGCTGTTTTGCATTCTATATTGGTTTAGAGTTCCTTGCTTACCAATCATAGCGAATCTCTTTCACAGAGGCAATTTCAAATCAATTATAATATCGTCCATGGATTTTGAATACCTGGGCTGTATTTCAGGCCAATCACGTAGAGAACTGATACTGGTTGGGTGGAGACAAAGGTGGAAACCTTACGAAGGAAAAGCTTTGCTGCGATCAGGAGAATGTCCACGTTTAAATGGCTAGTGCACTTCGAATACTTTTAATTCAAAATTGTATCCCTCAACATATGTTTGGATCATTTCGAAGTATCACTTGAAACATAAGAAACAAATCAGGCTTAGAGTACGAATGCTCAAAAAAGTGGAGAGTAAATAAACAAGAGGTGAACCTCACAGCTAGGCATCGTTCAGCCCAAATTATCACCATTTGTTGTCGCAAAGAAGATCTCTAAAAACAAATGAAAGCAGAGGGAGGGGGGGTGGAGTTAATCTGAAACAATGGAGTGCTAACATCTGTATCAATAATCCAGTTGGAGCGGGCAGCAACCTGTTTCCCATAATCTCTGATCCCCGCTCACCCACACTTGATATTAAGTTGGGTGGAGAGGAGAGTTTATTCTGCAGGTGATGAGTTGTTGGTGCAAAGCGTCTAATCTCTCCTGCTGCACTGTGTTTTGCATAATGTGCATTATAATGCGCGCACATACACACATACACACTAATACCGTGTACAATGCACAGAGGACATAAGCTGGGAGGATCAGCTTGCCCAGCTACAATACAGGGGGCTATGAAAATCTGCACCGACCGCGCAGTAAACAATACAACAGTTATACACGTGTCTGTGTGCGCTAGCTTTGTAATGCCCCACATTTTTGAGGTGCAAAATAATGAGATGGGTGGATATATGAGCAGATTTAGCTGGCTTTTTTTTATTCCTCCCCTAGAATAGGCCTTTACAAACTGTTTATTTAGGGTGATTTCTCTTCGCTAATCACGGTCAATGAAGAAAGGAACGTTTTGTTTAAAACTTTTTTTTCTGCAGCTACAGATTTATTTTCAAAAGCTAGTTCCATCGCCTTTAATGAAGTCTATGAAACGCTCATACGACTTTCTATACTCATGATAAATGTACATACCTTCGATATAAATTATACTTCTCATATAAAAGGTTCTTTTATCCTCTATCTTAGCCGCGATAAAATGTTTGCAATTTAAGTAAGGTGGACCTAATTTCATGCAATGTGTGGAAACCACATCCATTTATTTATACCAATTACAAATAGTGGTAAGAAATTCGTGGCAAATAAAAGAAAAAATGCAACAATAAATTTGAAAAAATGCCAACATGAAAATGTTCATTCAGGTGCATTTTTCATACTCTTAGCGCTGTGAAATAATAATTTAGCAGAAACTATACTTTAATGAGCTTTATATTGACCTAGAAAGGCACTATCGGAGTGACCCATGGTCGGGTTTGAACCACAGATCTACCAGTTTCCGTCCAGATGCTCTTAATCATTGGGCTACCATGGCAACATGCCGGTCCCACAAACCTGGCTATGGCATTCAATTTTTCAGTGTAACTCTACCTCTCCAAACCTTGTCTTACACATAATTAAGTGTGAAAGAGCAATTAGTTATTATAGTAAGACTTGTTTACAGGTTATAAAACATATAGTGAGAAGGTAGTTACGTTTTTGATAAAACGGTTCTTTTCGTCATATAAGCGATAGTCTGTATGGAGAAAAAAAAATGGAATGAGAAATAAGGTGAAATGGAGGGATAGGGAATTCGAAGGATGTAGTTACTCTTTCTCACACTGGTCGCCACTGGGTCGCCACGACCCAGGAGATCTCGAAAAAATCCATGGATCAGGAAGATCGGCCACGGGAATGGAGCCAAAGGCCTCTTGAATGCGGATTACAGGCGCTTGAGTCATCCCGCTTGGTGATTATGGTAGTAAATATACATTTTTCGTCCTAAATTCAGTTATTGGCTCTGAGATCCTGGTTTTAACAATGAAAAATATTACAAAATACATCCATACACAGATTTCACTTTACCTGTGTCTATCAAGAAACATACAAAAGTACATTTTGTCTGCATATTTTAGTTATTCAAAGGAGTTTTTTTTTTAAATTTGTATAGACCCTTTTTAACTTCTTTGATGCTTTGGCTGTACTGCGACAGCAGGCTTTTATTAATTTTCATATGGAAACGGCCCACATTCTACTTACAGAGTCTGCGAAGGATAGAAGATACTTCTAATCAAACAGAAGTTGGGACGTACAGGTGGAAATCGAACCAGGGGACCTCTGAGTTGAGAAACTAGAACTCTGGTCTCTCGATTACACAGGTGATAATCAGTTACTAATGCAAAATTTGACTATTTCGTTTGATAGGGTATGATAAGGTATGCATCATGGTAGATAACGACAGTTCCTATCTGTATTATGAATATTACTTCTGTGGGTGACTGTGATTGTGCTTTGATTTTAGGTAGAAGTTAACAAAGGATATCCTCAATACATAAAATAGAGCCCCAAGTACTATAATCGCCACTGAGAACATCTTTCGGTGCACAAATGATCACGGAGCTGAAAGTCCCTAAAGCTAAGAATTCAATTCTCTCTTTGTCTCCTAATTTTGAGTAATTGAAACAGGCGATAACAAATGGATGATGGCCTTTCTAATACACAGAGAGACCCAAAACAGCATTTCACTCGTGTGAGTATAACAAAAGGAAAACGATGGCTGCAGAAGCTATAAAAATTATGTCGCATAAAAGTGGAGCATGCATTACTTGAACTTTCTTAACAGTTGGATTAATATCGGATGATTTCGCACGAAAATCTTTGTACTGTATTTTAGGAATGTATCATTGCAATATCAGAATTCTTTTCAGATTTTTCTTTTCACAAGGTTTGAAAATCTAACGCCATACTCAATGTTCTGCAGAGGTTTCTCACTAAGACGGGAGATACTGGCTAGAGATCTCTTATCGTTAATGGTATAGGCTATCTTGGTTAGCGCTGCTCTGATGCATCTCCTTTAGTGCAATTACGAAAGAATCCATGTTTCACGTAAGATTCAAATTGTACCCTGTTACAACTGTCTCCCTATACGCCATGCCAATAATACATGTAAACTGTATGTTTGCTAACTATAAGTATGGAAGTCGCTACTTTAATTTACTGCTCACATATTAAAGCGCCATGTACGAAAAGAAAAAGAAAACAATAACTATTACTTATTTTCAAATATTTTGACTCTCGTCAAATGCCCACTTTAGCTTTGGGTTTTCGTGGTTTTTCCTGGTCAGTAGGAAATGCTGAGGTGTTTATCTACCACAATTTCCTTTCCATCATTTCTTTTTATCTCGTGTTTTAGATGTGCTTCTAGGTCCCTTGACATAGGACCCTGCCAAGCACATGGCAAAACTGTTTGCTCAAGACAAAGAGTATTTTTCCCTGGACACTAGAGGGCTGCTTGGACAAATGAGTCATTCAGACTGTCTATGGGTAGCTTCAGTCGTGGGATGGTTCTTCGAGCTACGAGCTGATTGGGACTTCCACATGTTTCTGACTGTAGCCGCTGGTGGTTCCTTCACGCTATTTCAAAGTGTATTCTGCAAGTTATTCATTGAAATGCCTGATTTTTCTATATATTCATGTTTTATAATTATTAAGGCTCGAAAGTTGGGACCTAGTGCGGCTAAGGGACCAGTATTCAATGTCAAGAAATACCTACCTATACAGAGTACACATTGGTTGGGTTCGTTTGCATAATTCCTGCAACCACAGTCGACCGCAGGGCACAATGGGCCTCAAGTTCTGAGTCTTAATCATGTATTTTCATACAAAGATTTCAGTTAACATTTTGTTGCAAACATGGCCACTTAGGATGCGATATGTCACTTATTTTTTATATTAAATACTCTTTGCATGACCTCAGGAGAAAGGAAAGAACGTATGCACACGCTCCAAAGGAACTCGTTGAATTATTTTAGGATTCAAACATGGTTAGTACAATATTTTTGTTCAATATGTTTTATTGAGAACTGTAGTTTTCCTGCAGTGAATTTTTTACATTTCTTATGGTTTCATATTATATAACTTTGGATTAGAATGAAAAGGGTTTTGTGGGCCGTTCTTGAAAATTCCATTCAATACCTCTAATATTTTAATCAAAATCGTCAGTAAATTTTAAGAAAATGTGATTAAACTGTTTGCTTTTAAAGGCTCGTTTTAGGAGTAGGGGTTTTCTTTAAAACCTTCTTCTGGTAGCATTCTTAAACTGGGTTATAAAATTGTTTTCGCTTTTGGGTTGTTGTTTAGAGATAATTATATTCGTATCCAATTTAATTTGCATCTATGCTTAGGTTAAATCTCGATATTGAATTTTTTAATTTAATGTAATGCTTCAACGAGGTGCCTATCTTGGAAATAAATTAAAATTACATGAACAGAACGAGATACAACCGCATTTCCGGTGTATAAATGCTTTGGTATTTTTGAAAAGATGTAGGAAGTACAACAATGAAGGAAGCTTCTCTCGTTAGTGGTCAAGGCTAATTCTGTTCATAACAGATGGTGGAATAATGTGTGAGGCTGCCCCATAGCTCAGTTGGTAGAGCACCCGTCTGCTGTCCAAGAGGTCCCCGGTTCGCTCCCCGGCAGGAGGATAGGAATTTTTCTCCAGTCAAGATTGTTCCTTATCCTCCTCAGAGTCTGCAACTATGAATGTGTGTGTGAATTCAACGCTAAAAAATCCCCAATGTTGACCTTATTGTTACCACTTTCCTTTAAGTGTGCTTAAAAACGACAGCTCCATATCAGTAGATTTACTGGCATGTAAAAGAACTTCTGTGTGACAAAATTCCGGCACATCGGCTACATGTTATCCTGGCAATTGACAGCGTCGTTCAACAACATAATTTAATTTTAATTGCCGATAGGCAATATGTTCCACAAGAGAGGCCTCCGATATGACCTTTGGAGTAAAAGGCGGAATATAAACGGAGCAATAAAAAATAATATTTGTAATCCAAAGTTTTGCCATATGACCTTTCCATTCACATGTGAGGTATGAAGTATTTCTGGACGTTCTACAAATCGGCGAAAACACACACACACACACACACACACACACACACACACACACACACACACACACACACACACACGTACACTCTCTCTCTCTCGCTGGAAAAATTCCTTCCTATATTTTCTCAAAATATAATAAGGGATATCATTAACATTTTATTTATCTTTAAACTTTCTCTTTCTTTTAATGGTAGTACAGGAATAGCACCAGAACTCTTGCACGAATGAATATTATTGATTAAATGTTCCTTAGCTAAGCTGTGTAAAATTTTCTGCCAATGCATAAATTTTATTGTCATATTCTGATTTATTCAAGTTCGTGTAACGTCTTCTAAAGGCTTTAATTGGGAGACGGGTTTCCTTTGGTAATGTACATTTTAGTTACAGCACACAGTCACATTTTCTACTTTAACTGCTTTAAAAACGAAAGTAAATATGAAATGTTCTTCAAACAACTGTATATGATGTCAGAGTATCAGTTTATATCTAAATCTTTGGAACCAAAACCAGTGAAAATTTGAAATGCAACATTTACTCAAAATCTAATTATCCGACTAGTGTGACCTTTGACCTCAACTGCTGAATTCGGCAACAGTGGGTCACTTAATAATAACTGACATTTTGACATAAAAAGTAATTCTTGTGTTGAAAACGCTCCCCAGCCCTCATCCTATTTGAATTCTAGATGCAATAATATTAACCGGGCTTGTGGGCCGTGGTCTATTGGGTTCCTTCTTCTTCCCAAACGTTTCGTCTGCGACTACGGCAGACATCTTCAGTGGCGGCGAGGTCGAAGTTTCCTAGTGGAGATTTCAGCACCGACTGTGCTGGTCACCACCAGAGGTGCGGTATTTATGTCGGCGGCTGGAGGGGAAGTACGTTGTGATAGGTCCGGGTGGTCAGTGGGCTGGACTTGTACCAGTGGAGTACTACAAGGAGCTGGCGTCTGATTGGCTCTCCTTCATTGGAGCTCGCTGCGTCTGCACCTCGATTCTGCGGGACCATTGGGAGCTTGGAGTGCTTGGACTGCTTGGATCCTCGATTCAGGGGAATAAGCGGGAGAACGACCGCGGCGACGTGGTGGTGGAGCTAAAAACTACGCACCTACTCAGGTGAAAGCACAGTTTCGCGGCACGCTGCAAGACGTTTGACAGCAAACGGTAGCGTGTCGCACCAGTCATCACTTGCGCTTCTTCGACATCGATCCTGCTCCCGGAGGGGTGCGAGCAGGTACATAGCGGAGCCAGGTAACTATACCCCTTCCTTCATCACCATTCCCGACTCAGACAAACTGACTGACGGACCACGTGACTACGGGCTTGCAAGGCTGCAGCCAAAGGTGAGGACCCCTGGTCCAACACCTCAAGCCGTAATGGCTTGCCCAGGCGCCTCCTCCTCTAAGGAGGGGGTCCGGTCCTCTGCAAGCAGCCGGAGGGCAACCGTGCTGACCGACGGACCAACAACATCATCATCATGCATCTCTGTCCCCGAGGCGGTACCACCTGCGCGTAAAAAGCGCAAGTGTTCTGCCCCGCGACAGGTCATAGATAGTGAGTCACCACCACTGGTTTCCTATCATCCCTTCTCTCCCTCTGACTCAGAGGCAGACATGGATACTGACACCGAGGGCTTCACTGAGGTGAAGGGACGCCGGAGCAGGCGTAACTCCACGGGCTCTCAGCAGCAAGAACCACAGGTTACTACCCAACCCCCAACCAAAGGGGGGGAGAAAATACCGCCAATAGTAGCGGATGCTTTCAAGGAGCATACAAAAACCATGCGGCTCCTAGCTTCGCGCCTGAAAAGACGCTTTGAGGCAATAAGGAGGCCACGGAAAGTCAACATCAAGACCTCCTCACTTGAGGATTTTGAGGCAGCCAAGGCTGTACTTCGGGAATTAAAAATCCCGTTTTACAGTTATTCGCCCATACGTCCTTATGTGGAAAGGCGAATAATCAGAGGCCTTGCCTCCGACTGCTCTACCGAGGAAGTCAGGCTGGCACTCCTCGAAGAACATGACATTACAGCAACAGTGGCCCAGCTGAAGAAGACTATCACCTCCGACAGAGGACCTGAAAAGGTGCCCATGCCACTGTTTCTGGTCGTGGTGGACAAAGTGCGCGACCAACAAGTTCAGCCCATTGACACTGTGCGTCACCTAATCTACACTGCCGTAAAGGTGGAACGCTTTTACGGTAAGGAGGGTCCCGTGCAGTGTCGCAATTGCCTGGGATTTCACCATTCCAGCATGGCATGTGAGCGCCCGCTCGCATGTCTGCGATGTGGTGGAACCCACAGAGTGCAGGACTGCCCTAAGCCGGATACGGACAGGGAATGCGTCAACTGCAAAGGCGCGCACTGCAGTGTCTACAAAGGATGCGCGACGCGTCTGAAAATCATAGATAGCCGTCGCAAGGGACGTGCGGAAGCGGCAGAGGTCCGCCCCGGCGTTTCCTTCTCATACGCCCTTAATAGGGCAGAAAAGACACTGACCCAGGCAATAGTACCTGCCCCTGCCACGACTGAAGTTTCGGCACCACCTCCAGGCCATACAGAGGAGTCTGTTGTGGCCAATGCTCCTCCTAAACCTAAGCGGCGAAGGAAACACAAGAGCAAGCGTCAAGCCGCGGAGAGAGCAAGCACAGCTCCTCAACAGCCTCCCAAGGCGCCGGCAGAGCAGTCCACTGAGGCAGCTCTGGCACCAAGGGATACTGCTGTTACAGCCGGCCCACAGGTGACACCTGTGGTCCCCACTGTACCCATGACCCCCCCTGCATTAGGGGGAACGCTCTCGCAGGCGGATCTGGAGGAATTTCAGGACCTAACCCTGTGGTTCAACAACATAATTAACAGAATCTTGCCTGCACTTCGTAAATTCAAGCTGCAATACGAAAGCCCTAACCTGAGCCCCATGCAGAAGCATGCCCTACTGGTCCAAACCCTGGCCCAGCTGTTCCCTAACTCAGCCAAGTAATGGCCTCCAGACTTGTCCGGAGACCATTCAGGGCTGCGTTCTGGAACGCAAATGGCATAAGGGGCCATTACCCAAGCCTTGTTGAGTTTGTGCAGTCGTATGGAATTGACATTCTGATGGCCTGCGAAACCCACTTGGATGCTGCAACCAACTTCTCGCTGCCGAGTTACGTCACCCATCGGTCTGATCGGGTCGGCCGACCGGGGGGCGGTACAGCCATTTTCATCAAGAACTACATCACTCACACATCCTTCCCTATCCCACCACTACAACACGTGGAGGCCTGTGCCATTAGGCTTGCCATTGGCGGGGTGGACACGGTGTTGGTAGTGGCATACGACCCTCCTGATAACCGCTTCTACGAAGCTGATATTAACACCCTCCTGAACCTGCATCCTGCGGTTTGCATCGCCGGCGACCTCAACGCTAAGCATGCACATTGGCATAGCCGCGCTACCAATGCCAAGGGGCGAGGGCTCTACCGCCTGATCAGCGGTAACCCAAGCATTCTTGCGCATGGACCGAGAGGACCTACGTTCCATCCGGCACGAGGGAGGCCAGATGTGCTCGATATCATGGTCACCAAAAACATCCCTTTTCATCTAGACCTCTCAGCGGTCAATGAATTGGACTCCGACCATGACCCTGTCTTGGTGGATTCCAACATTGACCTGCCAGCTCTGGTCAGTCCAGACTGGACATACGAGGTCGACTGGGATGCAGCCATCCATGAACTCAACCAGTCTGTGGACCCGCGTCCGCGTGTCGATTCTATCGATACACTGGAGGCGGCAGCCACGGCATTCTCCCAACACATCCGGGATGTAGTGCGTGCCCACACGCACCGCATTCCATCCGACATACCTAACCCTCGCACCATTCCCATCGAACTCAGACAGTTGCTCAAAGCCAAAGCAACTGTCCGAAGCCTCTGGCAGCGTTTCCGCCATCCCAGGATACAGGCCGTCTACCAGCGGTTCAAGTCCCTGTCACGACGCCTGCTGCGTTTACACCGCAAAACAGCCTGGGAAAACACGATGGCAAACGTAGACCTCTCCGAGAAACAACCATGGCGGATAATTAGGTCCCTTAGAAAGGACAAAAATGCACATCAGCATCCTCTACATGGCACTCGCGGGAGACTCTCTTTTGAGCCCCAAGAGAAAGCCACGGCTTTCGCAGACCATCTAGAGTCCCAATTCGAACCCCGGGAAGATGTCCAGGACGAAGACTTTACTGAACTCGTGGAGGCGACGGTAGATTACCTCTATGAGGCACCTCCGCCGCCACGCGCAGAGATCCAAATCCCCTTAGTCACCCCAAGACAGGTTGCTTCTGAAATCAGAAGATTAAAACCTGGAAAATCCCCTGGTCATGATGGCGTCACGGCGCCCATGCTCCAGCACCTTCCCCGAAAGGCCGTAGTCCACCTGACGAGGATTTATAATGCATGTCTGCAGCTTCGTCACTTTCCTACTTGTTGGAAGGAGGCGAGGGTGGTCTGCATTTTGAAGCCCGGCAAGGACCCGGTTTTCCCTTCCAATTACCGTTCCATAAGCCTTTTACCTATCGTTTCAAAAATCTTTGAACGATTATTCCTATCCCGCCTCACTCCTCTCTTCGAGGAAAGGCAACTTATCCCGGATCATCAGTTCGGTTTCCGTCATGGACATTCCACTACACTACAGCTGCTGCGGCTGGTTGAGAAGGTTGCCCTGGGTTTCCAGGAAAACTTCAAAACAGTCGCGGTGCTTCTGGATGTAGAAAAAGCCTTTGCAACCACATGGCACCAGGGGTTACTGTACAAACTCAGAGAGGCTGAAATCCCTCCCCCCTACCTCACCCTGATTGGTAGCTTCCTTCGGGATCGCTCTTTTCGGGTGCGGGTGGAGGGGAAGTTGTCCTCGGTCAGACCCATAGCGGCTGGAGTTCCGGAGGGTAGCGTGCTATCGCCGTTGCTCTTTGCTGCCTACATGTCTGACCTACCCGTGGAACCGCATACTGTTACGTGCCAGTATGCTGACGATGTCCTCATACTGGCACAGAACAAAAATGTTCGGTACTGCTTCCCTCCACTTCAGCGACAGCTCGACGCTATCGGCAGGTGGAGTGAACAGTGGAGAATGGCCATTAGCCCGCAGAAGAGCCAAGCTCTACTACTGGGCAAAGTTCGAAACTGGCGGCCGGGTGTATCCCTGGCAATGCGGCGGAGAAGAATCCCTTGGGTTAACTCTGCCAAATACCTGGGGGTACTACTTGACCGTGGTCTAACCTTCACTCCACACGTCAGAACAAAGGTCGGTCAGGGACATGGCGCCCTGAGACAGCTATATCCCATACTCCAATCAACCATGCCCACATACCTGAAACTACGCTTGTACCGTGCGATCGTCCCGCCCCTGATCCTGTACGGGTGCGAGGTCTGGGGTACGGTGGCTCGTTCCACCATCCGCAGGCTGCAGACCGTACAGAACAGGGCGCTTAGGATGATCTACGGTACCGACCGTAGGTTTCCATCACACATCCTTCACACTCATTCCGGCATCCCATACATTGTGGACGTAGTGCGGGACAGGACTCGCACAATGTATGACAAACTCATACCTCACCCAAACCAGCTGGTGAACAGCCTGGGGCAATATGACCATCGCCTCCCTAGGCGGAGACAGAGCTACCGTCTACCCAAGGACGCCCTTGGCTGGTAGGTACCGCTTTGCCTTCATCATCCTTCACACCTATCACCTATTCCCCTCGGTTTCCTGTCACTGGCACTGCATTGCTCGCCGGCCAAGGCTGACGAAGTAATCAGTAGGGAAAAGGTCGCTTGGATGGCTAGACATCCAAGATCCGACAGATCCCGCCGCCAGTGACAACACAGGAACCCACCCTGCACCATCAGACATACAAAGACAAAAAAGCCTGTTACATATACCAACCTATACCACCACACGGGTAAATCCGTATTTAAACGGATAGGTACCGTGGCCACCTTACCATCCGCCTGGGTTAACCCAGACGACTAGTACTCACTCCTGGACTCCTGGTCTGATTGGCTGGAGAGGGGTTCTGGATTTTTGTTTTTGTTAACGCTGTTTGCCATATTCTGTTGAGTTTAAGTCCTTCTTCTTTGCGATTGATATTATTTTTGTGCTTGTGTATTTCAATGGCTTCACGGAATAAGCGAGAATAGTAGTGGGATGTAGATGCCAGAATATCTGTGTTACCATATTGGATGATGTGTTCCCCTTCTTCGAGTATGGCATGTTCAGCAATTGCTGATTTTTCAGTTTGACCCAAGCGACAATTTCTTCTGTGTTCTTCAATGCGGGTTTTTATACTACGTTGTGTGGTTCCGATGTACACCTTGCCACACGAACAAGGTATTCTATATACTCCTGCGGTGGATAGAGGATCCCTGGGGTCTTTGGCGGAACGGAGTATGTTACAAATCTGTTTAGTGGGCTTGTAGACGGTGTCAATGTTGTGGCGTTTAAGTAGTTTGCCTATGCGGTCTGTGACTGATCTGATGTACGGTAAAAAGGCCTTGCCCTTCCTATTGTTTGCGGCTGTTTCTGTGATGTTGGGACCTTTACTAGGATGTAATGCTCTCTTAATTTCTCGTTTTGCGTAGCCATTAGAGTGGAGCGCTGACTCTAAGTGTTGAAATTCCTGGTGTAGAACTTGTGGTTCGCAAATGCGTGTAGCTCGGTCTGCCAGAGTTTTAATCATAGCACGCTTTTGTTTCGGATGGTGGTTGGAGTTCTTGTGAAGGTAGCGGTCTGTATGGGTCGGTTTACGGTACACCTTGTGGCCTAGTGTGCCAATCTGTTTTCTGTTCACCATGACATCCAAAAAGGGCAATTTGCCGTCTTGTTCCTTCTCCGGTTAATATTATTGCATCTAGTATTGACACCGGCCGTGAAAGCCTTAGAACTTATTTGAATTCTCTTCGTAATTTGGAAATAAAGCAAATCAGAGAGAGAGAGAGAGAGAGAGAGAGAGAGAGAGAGAGAGAGAGAGAGAGAGGGGGGAAAGAAACATGGCTTTTTTATTTATTTTATATATCATCTGCCCCATAGCATGTAGTTGTGTCACATGATTTATATTACTTACTTTAGCTATCGTATTATGTCACAATATTATAATAGTTCAAACTTTAAAATGTTTACATATTGAACAAATGACCCGCAATATTTGTTTACAATGCCACTGTGGTTTATTGGCAGTTCACTTCACTTCTGGTTCTCGCTTTGAAAACACTGCGATACTGATTCAATAAAACTATAGCACGAGTACAGAAACAGCGACATAATTCCATAATGCTTAATCAAGCTTTCAGAGGCTAACCAAAGTAGATTTTGCTTTTTGGACATGTGTGATGTATGCAGCAAGTTCAATATGTGACCCTTGATATCTAAAGATTTATGCAGGAGGAATTGGAAAAGGCATTAAATGCAAATATTAAAATCTCATCGTTTTCATATAAAACTTAAGAAATAATACTTAAGAAAAATTCCATCAGTAGCATACGAGTAATTCAAGTTCATAAAGTGAAAAATGACGTATCTGTAAAATATTATTTAAATTTTGATTTCCATTGTTTCAGCTTCTCCATGATGTACCTGAAACTTGCAGTGAGTGTTACAATATATTATTTTATTATAGTAGTACTTTAAATACCTATGTGCCTGAGATTCTATTTGAGGAATTTTTTCCTATAGTATTGCATTCCCCCCCCCCCCCCCCCCCAAAAAAAAATCAATGTTGAGATATCGCGTTTAGAGACATCCTGAAAGAAGAAACGTTTTTAAATAAACTACAGCACGCGTTTTATGTGTGTGTATGTGTCTGTAATATGTTTAGAGGCCCCTTGAATCTGAAAATGCATTTTTAGAAAATGCTCTGCGCGTGCGCGTGCGTGTGTGGCGTATGTGAACAGCGTAAGTCAAAACGAAAAGTTAAAAATCGAAGTCGGTATTTCAGTTTAATATCCTTCAAGGATGTGACACCATGGTTTTGTAGAAAATTTCTTCACCCTAAACTACCCTTTACATGGAAACATTTTCGAAAATTTTGATTTTCTCAAATATAGCTGTAACGATTTTTATTAAAATGCATCATGTTTATAATATTTTTATATATTTTTATGGCAAATGAAGTCAGTCTTGGTGGCTTAGTTGGTTAGACGCTGGCCTACTGATCCCAAGTTCCAGGGTTCAAATCCGGCCCAGACCAATAGTTTTTAAGTGTGCTTAGAAACGTCAGCTCCATGTCAGTAGATTTACTGGCATGTGGAAGAACTCCTGTGGGACGAAATTCCAGCACAGCGGTGACACTGATGTGACCCTGACAATTAACAGCGTCGTTAAACAACAAAATAATTTAATGGCAAATGAACTGTATATTTTGAATTTTCTGGCCATAGCCTATGTGGTCCTGTTCATTCGTGATGACTTTGCATACGTGGTAAACCGTGAAACAAAGAACAAATCTTGTTATACAAAAAATGTATGTAGATCTCATTAAAGCACACAAGTTATGTACATTTTTTTTGATTTATTTTTTTTTTTTTTTTGGATTGAGCAATTTCGTAGATATACTTTGCTATTTGTGTGAGTTTTGCAGTTCTCAAACTTCTCTCAAATGGAAGATATTAACTTTAACTGTTTCTCGTGCTAAGAGAACGGAATTTCAAAGTTTTAAAGGATTGAACTATCGCTCAAAGCCTATTGTATTCCCATATTTCCCTTGCACCTATCAGATAATCAGCAGTAAGGTGTTATGTAAACGTAAAGTTTCTGACTATCAAAATAGTCACTTATTGAGAAGCTTGAATTTAGAATTAATTAAACCTAGAATTTTTAGTAATAACATAAATAACATATGCTGGAGGAGTATAAGAAGGAAATGAGCTTAATTTCTTGGTGTTCAGGTAGTACTTTAAAGCTGGTTAAGTAATATTCAAGTAGCTATTACGACTCCTCTCCATAGTGCTTGCCGCCTGTGGTGCGAGGTGTTTGCGGTACTGGTATGGGGAATTTTTCTAGTTCTGGCGCAGAATAACTAGTTTCCTAAAGTCCTTGTTGATCAAGTAAGAAATTGGATGAAGTAGCCTCTCCAGTCCCTGAAACCTCGCCTAGCAGGTATAGGGAAGCACAACGCAACCCCAATATTGCTCTGCATTAGATGTTCTGTGTGAAAGGAGGCAGATCATGCGGTAAGCCTTGACTAACGCCGAGGTTGCAGAAATTTAGCTTTGTTTCAGTAATAACATAAATGGAATGGTCAGTGTTTTGGTTTCTCAATCCTGAGATCTTGGGCTCAATTTTTATTATAACTATTCCCTATTTTCCTTAGAGTCTGACAGTGTGAATGTGGGAGTATATGTGAGTGTATTTCACGTCGAGCCAGCTTTAAATAGCCTATAGTGAACCAATAAGTTGTTTCTCAAGTCAATGTTTCCGATAAACCCTCATAGTTAAGGAGAATTAAACAAATGAAACGAGCAACAGATCTAAGAGAAGATTGAAATTAGCTCTTTTTTTTTTCTTCTTCTTTACCTGATTACCCTCCCCTTATGTGGGAATTACACCCCCTAGGACTTACAAGGCAATGTCTAGGGTCAGACATCTGTCTGGGAGCAGAGGTGCAGAGTGAAGACCTGGAAGCGGGTAGTCAGTCAAGCACCAGGTATGATAGTGAGGAGAAGGTTGATATGAAATGCAGGCGAAATCGATGATTGGAAATGTGATAACGGAGCAATTGGTGGAATAAGTGGCGGGGGAAACCGGAGAACTCGGAGAAAACCCACCATTACGCCGCTTCATCCACCACGAATACTGCATGCGGGTCCCTGGTATTGAACCCGGGCCACTTAGATGGTAAGGAACGCTCTAACCGCTCAGCTACGGCGACACCTCAAATTAGTTCCCAGAGGAAATTATAGAATACATAAACAAAATTGGAAAAATAATATAATTAGAAAACTAGAATTTTTCGCAGAGAAATTTGATTAAGACTAGCAAATGACGAGAAAATAGTTGTAATTTGAATGAAGTATCTATTAGTTAAGAGATTAGTATGAGTGGAACAATTTTTTGAAGTTATAGAATAATGAAACGTACCAATATGCTAACAAGGAAAAAGTTCAAATAGACTAAAACAAAGAACTTTAGAAAATATAACGTGGACACGTAAATAAGACCTCATAGTGCCAATGTTTATAAGTATGGAGGAAAGAAGTAGAAGTTTATTTGTAACATTTTGGGGAAAATAAACTATGAGATTATAGTTTTTGATATTACAAGAATATTTCAGCAAACCTTATACATTTCAACTAACTGGATGTTTACCTTACAAGTGAAGGAAATCTAATTCAAGAAATGAATATTAATTTTTAAAACAGGAACAATATTTGGCACATTAATGATTCGGCGTGAAGAAATAAATCCATGAGAAAGGAAATAAAGGCTAACATTTATAAAGAGTTTGTTCGACAAATAATGACTTATGACTTGGAAACAGGCGCAATGACCACAAGATCACCACAAATGAAGGAACCAATCGAAATGAGAGTGGGAAAAGAACAGTTGGGAAGAAGTGAAGATACTAGAGATGTGTAAAATAAGTATGCCCAAATTTATACGAAAGAGGGAAGGGCGGATTTGCCTTCACCCGCTGTTCGCTGAGTTATGACGCATTCATGGGACTTAGAAACAAACCTGTCTACTGATTGGTTACCTGAATGAGGAAGGGGAAATGTTTCGTACACAAAACGGAGAAGGTAGGGTAAAACAGTATATGACGTCATTAGTTCATTAGAGAAGACTTTGTGCACCACTGTGTAAGATCCAACGTGTTACAATGAGTTGCAAGAAGGAAGAAACATCTAGAATGTCAAAGAAAAGAAAATTGCACGAAAATTAATGTCAAGCGGCCCGGGTTCGATGCCAGGCAACCGCATGTGGAATTCGTGGTGGACGAAGCGGCGCTGGAGCGGGTTTCCTCCGGGTTCTCCGATTTCCCCCGCCATCTTCATTACATGTATCATCAGTGTCACCGTCTGCGGTGCCGTAGTAGTAAAAGCGGGCGTTAAACACTACAAAAACAACCAACACCCCAGAACGGAAAAGAAATCCAAGACGGCCAAAGAGAGAGAAAGGAGGGCTTGATTCACCTATAGAACTGGCGACTACACCTAACACAAAGGGAATAAGTAGAAGATAGTGGAAGAAAATAATAAACTTGGTGGTTGCTATTTGTGTATGCAGAAATTATTTGTTTAATTTAAACCTTTGTGATTAATTATCATAATCATAACCGTAACCCCGTGACACAACAGCCTATCCGGGCCAAGGTCTACCGCCCGACCGCTGCGTCCCTCACCTCTGTCCACCACACACCTCATGAGTGGTGTACAGTACTCTGGAGGTGGGACGTGGTTAGCGCTCCAATCCCTCCCTGTCGGCTATGCGATCTTCTTGATCAGAAGCCACTACTTTTCAATCAAGTAACTCCTCAATTGGCCCCTCAGGAACTTAACAAGGTTGAGTGCACGGGAGAAAATCCCCACGCCGGTACCGGGAATCGAACCCGGGTCCCCCGCTTGGTAATCAGCAGCGCTACCACTACGCTAAGGAGACAACCTATCATAATCATGTCAATAACTATATTAATTATTTATGCGTGCATTTATTTATCTTTTTGTCAGAATCCGTAATTCCTAAAGGTCATGAATGGAAGGAAAAATTAATTTTATATCGCCAATGCACGTGTTGGGAAATTCAATCACGCCGTGCCACAATTTAAAACCATCCCTGGCTCCCAAATGCAGTGTATGTGTTTTTAATAAACACCCCTGGGATTTCGGCGGAAATCACTTTGCGCGGCTTGCATTGCATCGTTTTTCTCTTTCTCCCGTACATACGTACCTGCAGTAATTTTATCTGGGAGCAGAAGAGTGAAGCAAGGTGTGAATCTGGGAAGCCAAAAAGCCCCTTCGTCACTTAGATTAAAAAGAAAACCGCGATTCATGAAAAAAATCCTAGGGATATTCAGCATTTGCAATAGATCCGGTTTAATGCGGGGTGGATCAGCTCTAAATCCGGAAAAACACAAAATGGCGATAGTGCTCTGTTTTTTTTTTTTTTTTTTTTATTTACAGATGTTGCAGTAGGTTGCAGTTGTAATAATTAGAGTGTGTGGGGTTGTGTGTGTATCTATGGAGATGGGCACGTTTAACGAGTAATCAAGTTTAATCCTATTGAAGAGGATTTCATCAATGTGTGATATGAAAATACAGTGCTGCCAACCGCACTAACAATGCAGGACAGAAAAGGGGAGAGAATAAAAAAGGAGGGGATGGCTCGCCGTTGCTGATTGGTTGCATCGTGGAGCTCTACCTGATACGGCTACCCGGCACAGCGAATTATACGGAATTATTTAGCAGCTTTTGGGAGCTAAAACATTAATTAAACAAAGCTGCTATACCTGCCCCCTCTACTGGCAAAGCGGTAATATCAGCTTCCCTCTACTGTAATCATTGGAGCTTTCCACGGGATTTGGGGTCCTTATTTTTAATTGTGTGTAAATGTGATCCTGGGCAGAAGCCCCCTGGATCTGTCATCAAAACCTATACCCCGTGTACAGTCCACGCTAAATGAATACACATACACATACATAGGATCATTTCATTTGCCTTTTTTTTTTTTCTCGTTTTTTAAACAGTATCGAACCCTCGATGGAGTGGCTATGAAAATATACGCTATTATAAACCTATCTCTCTTGGGGTTTCTATTAACGTGGAGCGCAAAAATTATTTTCTTTTTTTCCTTTACTGCAACATATAGCGAGACTAAACCTGGTTTATTTCACTTTTCTCGTTATAAGCGTTCATCTGCATGTACACGTATGTTGCTAAATTGTAACTCTTTTTGCTTCCTCTCACTTTTACTGAACGATGTATCGAATACACGGTAATTATTACACAAATATTTAGCTCCATGGAATCATTATTAATGTTGTGCTGAGCTCGTTATAAAATAGCATTTCGTGTTTTAGTGTTCGCAAGTAGCAATTATCGATAACAATATCAAAAGCATTATTTATCTGGAGCATTCCACTAGCCAGGGAAATTATTCAAACAACACAAAAACCACTCGCGTATTTTATAAAACAATTTATTGAATATGTTTTTAATAATAGTAATTGATGCAAGAAGGGATAGTCTTGTTGACTATGGCACGAATGAACTGCGGTTCATGAGACAATTTTTACGAGTGTCACATTAAGATTACTCGTAAATTATAGAATCTTAGCACTATAAATTTAAAAAAATCAAGCACACTCGGCTGGCATTAGCTAGAATGCCCTCATATGTTATGAGACTTTAGATTCTCTCTCTGAATTTCATGTATTACCTGGCATGTTGAACCAATGATCTGGATACTATGCATTCCTTCCTGGGAGAGAAATGAGCAGGTGTTACGGACTGTGACGTAGACTACTATCAGCACAGCATAGTAAGCTACTCTGTATATAATAATGCTCCCTGTATTTAGCAATGTACAGAATGTTTTTCATCTAATTGTTGAGAGTAAAGAACACATCAAAGTGACTTGACTGCTCTATATAAGCCACTGTTTATAAAGCTAGGTTTATATAATCCATATTATTGTAGGTATTTTGCATAATATTATTTTATTTAATTCATGTCAATGTTACACCATAGCATGATCTTAAAAACGTTTTTCTTCGCTACTTTAGCTTCCATATCTATTGAACAACTGTAAATCGCTACGAAGATTTCAAAAGAATTGCGAATTAGATGAAAACTTCATTTCTGCAACATTTGATCGTTATTTGTTCTTACTGACACGAGTTGTAAATTGGAATCCTCAATACTGAGTGCCCAATCTTTGAACTAAATAGTTTCAATGATACATTGAGGCAGTTCCTTCAAGAATCACTTGAACTATAAAGTAGTAGTTGTCTTAAATAACGTTAAAAGAGGATTTCGATACTCCGATATCAGTTGAGTAGTTGTATTTCATTTCATCCAAGGTTTAGATGTGATATTTCAACGAAAAAAAATGTTTTGATATTTTCTATTAAAAAAAAAGAAGAAGAAGAAGGAAGAAGAAGAAAAGAAAAAACAACAGGTCCATGTGTGCGTTGGGATTGCCGACTGTTTGAAATTATAAAATTAAAATGTTTTTTAATCTTAGCACGGAAATGTAGCTATTGAAGTATTAATCTATTAACTTCTGATGTATCAATGCTTTATGGTTACAAATAAGTTTTCGTAATAATAATGAGGAGCGTAACTTGTGTGAGTCGTTGGGTGCTAAGTGGAAGTTTCCCTCGCGGCCACTCAAATTTGTAAAACCCGAGCGTGGTCTTTTAGGCACTACGAACTGCCGATAACCACTCCACTAAACATTGGACTACGTTAAAACTGTAAAACACGAAGGAAAAGACACGACTTTTAGAAATACGTGCCCTATCGTCAGCTTAGCACTCAACAAAAGTTCTAACTTAATGTTGTCAACTTTCTAGCTTCTTATTCCCCAATTTCTAGTCTGTAACTTTCTCAATTCTAACATTTCTCATGTACTGGCTTCTGAATTCGCCTTGAGCTAACGGTTTTCTTGTCGACATGATTTCATTAAAACCTTATTGTCTTAGCTACAATGACTTAACTATTGCTTTTCCTTAACCAGGAACTCGCCAATAACTTTTCACAGTGACAAAATCTTAACTCAGGCTTATAACATTGCGAATTGATATTAATCTACAGAAATTATTGCTTGCAATTATTTTTCTATCTCCCTATCACTTCTTTATAAAATTATTAATCTTACCCGTCCATAATTCCGGTACGACTCTCCATTCATTACTCACAATTTCTGACTTGCTATGATGAGCCAGATCTTTGCAATACCGAAAATGTACCAAATTCAGTGAAAGATGTTTGCTACATTGAGATTCACATTTCCCTTTAGGTGCACCTTTAAAGGTTAAACATTTAGGCACCAATATAACAAAACTGATGTCCGAATTCCGGCTGGAAAGCAAATAAAGATAACCCTTCAAAGAGGAAAAAACAGTTTAAAGGTTCAATGTCAATGAGGCTGTCGCTCTCCCAGGGAAATTCGATGAAGGAAATCGTTACGTCTTTGAATTCGGTAACTTTTTAGCACGATCTGCACGGCGAAAATCCAGTACATGTCGGCACAGATGAGTACCTAGTGTAATCTTAATGACAATGATTCACATAAAGAAATTAATGTTTGGATAAAGGAGAAAATGACACATCTAGCCATTTTTCAACATGTTTGCTTTATACTTTTCAACAGTCGGTGAGTCATAAGCAGGCGTAGGAATATCTAAGCATTAAATCCAGAACGAAAGGAAGGAAGGAACCGTCACTGGACTATAGGTAGGGAGATAGCAGATAACAAATGTGCAGTCTTTGGTTTAAGTATAGATAACTTGAAGTCAACTGCTTAAGAATTCCTATCCCTCTTTTACAATACATACCTATAGCAGAATTTTAAACCGTTGTAAACAATGAAACAAAAATTAGTTTTACATTTCGCAACAATTTTATTAACATTTTACTGCAGAAAAGTATAAAAGTGCAAGTATATCGTGTCGTAATAACCGAAATATCTCCGCGGTACAGTGTAAGACCCGCATTCAAGAGGTCCCGGTTTCGATTCCAAACAGATGCTTGCTCAAAGGAAAGAACTCTCCCCCTGAACACTAGAGGGCTGCTTGTTCGACGGGTCGTTCGTCGCCCTCTCTAAGCAACTCTTGGAGGGTGTTCGAGTCTGGAACTGTTAGAAACTTCCGTACGTCTCTATGACTCGTCTGTCTGTGACCTATAGCCTCCTATGTTTCCTTCACTCCTGGGGGGATGCTAGCCACAACAGATCTATGTAGGACGCAGTGCGCAAGGTGTCTCTGTTGTATTAATCTATAGCCTATACTATGAGTAACATACAAAATCATTTAAAAAACTAAGAAGATATGTTGGGTTTAGTGTTTGAAATTATCCTTAAAATTCAGAAATGCTTAAAAATTCTACTTCAGAAGATGTTATAATGGAGACAAAATTTAATGGCAGCTGATAGCTATTCTCTTTCCTGTTGTGCAAATACATTTTGCGGATGCAAAAGATATTTATATCATCGGCCTTAAAATGTGATTTCACAGCATGTTTAACTATACAAGGCCACACCATGTGGTAAGCCTCTGATCGGATTTAGTGTTGACCAGCTCCTACTGCCATCTGTCATTAAATTTTGTGTCAGCCATAGATATCCTATTTATCACTTAACAACAATACGTGGGCCCTAATGACCAAGTTGTCGACGGGCCCTTAAACCCAACACACTCACTCATTCACTCACAACAATACGTATAAAATAGCTGCGTTATCCCATAATTACAGGTTTTGGTAAAACGCAATGCTTTTGACCTTACATTGTAAGTTACAACGTGAATGATATTGTCTAATCATGTGAAGTTGATTAGATTATTTTCAAGTGTGAAAGTGCATGGAAATTCATCCTCAAACTCCACATTATTTATCTTATTTTTGGTTAACTAGCGAGGACGTAGTCTATTGCTATCAGCAGTCAAGTAGTTAGCATTTTAATTTTTTATCCCAGAGGTCCCTTGTTCGGTTCCTGAATGGTGCGGGGTGTTCTCGTTTAACTAGAGCCAATTCCTATCCTCTGCAGAGTATGAGACTGTCAATGAGAGAATGAGTGTGAATGTTTTAATAGTAAAAGGCTATAAAACTAACGTTAGGAAAAACCCTTAGCACAGTGACCAATAAGTTCCGAGTTGTTTCTAAAGTCAAATCCCCAGATGGCTGGCCCCGTAGCGCAGTTGGTGGAGCACCTGCCTGCTGTACAAGGGGTCCCGGGTTCGATTCCCGGCAAGGGGGTAGGAATTTTTCTCCAGTCAGGATTAGCTATTCCTCATCCTTCCCTGAGTCTGGAAGTATAATGGTGGCTCCGTGGCTGAGTGGTTAGACCGCTCGCCTACCACCTAGGCGGGACCCGCATGTGGTATTCGTGGTGGACGAAGCGGCGTCTGGGCGGATTTTATCCGGGTTCTCCGGTTTCCCCCACCATTCATTCCACCAATTACTACATTATCACTCTTCCAATCATCCATTTCGCCTGCATTTCATATCATTCTCTTCCTCACTATCATACCTGATGCCTGGCTGACCACCTGCTTCCCGGTCTTCACTCTGTCCGGTCCACAGGTCCCTCTGCTCCGCAGCAGGCGTCTGACTCTAGGCACTGGCTTGTAAGTCCTAGGGGGTGTAAGTCCTACATAAGGGAAGGGTAATCAGGGAAAGAAGAAGAAGTCAAAGAAGTCAATTTGTCTATATAAATGAAAGAATTAAAGTGAATTAAAGATCACCGTTCAATATCAAGGTAAGAAAACAACTTTCCATAGGAACAAAAATAACACTAATCGAGCGATTGTTACTGTTATTTATTGGGGTTAACCGCCATCCTTGGGGCTAAAAACCCTGGTGCGTGACAATTTTAAATGAAAAATGTATTACAAAAGCATTTGTATACGAAAGTTAGAAAACAGTATCAAAGCAGCGTGTCTGCAAATTACATAGAACACTAATAATATATTCAGAAATCTGATGTGTTGCACTCACATGACTTTCTCCACTCTTGTACTAACCATTCTTACAAACTCTTATTCCTATATCCTCTTCTAGTTAGTTGAGATAAACATTTGTACAAATTATCTTATTGCTTATTTCCTGTAGGCTATCAACGATAGTCAAATCTTTTAAACCTTTGAGATCCTGTTCTCTTTGCACCCTTAACATATTAAAAAATGAACAACGATGTTCCATTTCACGAAAGTTGTTTTCCGAAACTGACACAAATAACAAGGAATATCTCCGAAATGGTTCACTCTACAAAAAATTTATTCAGACATACAGATATACAGACATTTTCTGTATAGTAAGATTTGTCTCTTACAGTTTACGAGTTATCCAAAAGTCATCCAGAGTAAACAGGATTACACAGGCTATAGCCAGAAAATTCTAAATATACATTTCATTTTTCATACAAATATCTTAAACACATAGAATTTTAATCAAAATAGTTAGAGCCATTTTGAAGAAAATCGAAAACTTTCCCTGTAAAATGAAAAATAGGGTGGTACTATTTTCTTCAAAATCTTCGTGTCGCATCCTTGAAAGACATTAAACTTGAATACAAACTAGGGTTTTTAACCAACTTTTCGTTTTTGAGTTATGCTGACCACAGACTGACAGACAAACACACACGGACCTTTTTCTAAAAATGCTTTTCTTTTTTTTATTCAGGGGTTCTCAAAACATATTTCCGGTGAAATCTCGATATCGAATTTTTGGGTGGAATACAATACTTACTTCCACTTAGAAGTAAAGAAAGTAAAAATTAAAAGGGTTTCCCTCTTATGGTGCAAATAAAAATGATGGGTGTGATCTTTACTGAAGCTGATATATAGAAAAATAAAATAGTGGAACAATTCTAATACATTTATACCAATGAAAAGAGAATGGCTTAAAATAGAGTTGCTGAAGCAATACCTCTAAAACACAAAACAAAAAGAACCTAAGCCAATTTAACAGCAGCAGCAACAGCAACAATAATGCAGTTATTAATTAACTAGGCAGTGCTAACTAATTGCAAAGAGCCACATCATTCGATAATGTGCGCCATATCAATTTATTCATTAATTACTTGTTGGTTAATATCTACTAACTGCGTTATAATTCCCAGTAGGATTCTCGCATCATGTTTAGCTGCCAATACAAATATTTCTGCGTAACACCATATCCCTGTAATACCTACTTCTCTGGTGCCTTTGTGCAGTTCTTTACACGGCATCATATCTTGAATGCGTGTATAATAAATTGTCTAAGCATGGATTCAAAGATGTAGAGAAGTACATATAAAGAGGGGTGTCTGTTCCCAATGTTTATTTAACTTTACTTATTTATTACCAATAAATGTTTAAAACAGAAAACTGTCAAACATGAATTCTAGCATCATCACTGAACGAAGGGTGGTCAGGTCTCCGCGGTAATAAACTTAGAGTAGTGAAGGGAATTTCCATACACGGAGTAACCTCCTCTCGTGTATCTCGTTGCTATATGCTTTTGTTCGGTTGTGTATTGACTACTGCAATTTTACGCATGGTTACTTCCTTATGGGGGACCGTGCTCCTCTTTATCCATCGTGTGACAAACATCTGTCTGTCCATCACATACTGCTATAAGGCTGCCTCATAAGTTCGTTTGTTTCAATCACTAAGAACGGCTGGGAACACACATCACCCGCAGGACAGCTACGACAGAGTAGTCGCCAAACTTTGTGTTTTAGGGAGAAATTCCCAGCTTAAAATCGACTAAATCACGTTTGACGTGCTCGATTCGTTACTGGGTCTTTCCCGTAAAGAGCACAAATTTTCTGCCGACATTGTGAGGCGGTTTGACCTTACGATAATAAAACAGCATATGTCGGAAATGTTCCCTTTTGCTTTCCACGGTTTCTAAACACAAGTTCACGCTGCTCCATTCAAACGTCAGTCACAAACACACACTGTGCCCAATAGCGAGTCTGACATTTAAGTCGTAGGGGTGGTTAGGCAATGTGATAATTTGAGTGTACAGAGAGTTCAGGGCTTTCAGGAGCTGTAGATGGAACTTGGGAGCAAAACGAACGAACTTATGAGACAACCTTATAGGGTGAGTTTCCCTGGCACACCTTCGGGACTCTGCAACTGCTTGTCAGTCTTGCAGAGTATAATAAACAAGCGGTCGAGAGTTTTGAAATCTGTATCAATGGCAAACATCAACATAACGATTTAGAATGTTGGATACCAAGATATCGTGTCTTTTATAATTTAAGTCTGAATTTTGCCTCATTTCCTTGGTTTATGCATCTACATATGTTTGTTCTTTTACCAGTCTTTTGATTTTATATTGAATTATCTCTGTGTTTTGCCATGATCTTTCTTATAAGGACGCTGAAGAATAAGGAGCTGAGCTCCCTTAAGACTACTTCATCATTGCCACTATATGGAAAAGTTCGCGCTCAAGAACGGATTTCTCAAATAAACTTAACTGCAAACTTGCATGTTTCAGTAACGAATTGACTTAACAACTGATCATATAATTATAAATAAATACTGAAAGCCCGCGTTAGGGAGAGTGTTTTGTGACAAGAATGAGAGATAAGGGATAGCTTGGTTTCGTTTTGGAACATGGAAAATGAGGAATGAAAGGAAGAATGTAATGAAGGAAAGATACCAAATATAAAGTGGGAGGGCAGATAAGATTAGATTATTATAATGTTCAGGAACACACCATTGGAGGAAACAATTGATTTGGAGGAAATGATTAAATAGAAATGAAGAGCTGGCAGTGAGAAAAAATTTAAAGACCAAATCAGAACGAGAACAATGGGAAAATGTTTTATGAAATGTAAGTGTTCAATGAATAACACAGTGAAAGGACGAGCTCTAAGTAAATGAATAAGAGCCAAACTTAATGAGTTTACGTTTATACCCTTTTTCTGTTAAGTAACTTCTTATACAGCGCACAAGTATCCAATTATCCTAAGTTCCTACTCTAGTCTTTCTGTTTGAGAACCTGGTACTGCTTTAATTTAGGAGATACTGGCTTGTTTTAAACTGAACTCTGTGCATAATCCGGGCGATCAAATCGATTATCAGATCGCTGACCGCAGATCTCTGGTTCGAACCTGCTTTGGTCCAAATTAGAGCTGTAGTCCTGTAATCCCAAGCTGTAATCCTTAATAACAGAGTAATATCGACAATCAACAAGGTTTTGTTTATTGAATGGATGGCAGCGAAACGTGGGGGTAAACAAAAGCTGATCACAACTTCGGATAACAGTAAACACAATTTAGTGTACAGAGGTTTAGAAACAGTTTATATCTTGATGTTAATCCGTTGCAAACTGCAACAGAACCGGACCAATTTAGTCAGGGATTAAAATAATTAAATGGAAATTAATTCCACGTGAATTTTCACATCACATCAATATCGCGAAAGTAAGAATGTGAAAATTCTTCTATGGGTTATGGGAAATCAGTTACGGAACTTTATCACCAATAAATTACAGGTTCTATGCAATTTTTCACAATTTCTGCATTGTAACGCTGTTAATACTAAAGAATACACTAGAATATTCTCTTTTTACTTTTTCTACTACCAGGTGTCGATTTCTGTTCAAATATTCGATGTCGGAAATACATGTTTTAAAACAGTTAAATAAAATATTTGTTAGAAAACGGTCTTATTTTTGTACGTGTATTTTAGCATCTTCCAAAGATGTAAGAGGAATTTATAAGAAAATGTCAAATGTCCAAACTACACCTTATATGGAAGATTTATTAAATTTTGCGTATAACGACTTCAATTAACTAAACTAAACTCCTAGCGCAACAGCCCATGAAGGGTCAAGGTTTGCCGCCCACCCTCTGCCCACTACAGGCGTCATTGGTGGGGTCGCTACTTCTCCATCAAGTACCTCCTCAATTGGTCCCCCGAGGCTGAGTGCACCCCGTGCCAGACCTCCCAGAGGGGATAAAATCCCCATGCTGGTACCGGGGATCGAACCCGGGTCCTTCGTGCCACAGGCAAGTGCGCTACGACTTCAATTACAGTACATATATTTTAAGAAAAATAAAACGTATGCCTTCATTTTCTGTAAATAATTTGCAAAGCTGTCTTTACTGAAAAATAATTTTTTGTATAATTTTATATAAGTAGTAGATCATAAGAAGTATACGAAAACGTAGGTACCACACAAAAATGCAGACAAATTATTTCTTTTTTGGTATCAGACATTTCCAGCATACAACTTGCTATTAGTTTGAATTTTAAAGCTTGGAACTAATCGTTGTTTCTAGCTGTGTCATGGAAATATTATGGAATTTCTAGGCCAGCACATAGAGACACGGTTTTTAAATTCTACTATCGATTCGTTTTGCTCTATCCCTCTTGCACCTACAAGGAAATTAGTAATGAGCTAATTTTGCAAATGTTTATCTCGATTATAATAAAGTAGAGAGAAAAAAAAATATACTTTCCTAACAATACTGTGTAGAAGTTATATCAAAATAAGTGATAGTGCATGGAGAAGGTTGTGTGAATATAACACATCATATTCTTAGCTGTTGCTTTCGTAAAACTCAAATTCATTTATAGATAATCTACATAAGTTTGGTTTACTATTTACTCATTTAAAATGCTTATGAAACTTGTACGCAAAAGTTCCCAATTTTCTTAGACATATTCTTTGTGACGACTCTTAAAGTTTGCCAGTAGACAAACTTAAGTAAGAGTTAAACAGACCGACATGTTTTAACATTAAAATCCTCCGTGCTGTTATTTTAAACTGCTGTGTATTTTTTAAGCACTTCGGGTTACAACCATGTTTTTAAAATAAATAAAAAAATTGGGGGCATCGTTCTCTAGTATGGTGTTTTAGATTAAGTGTTTAAAGTTATGGCATCTTAAGAAAAAGTAATTGGCTGCTTCAGATTATGATTTTAGCATCTGTAAAAGCGAAGCTTGAACGGTCGAGACGAGCACTTTGGTTTTACAACTTCACGTTGATTAGGCAGTGAATAGAAGCAGGAAATGTCAAGTCAGTAAATGATTACACTACCTATGATAACCGTGCACCGTTCCAAGCACTGGCTTTCAACCTGGAGAAGTTGAGATCTGCAATCATTCTGAGTAAACATTTGCATTACGCAGATTGGAAATAAATCGAAATGGACTGCTGAGATATATGGTGAGGGGTGCTATGTGTTCGCTCTTTTAAACTCCCCCTTCACTTGCTCAAATCATTACGCGAATGGAATTTAAATTAATGTTTTCGTTTGAGAAGGAAATGGGAACGTCACCTGACCGTTTCAAAAATAGGCTTTGAACCAAACGAGTTTCCTGAGGTTGTAAAATATAGCAAAGAAAGACAGAAAATTATTTCCTGAATGTTTCAAATTCTTTTCCGTCCTCCCATTTAGTTTATGGTAACTAGGCACTAGTAGTTCCCAAAAGGACCGTAATAATTCGGAGATTCGTAGTAGTTGCTGGAAGTTATTGGCTTACCAAATGTAGTGGCTTAAAGAATGATGTAGATCAGAAACTAAGTTACCATTTCTTGTTCTACATTTTGCGTCATGCTAATGCAAGTTCAACTGGAAGAAGTTTTAAATTAACATTTGATCAGGACTGCAGTTTCCGTTTTTAAGTAAGCTTAATTATTACAAACCTGTCAAGTGCATAAATATAATCTAAATCAGAAGTAGAATAAGAAAAGAGAAAAACACCTCATAACGTCATTTGGAACTCTGTGCCTTTTTGTAATTACAGGATTTCAACACATGGAAATGATTAGTTAATTAATTTGGTTTATTGCAGTATTAAGTACATGCTATATTTCGTTTTTTAACCCCATTATGTTTTATTAATGATTGGTAATAGGTAGGAAGAGATAAGTAGCGCTCTAATCGAACCTAAACACCAAAAACACTATCGAGAAATAATTAGACTCTTCTGGAAGTTTCCCTTCTTCAAGACTCAAAAATTCTGGAACTCTGTGGAAATTTCCTCTGGCTATATAACGGAGCATTCTCACGAATGGGTTAGTGAGTTGACATGACATTAAGTGCGGCTCCACAACTGAGTTCTTACGACAGTGTGATGTGCAGTGAGTACTGCCTATGCGAGAGATTAGAGATATCTGTTGTTAGATTCCCCAGTGGGTGAAGCGCATAGAAAAAAGGCTGCTCCGTGCGTATTTTAGTACGCGGCTAAGTCGAGAAGACAGTGAAATGACGGAAAAATTAAACCATATCACAATGAAGTGACAGGGTAGACTAAATGAACTGATAGTGAGAACTAAGTGAAGTCGTAGTGAAATTGAACTACACACAGTGAAATGAGTGTGTGATGTATGTGCAGTCACAATGAAATTGAACTAGATCACAGTGATGTGACCGTGTTACTTGTGTGAATTCAGAATGAAATTGAAGTCACAATGAAATTGAACTATAGGTATATCACACTGAAGTGAGAGGGTGACGTAATGTGAAGTTGTAATGGAATTAAACTAGATCACAATGAAGTTACGGTGATATTGAACTAGATCCCAGTGAAGTGACAGTGTGAACTAAGTGAAGTTACAATGAAATTAAACTAGATCACAATGAAGTCACAGTGAAATTGGCGTATATCACAGTGAAGTGATGGAGTGACCTAAGTGAAGTTAAAATGAAAGTAAACTAGATTACAATGAAGTCACAGTGAAATTGGCGTATATCACAGTGAAGTGATGGAGTGACCTAAGTGAAGTTACAATGAAATTAAACTAGATCACAATGAAGTCACAGTGAAATTGGCGTATATCACAGTGAAGTGATGGAGTGACCTAAGTGAAGTTAAAATGAAATTAAACTAGATCAAAATGAAGTCACAGTGAAATTGGCGTATATCACAGTGAAGTGATAGAGTGACCTAAGTGAAGTCACAACGAAACTGGTCTAGATCACAGTGATCCGATGGTGAAAACTGGAAGTCATGTTTGTGTAATATGTACCGCATTCTACAATTTAATTTAATTGTCTTTTGATAAATTACCTTTTATTAATTTATAATGTATATGTAACATTTGTTTCATTATTCTTACTCCATCACATTTGTTTCATCTTTATGTACTTCTTAATTTCTTTGGTTACATTTTCTCAAGTAGCGCAATAAGCAAATTATATAAATAAGTAAAAAACATATACATGAAAGCGACTCCTCTCTTTATATTGAGCATTTCTTCAATCCATTCGAGTTTAATTATGATTTCGACTGGGATCTGCATGCGAATCTCTTATTAAGGCAAATATGAAATCGAAAATGAGAAGAGTAAACACGATATTAGGAACGCTTTCGAAGCCAAAATGAAAACAGAGGCAATACTAAGGGGAAGACATCAGAGCGTCGAATCCTGGACCTGATATGAAGAGGGGGAAGAAGACTAGGCACTCCATCAGCCCCAAATGATGATGCAATCTTTTTTTGACAAGCAGCGCACCGTGTTTTCCAGGGTATGTTCCCTTCTTCTAAATAACTCATTCTTCTCTTTCTCGCTGAACATCTTCCTCCTTCCGGTTGTCTTGCTACATTCTTCTCCATTACCTGTCTACCCCGCTACGGCCGCAATTTATGGCGTCACAGCTGCCCGCGTTCACTTGGCACAAAATCCTCTCTGTGAATGGTTTGAATCCTCCCTCCCGCACATATTTCCTGAGCCACGACTCGAAAAGCAAGACGTGCTATGTGCTGATCATCGCAACTTATGTGCCCGGCTAGTTCACTAGGTTATATGAACACGACTCTTCAAATTTGTGCCTGAGATAAAGCAGAACCAACGTTCGCCGCCATAAAGAACGTTATTATAAAACTAGTAGGTACACCTCATTTTCTACTTTATATACTGTTAAGGGGATACCTAAGTATTAGAGCTACAGATTTAATTTTTTTGTGCAGAAATTACAAGTGATGTGTAAAATTTCATTTCAATGTATAATTGCATTATTTAGATAGTAATTTATATGTTAGATATTTATACTACTGGTTACACGGGCCCTAATGTCAAGAACGATGGCGGTAAATGACTTACAACGCGCAAGTAGGGGTAATGGGGGAAGTGCTGCGTTGCAACTGTTACCCATCTTTCTCAAGAAGTATTTGTACACATTATACTCAATTTCTGTGGCTTAACTGTGAATAACACAACCTTTTCTTTGTTTCTGCCATAGTGGGAACTCTTAACGAACTTACTATCACACAGTGCAGTGGATTTATTGCTCGAAATTATTTAATTTCACTCTCACACGCGCTCTGGAACAGACTGCGCCTGATTGGCTGGAAAACAGGTGACTGTGGTGTTTTTGGATATTTGACTTCTGTGCAACCGCCTTCATTCGTGGCTGTAGCTGTCTATGAGCCCTTAACACTACACATTCGCTCGCACTCTCACTCACTCACTCACTCACTCACTCACTCACTCACTCACTCACTCACTCACTCACTCACTCACTCACTCACTCACTCACTCACTCACTCACTCACTCACCCACCTACCCACCTACCCACCTACCCATTCATCCACTCACTCCTCCCTCACTCACTCACTCACCCACCTACCCACCTACCCATTCATCCACTCACTCACTCACTCACCCACCTACCCACCTACCCATTCATCCACTCACTCCTCACTCACTCACTCACTCACTCACTCACTCATTCACTCATTCACTCACTCACTCACTCACTCACTCACTCACTCACTCTCTCACTCACTCAGAGTACTAGTTACAAAAGTAAAGGTTCAGTAACGAAGGGCTCAAGTTAGAACACAACCGAAGGAAGTGAGTGTTCTAAGACCCACGAGTTACTAACGTTAATTTTGTAACGTGTCTACAATACTTTACCTACATTAAGAGTATTTTGCTATATATGTTGTAATTAAATGAAATGTATTTATTGTGGAACACATATGTATAGAGAAGTAGTAATTTGAGCTTTGGAAAAGAGATACTTGATACATTAACATTGTTGTTATACCTATTCTGAATTTTGTATGCTAGTTTCATATGTGAACTTAAAGTAAAACTGAGTGAAGAAGGTGATTTTTACGGTTCATCAGGAAACATTTTAACAGCAGTCCAAGTTGTAACTATTAATATACGTAGTTCCAGAAAAGTCAGGGAAAGTTTATTCATGTAGTTATGCGAAATTCAAGGATTGATGTTTGAGTAATGAAGTAGACGTAAATGAATATTCTTTATTGTCGTATTTTTATGAGAAGTCGGAAAGTATTAAAGCTTCGAGTCTTTGAAATGAATATTCCATGTTGAGATCAGCCCTTTTGGTGATAATATTGCTATCAGTGAGTTTGGAAAGGTGATCACCTCCATAGCACAGTGGTAGCCCTCCTGCCTCTAGCGCGGAGGACCCGGGTTTAATCCCTGGTACAGACGAGGGTATTTTTCCCCCGCTGGGAGCTCTGCCACGGGGTGCACTCATCCTCGTTAGTTCTCGGAGGGGTCAATTAAAGAGCTACTTGATTGAAAAGTAGCATCCTCTGGTAGAGAAGACCGCATAACCGGGATGCTGACCACGTCCGCGGTCAGGCGGTTTCCCTTAATCACCAAGTTAAATAACGAATTAGATATTTAATACCACGACAGAGAGTTCCACCTTAAGGCTAAAGCAATAGTAAAAATGAAAATAGATAGCAATAGGGAATGCTGTGCATCTATCCACAGACAAGAAAGCAGATAGATTGGATGACACCCTAATGCCATCTGCCCATCACAGGCAGAGGCACGGTTACCCTGCACTGATCCCTCGTCTATACGTGACGAAGTGAGACTTATCAAGTATAGAGATGAGATCTTGAAGGCTAACTCTCCCGTCATACACTGATCTACAAGACATATCCGTCGTCATTTGACCACAGGGTTAAAGCAACTTAAAAATAGAATTAAAAATCTGATGTGTTGCACTCACATGACTTTCTCTACTCTTGAATTAACCATTCTTACAAACTCTTATTCCTATATCTTCTTTATTGTTAGTTCAGATAAACATTTGTATATCTTATTGCTTATTTCCTTGTAGGTGCAACGGGAATGTTAGAATACAGTAGGCTTTGTGCGATAGTCAAATGTTTGAGATTCTGTTGTCTTTGCACACTTAACATAAAAAAAAACGAACAACGATGATCCATTTCACGAAAGTTCTAAGTTTTCCGAAACTCACACACATAACAAGGAATATCTCCGAAATGGTTCACCCTACAAGAAAATTTATTGAGACATAAATTGTGTATTTTAGCAAGATCTACATTTTTGTATAGTATAATTTGGTCTATCTCTAACGGTTTACCAGTTATGCAAAAGTCGTCCAGAGTAAATACGACTACAGGGGCTATAGCCAGAAAATTCAACATATATATTTCATTTGCCATCAAAATATCTCAAACATATGACATTTTAATAAAAATCGTTAGAGCCATTTTCAAGAAAATCAAAATTTTCGAAAAATTTTCCATGTAAAGGGTAGTTTAGGGTGGGGCTATTTTCTTCAAAATCTTCGTGTCGCATCCTTGAAAGACATTAAACTTAAATGCCAACTTTGGTTTTTAACCGACTTTTCGTTTTTGAGCTATGCTGTCCACAGACTGACAGACTGACAGACTTGACACACAGACACACACACGGACCTTTTTCTAAAAATGCTTTTTTTGGATTCAGGGGGCCTCAAAACATATTTCCGGTGAAATCTCGACATCAAATTTTTGGGTGGAATACAATACTTCCCCGACTAACCAGTAGAGAAAGTAAAAAGAAATAGCGGTTTATTACGTAACGTTTTTAGAAAGCGCTTATAAGCTTTCGATGTTATACATGTTTAAACGGAAGTGTACTAAGCCCCAATAAATAAAGAAGAAATGCATCTCCACAGAATTCACGGGAGCAGTGTGGTGTAAAGTAAGCATCTAGAATGTTGTAAAGTGTTCACTTTCACGGTGTTGTTCAGAGAGAAGCTTGACCTAGCGGGAGTGTTTGTGTTACAAATCCCCTTGTTATTGTTGTGTTTGTCCTGTGTAAACCACTTCTCTGTTGTCATGGCAACACGTGTCTCTCAACCTAACAAGAAGTAACATTCTGTCTTTGGGAAACAACAGCCACGGTATTGCTTCCGCGTGTCGTGAGAACATCACCCAAGGTATAAAAATTACTTCCACCTCTTAAAAGGCACACTGCAATTAAAATTCATATAACTTAATCCAACCATGATTACTTATTTTATACAGCTAGTACAATATTCACACATCATGATACACCTTATCGGCTAGCACAGAACACGCCTTTGAAGTGGGGTTAAAATCTAAGGGGGAAAAGCATTGAACAATTTAAACCAATAACTAATTATTTACATCTTAGAAGTGGCCAATGCACTGAAAAATTAAATAGACATAAATAATATTAATATCCTTTCAAAAGTAATTATCGTCTCTTTTAAATCTCGTATAAACTTCTGGTGGTATAAATAATTCACATTTACGGATAATACAATATTTGTATTTTATAAAATGAGTTAATCATTTTTGTCCAAATTTATTTCAAACTTGATTTTATAGAGGTAGGATATGTATTATACAGAAGAATGTATCTATTATTAACACAAAAAATCTAAATTTTAAAAAGGAAGTGTGATAAAAAACATCAATAAAACACGCCCACCTTCATGGCTACACATTTATGCAGTCACAGATAGTTTTAATTGTAAACATCTATTATACTAAACCACGTCTTATTTTCTGTATGGTTGGGTATCAATTTAAGGTAAAGTATTATATTAAAGTCAGAATTTCGATATCAGTGTTTCATCGATGTGTGTGAATAGAAGAAAGAGACTGAAATGTTAAATAAATATCGAAGTTTCTTCGCCCAACATGTCTCAAGAACACAAGATTATGTGGAAAAATTTTCGTTGTATTTTGTTTTCTCAAACATGAGCTAAAAACTCCAACTAAAATATTGTATGTTTGACGTACCTATAACGAATAAAATTTATATCTTGAATGTTTTGTAAATAGCCTACGTAGCCTCTGTGTACACACGAGAAGCTCTAATTGACAAAAATAATTACGACAAAGAAAAAAGTGTAAAAGTCATTTAGGAAGTAATTGTCAAATTATATTTTTTGACGGTAGTGCTCTTTATTCACCTCCCGTTGATGATGACAGACTGGAAATTGAATTTTCAGCACTCATTGCTGGTAGAGTGACCTACCTACCTGTTTTGTCTATCGTATGGATACACGTGGACCAGCTATATTACCAAGGGAGAAGGTACTTAATGTCCACCTTCTGTAATTTTTTTTTTTAATTCTGTCTTTTAATTTTGTGATTAAAGGGATGCAGTTAACAGGTATTGTCAATCACTGTTTCTACTACTGAATTGCGTATTGTTTCAAAGTTTTCATTGTCTTTTTGAGAAACAATGAAATGTCATGGTGGTCATAATGTGGTATAATGTATGTATAATTGGTATAATGTGATTCACGTAAAAAAGCAAAACAGCAATAGTTATTGTTAAATATCTCCTTTATAAACACCCAATTTTAAAATAAATTTGTTTTAAAAATTGCTCAGACATTTTGTTAAACTTTTGATAAATTTATTACAAACATAGGATATGGTCACATTTGATATTCAGTATAACCATTCAAATTTACCTGGGTTTTTATTTCATTTACTTGTTTACTGTTTTACGATTTAGTTTATGCAGTAGCCAAGTTTGAGGTGCAAATTATTGTTTTAAGGTCAGAACCAGGCCTAGATAATCGATCGGGTCATCAAGGTCAGTTTTGGTGACCTTGCAACCGGAGCCAATGTTCAGCAGCTGTTAGTAATTACTTTTATTTTCCTGTGCAAAACATACTGCTATCCAATACATATAGGCGAAGTGCACCCGAGAATCCCGGATGTAAATAGAAATAGATTTGTCTCGTGTTTTCAAGCTCCTTCTCCTTGAATGGAGCATTACACTGTTAATCGGAATACAGTATTCCTGTATTTGTATTTTTAAAATCACACATTCCATTAATGAACTATAAGGGACACTGGGAGTGAAATTTTGGTCAAAATTGTCAAAAAGTCGAAAATTGTTTCTTTTTACCTTAAAATGTTCCTGGAACACCGATGCATTTGGATCAGCTAACATTTTTCATATCCCCCACTCCATGTGGCCATTACGGCCCTTTCAAATAATGCCCTTCCTTTAATGTACACAGCACGTTCCTATATAAAAGCCTGTTTTTCTCAAAACTACATTTCTGCACATTCCAAAAGAAGGTCGCGCCTGAATTTTGCTTCAAATTCAATGAAAATTTCCAAAACTATTCATAAATAGCAGCTAAACAAAACTATGTTTCAATATTGATTTTATCATTAACATGAATTCCAAAAACATTTTTTGTATGAAAAAAATCAATAATTTTTAAGATTAAATTTTCTGTGTTATTAAAAAAATATGTACAGCATAATCAGCAAACGTATTTGAAATATCTCTACATACAATTGTTACCCATGTTTTAGAGTATCAGTTCTGCCAATATAAATGAATTTTGAAAAGTCAATAGACGCGAGCTCTATTTTGAAAATGTGCCTATTAAATTCATAAAATAATTTATATATCCTAAAAGAATTATCCAATTTTAATGAACTTTGGTGTACCTCCTATTCTCATATAAATACAAACACAGTAAAAATTTCAGAAAAATCTATCAAAAAATGTGGAACTTTCAAATTTCACTCCCAGTGTCCCTTAAATGGAAATTAATTAATGTGTGTTTCATATTTTAAGATTCCTTTATCGCAAAGAATACTTACGGACGTTCCCCTCATTGTGCATAGGAAACTAATGGACGAAGTGCATCTTTCCAGAGGCATTGCACCTTGCAGCAAGCTAGCCAGCCAGCCAGCAGTCAGCGTGTCTGTGACATTGCCCTGGCGGTGGATAAAGCGTCCTCACGGGTTCTAATCTGCGGGCAAACACGGGCCCTAATCCGGTAGGGGCCAGGCAGATTTATGGTCTTAATCATACTCGGATTAACTTCGCATGCATGTACAAAAATGATGTACACATATACGGCGGCGACTACGGTGTTTCGTTTTCCGTTCTGAAATATTAGGGCTGGCCATGGAGCGCTTGGACATTAGCACGTAGTTATCCACAGGTGTTTATTTGAAAACGATACCACGAGAAAGAAAGGAGAGAAAAAATGTGAGCGCCAACTGCGTGGGGAAGGAAAGCAATTATTGAATATTTCGGTTTTTAAAATGCTCAGTTAAAATGATGTACTGCTCTGAAGTGTTTTCATTCGCTAATCCATTGCAAGATTACATAGAAACCCTGTGATAGTGACATGCTTGAGCGTTTGTAACAGACTGACTTATTTGTTGAACCCGTAAATTTGATATTTCATTCCCTGAGTGTAGTTCTAAAACTATTTTATGCAGGGATCCTTTTTCCATAATTATCTGTTATAATAGAATTCCAACATTTATAACGCACAAATCTGGAGCTCGAGCTGTATTTATTTTTAAATCTTAGGAAGTGCAAAATATTCGACACTTATTCTGTGGTGTGGTATACTAGCTTCTAAATCTCGGGTTCGATTCCCAGCTAGAGATGGGTGTTTTTCTTTAGTCAGAATTATTTCCCATTCTTTCTGGAGTGTGGAACTCCGCGATATGGCCTTAAATGTTGGAGATGGCATGTAAATGGGGATAAAAGTGATATTGGTAATTATAAACAATGTTTTTACTGTTAGGTCTTTCCTATTTGGCACTTGCATTTCCGCTAGCATTTGAATTAAACAAGGTGAAATTTCTTACAAGTCTATTTCCTCATTGATTATTCACAGAGAAAATATTTTGTGTAATATCTATCGTATATATTTATAGAGGGTTACCGAGAAGTCGCTTCGCAGTCTCGTGTAACCAAAATTCCCCTAGAGGCGGGAATTCTGGTGTCACCACGAGCCTATGGTTATTTATAACGTTCCACGAAATAAGGTATATCTATAATAGATTCGCGTATGTAATTCATGAAATGTAATGTAAATAAACAGGATACCAAGTTATCTTGAGCGTTAAGCACCGGCACGGTGCGAAGGAACTTGCTGGATACCCTTTATAACTAACTAAACTGCTTTTACGAAAGCTCATTTTCCTACTTGTCTATTTTATATTGATTGAGAGAAATTTTCGCAGAAATAATTTTTACATATTTCGTTGAAGATGCAAGGAGGATAGAGATATCCCATTGACAGTCAGATGTTTAAAAGTTAGTCACTATGTGCTACCGTAGAAAATTCATGCTCTTTCCATGACATAGCGAGAAACAACTGAATAGTGACATCAGCTTAAACAAATTAAGATATATTACATTCACTGATTTACTTTGCTCATTATTCAACAAACTTTTCTCTAAAAACAACTATTCTTGAATCTATTTAAAGTTAATCGAAATAAACATTAGTAGAAATTATTTTATTACATATTTCCTTGAAGTACAAAGAGGATAGTGGAATACAATAGGCGTAAGCGATACTCAAATGTTTTAAGAGCTAGTCGCTATGCGTTGAAAAAGTATAAGTATTTTAAAAGTGAAACCAATAACAAGGAATATTTCTGAAGTGATTAAATAAAAAAAATAAAAAAATAAAAAAAAAAAAAAAAAATGTGACCTAAAGTGTATCTTTTATCGATATTTACATATTTGTGTAGTAAGATTTGTCTATGCAATTTATCTTTATTTGAGATTATATCAACAGTTCATAGTATTTATTCATTTTAACACGCGATTATCTTTGGAATGAAAGTTAATATAGGTAAAGTATTACGTTTTCAGAAACATGAAAGATTTACGTCGATTCAGTGATTATATTAAAACTACAAACAAAAAGACATCATTCTCACATATATAATTAGTCTACCAAATCCATCCCTTGCCTACAGTTTTTCTGGGTAATTTAATTGGATTTTCAAACTTAGCTTGTTTTTAAACCTGGAAATAATTGTATCGATCATTCGTTAAACGAATTAAATCACCGAAATACTATCAGCACTCCTGATATTACTAAAAATTATTTCAGTGAAATAATTTAGTGAATCTTCTAATCTAATTGCTCATTTGTTAAGAAATTATTGCCTTTCGTGCAATGCCATTTTTCATTTCATTTATATAGTGCATTACTCTAATTCTGGCAATGAATATTTGTAGTTATTTTTGTCTTTTTTCACATAAAATTTGTCATTATTATTATTATTATTATTATTATTATTATTATTATTATTATTATTATTATTATTATTATTATTATTATTATTATTATTATTATTATTATTATTACGAGGCTCAAGATATTCTGCGCACATTTAACCTTCTAATTTAATTCGTGTCTTGATAATCCTGTAAAACTCTCTTAAATACTCATACGCTAGTGTAAAAATGTAAAAACGCTCTATTCTTTGTTTTCTTTGTATTTTTATTAAATAAGTTGTTCTTTCATGCCAGAGATTCATCTTTTTAATATAAAAAGATTTTTAAAAAATATTAGTTACCTGAATTCCTCTATTCACTGTTCAAAATGCTCCTTGGACCATATTTTATAAGTTATTAATTTATTAGCTTAAAAAGTTGAAAAATGCAATAACATGTACACATTTTTACCCTCTTAATCTGATTAAAATTAAGAAATGGCTGCACAACAAATGAAAACTTGGGAGGGATGCAGCAGCATTTCACATTGCAAGTGATTAATTATGAGCAAACGAAAATCATTACTTTAAAAACGTTTAACAGCTGGTTAAATTTTGGTATACACTATGTTTTTCTTAATATACGTGTAACAAAACAATCAGAAGCAAAGTGTAGCTGATTTTCACAGATGTATTGCTTTAAGATAGTATATCAGAGGTGCCAAAAAGTCACACCGTCACTTGTTTTGCCTTATGGCGTGGCCGTGCAGGTTAAAGGTGACTGAAATTGTATAATGCAATACGTTTGTACACCTTAAGAAAGTCAGTGTGGAGTCAACAGTCCCATTACAAATTCCAAACGGACCTTGCCCTACGTCACTAGCGAAGGGTAACTAGAATGGGGGAAAAGTAACCGTTCTCTTTCAACTCAGTGTCACTACTGTAGTACATGGTCATATCCGGGGTTTTGACTTGAGGTAGGAAGTATTGTATTACCTGTTGAACTGTAGATTTTACTGACGTTGGATTTTTCCGAAATGTTAAACGAACTACGACATTCATGCCTTCAGACGCTGTGAAGGATGGGAAGTAGTTTGGTTAAAGAATAATTCTCCTCCCCATGCAGGAACTGAACTCGTGATCTTTGAGTTGAGAGACCAGAAAGATGTAATTGCAAACAATGAGATGTTTACAATTAAAGCGGAACCCAAACTATTGGTAGCAGACATTGTAAGGATAGCGAAACATTAGTGCAAGGCTCTTGAATCGCCGACACAATTACTTGTTGGTGTGTCCCACAGTTTGAATTACGAGAGAGACGACGCCGTTGAGCCAGGCAGTGGCGCACCTGTGACTGAGGAAACACTTGACCCGGTGCGCTAATGGATTCGTCTGTCAGAAGTCTGGATGATACCTACTTGTCTGTCCGTCACTCCCGGGTGGGCCCCAACTCCGACACTTAAGTGCATTCTGCTCTACTTCACCATGTCAAGTTTACAGGGCTTAGCAAAGTCATGGTAAACGTTCCAACTGCGACAGCCAAAAGCATCAAGCATATAGCTTGTCCAGCAGGACTTGTTGCGTTAATATTGCACAAGCTAATTTGTGTAAAACATTCACCAAGACAAACCTGTGTTGTGAACAGTCAAGTAACAAGAAAGATTTTGAACTTTTTATCGGTATTTCATGTTTAAGCATTTACGTTAGGAGCCAATTCAGCTTAAAAGTTGTCTCTGTTACCAGTAAAATGAAAGTATATTGAAATGGCGAAAACAACAAAATGGTCGACGTGTCGTTACAAGTGGTAGAGGCACACGTCAGAATATAGTGACAGATTTTTTAGCATGGAAAATTGCCTTTTAACTTAACATTTTTATTGCGGTGCCAGAATACAACGTGATGGAGTGTAAAACCTACTAAGAACGTAACTATTTCACCTTCTTCTCAAGTCGAACCATATGTAGGAATCTAGTGTACGAGTCTGAAAGCAAAATATTAGTTGATTACTTTTCAGTTGGCATTGCTAACTTAAAATGTTACTTGTGAAGTTTCAGGTTCTTATGTATTGACTCAATCAATGAGTTGTATTCCCAGTCCCGAAGCCCGGCTGAGACAGTGGAATTTATCTCTAACCAAAACTATTTCCTACCCTCTAGAAAGTCTTGAACTTAAGAATAAATATCGGGGTAGTTCATGATAAAAATCTGATGACTTTCTCCACTCTTGTACAAACTGTTCTTACAAACGCTTATTCCTCTATCTGAGCCCCAGTACAACAGCCCATGAACAGCCAAGCCTTACCGCCCAGCTGCTGCGTTCCCCACCTCGGCCCACTACAGGCGTCATTGGTGGGGTGCAGTACTGCAGGGTGGTACGTGGTCAGCGTCCCGATCCCTCCCGGCTAGTTATGACCTGGGGCCGCTACTTTTCCATCAAGTAGCTCCTCAATTGGTCCCCCCAGGACTAACGAGGCTGAGTGCACCCCGTGCCAGACCTCCCAGAGCGGATAAAATCCCCACGCTGGTACCGGGGATCGAAACCGGGACCTCCGCTTCCTCTATCTACTTCATGTTAATCGAGATAAACATTTATAAAAATTATCTTATCACTAACTTACTTGCAGGTACAAAGGGAATCTTAGATACAATAGACTTTAAGCTATAGTCGCATCTTTTAAAAGCTGGTCGCTGTGTGTTAGGCTTTGAAGTTCCATTCTATTTCCATGACAAGGAGGGAAAAAGTCGAATAAATATTTCCATTTAAAAAAGGTAAACATAGTAGAAATTCAAACAATAACTAGGAATACTCGGGAATGCTTTAATATATGTATATATGTCATTTGTCAGGCAAATATCTTAAACATATGTGCAGTATTTCAATAAAAAATTATTTATTTCAATTTAATTTTTCAGTGCGTTGGCCACTTCTGAGATGCCAATGATTAATTATTGGTTTACATTGTTCAATGCTTCATTTTAGAAGTGCTGTCGCTATTCACTCGTTCTTCGGAAAGTAATTCAAAGAGTATGGAACTTCAAGTCTGGATTTACTCACATTTGACTATCGATGATCTAAGCATTAATTTTTTTATCACACTTCCTTTTTAAATTTTCGAACTTTTGGGTCGAACACAATACTTCCCTTGCTTACTACACGAAGAAGAGAAAGTAGAAGTTCTAAGCGTATTGATGCAATGAAGGAGCCATTATAAATAAAAAGGAGCAGATTGTTAGGTGAGGTAAAATGTTGGCAAAGAAGAGACTACTACGAGATAGTTAACCACAAAGAGGGTGTAGTAAGCAAGAACACGTAGGTATAACTGAAGCAAATCCAGGAGAAGTTGTTATGTTGGCAAAACAGAACAAGGCCAAGTAATTAAGTTGAGGCATCATGGGAGAGTTTGACTTGAGAGAAGCTAAGATAATCTGAGAGAGAGGGTTTTATCTCTTCGCTCCCCTGCACTTGATTAGACCTCCATGCCACTACTTGACCGTACACTTCGCGCGAAAATAATTTGCACAAGGGATTTGCAAACTTTCCCTTCTCTCTTTATTAAACACTTGCTGTAATTTTTTGGATCACATAAAAATCCCTGCGAAACATCCACTAACTCTCGCTACTTAGAGCCAAATTGTTCCCAGCCTGCTAGTGCCCAAGAATTTCTTACGCCACTAACATATTCAAGGTAGAGGAGCTGCAGTTAAGCCCCTTGTGTGCTTCCATGCTACAACATAGCTCCAGCAACTTACGAAGTCCAAGCCCCTGCTTGCTTGATTCATGCATTACGACGCAGATGTCGCCCAGGAGAGAAAACAACCAAGTTACACAATGCGCCAATTTATCAATTCTAATGGGAAGAATAGGTGACAAAATTTGGCAAATAATTTATTTTGTATTATAGAGTGGAATTTCTTCTTTGGCATTTATGTTTTAAATACAACAGTTCTCACGAAATGTTATTGCTCTTTTTACCCGATAGTACTGCAATCTATTAAAAAATTTGACACCTGTCAAGATTTTACTGAAAATGCAACTTTAGATCCCCTGCACTGTAGAATGTCAGTATAAGGTAAATGTGTGTGTGTGCGCGCGCGTGTGTGTGTGTGTATGTGTGTGTGTGTGTGTGTGTGTGTGTGTGTGAACAGCATAACTCAAAAACAATAAATTCTTTGAATAACAAACTTAGAAATCAAGTTCAGTATCTTCGAAGGATGCGATACGAAGATTTTCAAGCAAATTCTCCACCCCAACTACCCTTTTCACACAAATGTTTGAAAATTTTGATTTTCTCAAAAATATTTCCAATGATTTTGATTACAATATTGTAGTTTAAGCTTGGTATTTAACCAATATAAACAATGTTTTTAACTTCTTGAAACCGAAATTATAATGTCAATATATATTTGATAATAGAAAGAAACAAAAGGAGATTCTAGTCAATAGTTAAGGGGAGGACGTAATAAAGCTGAATATGTTAAAGTCTCAAGAATGGAAGCCTAGGCAGATTTAAATGAGTGATAAGGTTACAATTGTTGTTTGTACGAAGCCATAGTGATTCCGCGGGCTGATTCCTATCTTACCATGACGTGCTCTAAAGTTAGCCAATGGAAATCGCTTCCTTCGTGTTGCTCACGCAAAACAAATGCAACGCAACACACACTCGTCTTGAATCGAGCCGTGCAATTTCTGAGTTGTACGTAAGTTAACGCGTATACATAATTCGGTGGTTGCTAAAGGTTGTTAAAGTGTTATAACGTTGTAGTTGAAGTTACAAAGTTACATTCTATTTAAATATCGTCGGCAGTTCTCTACAAATCTGGAAATTTGCAAATAAAGTGATATGTTGGTTAATTCTTCGTTTGGATCCATTCCTACCATAACCCACGCACACCCTGCAGATTAGGACCTCTTGCTAGAGCTAGTCCAGACATCAAACACGAGATCTTATAGGTCTTAAAGGCGACGGAGAGGAACGTTTGCGTCATTCTTTAATTTAATTAATTAAATGTAATGTTCAATTCTTGGATAGATGATAACGTAAGCTGATTTGAAATTCCTCGTAAACTTCTTGGGGCTTTTCTCCGTTTGCAATCTTGGGTTACTTTACTTTCCATTTTGTTAAAAATTCTCAGAAGGAAAAATGTAAACGACTGGATTTCAAATGAATCTGAGAAGGGAGTGTTTTTGTATTGTTACATAGATATACCTACATTTTCGTCAGATTTTCGCATAAGGTCACTTAGTGGTCTATTACCTGGCTTTGTATATTAAAACATTTTGCGAGCATAGCAATATTCAGCACCAGAAACAAGGACGATCTGCTCTTTAAAAGGGTGTGCACACATTTCAATATGCAGATACTTTCCGCTAAACTTGTTATTTTTTATTCTATGCTCTGCACTTAAGATGACGATGCTGCTGCTGCTGCTGCTGCTGATGATGATGATGATGATGATGATAATAATAATAATAATAATAATAATAATAATAATAATAATAATAATAATAATAATAATAATAATAATAATAATAATAATAATAATAATAATAATAATAATAATAATAATAATAATAATAATAATAATAATCATCATCATCATAATCATAATAATATTAATAATAATGATGATGGTAATGATGATGTTTCAAGGCGACTTTAAAAAACAAAATTATGAAAAAAATGAATGAAATTGTATTTAATATCCTTTAAACTGGTGCGTCATACCGGACGATGAAAAAATAGGCAATTTGATGCTCAAATGAGCAATCAAAGAGTTTATCTTTATCTTTTAGAGTTTATCTTTTCATAATAAGGAATGAAGCTGGAAAAACCCTTGCGCGGATAGCCCGCCCTAACCGATATTCGAATTCGGGACCTCTAGAACGGGAAGGACACACGCTACCCCTACACCACAAGGCGGGTAAATTAATGGTATTCAAAACGCCTACACACGTTTGAATATCAGAACAGGGAAGTGTCATCTGAAATATCAAATTGCATGTGACTTGAGACAATGGGCTAAAGCCTAAAATGCAAACAGCGTTGTTTTTAAACACACACACACACACACACACACACACACACACACACACACACACACACACACACACACACACACACATACACATTCCCTCCATCTCTCTCTATGTATTCCTGATGGATACTTTGTCTACATTTATGTAAACAGGCATTTACATATTTTAGAAGTTTGAAAGCCCTGTATAGCACTGATGATTCTCAAATATTTGACAGTTATTAAGTAGCTATTCTCTGTGCAAAGGGTTGAGGTGAAATAGAATTCAGCGCACAAATCTCAGCGTTGTTGCTGTATAAGCACAGAAAAGCCTGGCTTGGTAATTATAATGGTGTTTGACTTGAGGGCGGAAGCCCCTGGGCTTGTCAAAACAGGAGTTGGAACTCTATACGGGCAGCAGGTCACCTTCTGGCTTGTTTCACGCAAGCCTCTTCTAAAGCAAACAATACCCTAATTGTGTTGCACTGTAAATGACCACTAGAGGGCGGTAAAGCCTTCAGTGAAGAGTGCTTTTCACTGAACTTGGAATGTTAACATGCGCTTCTGATTCACTGCGGTTTATCGAATACCTTCGAGATATTTTATATTGTATGAACTTCACAGAGCTAGCGAAAAATTAATGCCGAAGGTCGTTTAAAGTTAATCAATTAAAATAGAAGTAAATTCTATCAATCAATAAAATGGAAGTAATTAAAATAGAATATCCAAAATATTTTATAGTTAATATTTTATTTCAAAACAGACTATAGTCTAAAGTTACTAAGTATTTAACAACTCGCTCAGTGACCGCCCTAGCGTGTTGTGGTAGCGTTACTGCCTGTGCTGCGAGCGAAATCAGGTTTTATTCTGGATAGAGGCGTATGGAGACCGGAGTTTATTCAGGTTACCACAAAAATAAAGATGGCAGCTTCCGCAAGTCAACATTTTAACTTAAGTCACTAGATGTACAGATAAACAGAGAAATTACCAGGAGCTATTTGCAAAAGACGTGCTATTTCGGTTTTCAACCAGTATTGTGACTTATGGGACATTATTATATATTTCATTTCATTGTTATTAATATTGGAAATATATAACTGTAATGAGCTCATTGGTATACCTTATAAATAAGCAAATTGGCCTGACATCGTGGTAATTTTTACTTTCTCTACTATGTATATAAGTAGGGCAAGTATTATATTCTACCCCAAAAATTTATGCTGAGATTTCACCGGAAATATATATTTTGAGGCCCTAAATCCAAAAAAAAGCATTGTTAGAAAAAGGTCCACGTGTGTGTGTGTGTGTGTGTGTGTGTGTGTGTGTGTGTGTGTGTGTGTGTGTGTGTGTGTGTGTGTGTGTGTGTGTGAATAGCATGGCTCAAAGGATGGGACTCGAAGATTTTGAAGAAAATTCCTACACCCCAAACTACCCTTTACATGGAAAATTTTTCTAAAATTTTGATTTTCTCAAAAATGGCTCTAACGATTTTCATTAAAATGATTTTGATTAAGATATTTTATGGTAAATAAAATGTACATTTTGAATTTTGTGGCTATAGACGATGTAGTCTTGTTTACTCTTGATGACTTTTGCGTAACTGGTAAACCGAAAGAGATAGACCAAACCTTACTATACAAATAATGTAGATCTTACTAAAACACTCAAGTTTTGTTTGAATGAATTCTTTGTGAAACCATTTTGGAGATATTCCTTGTCATGTCTTATTTTTACTATAATTCATTTTATCTCAAATGGAAGGTCCTTATTCACTTTTTATCTCTTAGCCGTGCAAAGAGAACGGAATTTGAAAGACTTCATATGGGACCAGCGTTAAAAGATTTGACTATCGTTCAAAGCCTACTGTACTTCAATTGCACCTACAAAAAATAAGTAAATTGCATTCCCATATTCCCTTTGTACCTACAAGAAAATTAGCACATTCAAGTGTTTATCTCGACTAACATGAAAAAGATAAAGGAATAAGAGTGTTAAGAATAGTTAGTACAAGAGTAGAGAAAGTCATGCGAGTGCAACGCATAAGATTTTTTATAATATAACCTTAGGATGATTTTTAAACTTTACCGATGTATACATGCCACTCATGCTAGATAAATGGTCATCTGCTGTGTCATGTTTTACTGTTTTACATTTCATACAAGTGGTGAAACTTTGCGTTGTAGTACTGAAGTATCTGGTTCCATGTTTATTTGAAACCATAAAAAATCGTAAAGAGATTGTTAGGTGTATGGGATTTCAATCTGAGTCCTCCCTAATGCAGTTATAAAGGCTACCCGCCTGAATCACTAGTCTAGGGGACATACAATTGTTCTGTCATGCACTGCCAGTTCTTTGAGTTTACGAGTTTATTTATCTCCAACAAGAATACAATTTCAAGTAAATACGCACAGCTCACATTCTAGCACAGTGATGTTTAACCTTTGCGAAAGAGGGGAGTGTGGGTTTACCTCTTTCCAACTTAGGCAGACTTTGCCTCTTTTTAACCCTTTGCCGGGCCTTGTGTTGCAGTGGCGGGTTGGTGACACGTACGTTACGAAACCAATTTTAAATCTCATGCGATAAATATCTGTTCATTAGTGATTTCTTTGAAACAGCCTTAGAAGGTCCACCAAGTGATCGTCACGTAACATATTGCGATACAGATGTTTAATATGATTCAATTTGGAGAAATTCTGTTCGCAAACATATATAGAGCTATATTCACTCTTATATACACTATTCTTGCAAATGCTTATTTATCTATCTATTGCATTTTAATCACATAAGCATTTTCAGAAATTACCTTATTGCGAATATTCTTGTAGGTACAAGGAAATATGGGAATACAGTAGGCTTTAAGCGATAGGGAAATGATTCAAGAGCTGGTTGCATGTGAAACGTTTGAAATTCTGTTCTCTTTGCAAGGCCAAGGAATTAAAAAACGAATACATATTCCTATTTGGAAAAAAGTATAATTATTGGCAAATTCAAACAAATAAAAAAGAACATCTCAAAAGTCATTCACTCAAAAGAAAAAAAAAAAGAACATAAATTGTGTGTTTAACGAAATCCATAATTTTTATTTACTATGCTTTTGTCTGTCTCTGTTTACCATTTATGCAAAAGTCATCCAGAATGAAGAGGTCTTCTGAGAACATTTCCCAAAACTCCAAGTTATTACTTAGAAACTTCCATGGAATCGCCTACTTGTGTTCGTCACTGCATACTCACTGCCTCTCCCTCAGACTGAGGAGTGGAGTGGATTATTGCCGCTCGCTGCGTAAGGTTCTCCAAAGAGAATATTTTGGACATCCCTGTTCTATCACAACGTTATTTGTTCCTGTAAACTCCTCTGCCTACATTTGACATGGCACATTGAGAGTGGCTTTATTGGGGTTAAGATATGGTTTACTGAGCAAACGATGGCGTACAAGGTTGGAATTCCCGTGCTAACGTAATACATACAACATAACTAACCTTCCCAATACTGTGTGTATTTAAGGAAGATTTGCTGGTTATAAATGGAACTGAACAACATAAGTATTACGATAGTCTAGTGAGTAGCCCCATAGATGGGGAAAAAGTGAAAGTTCTACTGTCGTAAAATATGTCAGCAGACATAGGAATTTCCAGCTTTAAAGCCAGGACGAAAGGAAATTGGATTGAACGTTACTGGAGATAACGCAGTAACGTAGGAGATAATAAACCACCCTCCCCATTCCTCGTACAGCTTGTTGTCTTGTGAAGACCACGCATTAGACCGTATTTTAACTACCATCAGCGACCCTTCGCCGCTGTAGTTTACGTCCTTTGCATTGACTGTAAACAGCTTAAGAATTCGTGCGCTTGGTAATTAGGAATGTTTTCCCTTTGGGAAGTTCAATGCGGGGTGCACTTTGTCTCGTGGGAATCAGTTGAAGAGATACTTGATGGAAAATTAATGATTTCGGACTCAGAAACCATGTAGGACCTCCATTATAATGCTCTACCCGTGATTTTCTGCATGGACGGAGGCGAAGTATGCAACATACGTGCAACAGAATCAAACGACAGTAAATGTGCTATTAGGTAGCGTCAAAACTGTCCGGACATATGCTATAAAAATGGGATCGATAAGTGTATTAAAATTAGAGAGACTTACATTTAAGGAGCATTATACTATATAGGATTTTAATATGTCGATAAAAGTGTTATTAAGTGTTACTCCTAGTGATTCGAATGTTCAAATCGACAGTATCTCTTTTATTGTTGGGGAACAATACGAGAAAGAGTGGGATAACGGTTATTGCCACCGAATCGCATACATAAGAAGGATAAACTATCTAAGGAATTGTAAATTCTTGTAAGTTACTTCGTATGTAAACAGATGAAAGTGAAAATAAAAATAATAAAAATATTATATATGTTGAACTTTCGTTTTTTTCCACAATGTAAAAAGTGCGGAAGGAGGCTGGAGAAAATCTCATATTGTAACATCTCAGTTCACTACAATATACCACTGCAAAATAATACAAAAGTAAAGTTCAGTAGTTTAGTTAGGTATGGACATTCTTGATCCCTGCTGTTACCGTAGTGGGACAATCTCCACATCTCTTCTTCTCGTTTGCTATTTACAACACAAAAGCAGTTGTTTAACCCTATGGTGGAACACTGTTGTACCCAATTACTCCGGTAAGGGGAGAATTCTGACCCCTTCAGCTGCTGACTTCTGGTACTCCTGCTACCTCTGACGTTATTAGAAGCACGCTGGGACGAACATTAGAGCCCTTCAGCGAAGGGATATGCTCGGATTGGGTTGGATTCGGCGGTAGTCATTCTCGAAACCCATCGGAGATTGGGTACGCTTGACCTATATGCCCTGTAGTCGTCCCAGATGGGATGATGCGCGTAAGTGGCGTATCCACATCCACACTGTGTGAAAGCAGGGCAGACTGTTTAGACTCAAAGTATTACCACAAGGAAAGGGCCACAGAGAGGTTTGTGCCTCTCCCTGGTGTTTAGAGGGAGAGCTTCGGCTCTCGGACATTAAGGGAAAAAAGGGCTCTTTCGTATGTTAGAGCGTACAAAGATGCTGCAATGCGCTGTGTGTAAGTAGGTACTCTAAGTTTGATTACTATTTATTTATTTTTCCTGCAAGTTTACAAACATATACTTATTTCTTCAATTTGATAAGCATGGAATATTTTGAATTTCAAAACTTTATTGTATGAATGATGCCTACCAGCTAAAATAAACAAGAACGAGTAGAGCTGCGAATCTGCACAGGTTCAGCAGCAAACGTCCGCATCGTGTAACAAGTTTCAAAATATTGTGTTACTTCTGACGTACAAAATGTCTTGATTAATGCGCCTATAGTCCAGGCCACGTCCAGGCTCTTTGGTTTAAATCTGCCTCTCAGGATACACACGTGCATCTATGATGACAAGGTGCTCTTATCGCCTGAGCTTGCATTGCACAGGGCTTGTTTGTCATACATTCAAGGGTGTGCCTTAGCCAATCATGGGATAGGGTAAAGAAAGAGAATGCGATAGAATACAAGTTAGTAGGCCAAGTTAATAAGAAACAGAGTTTACGATAATGTGATATTGACAATACTCACCCTGACTCTTGCCTCGGTCAGGTTGGTCCACATTGCGATCTCTTCCCGAGTACTCATGTCCGGGTATCTGTTCCTCGCAAAGGTCGCTTCCAGTTCCTGAAGCTGTTGCGAGGTGAAATGCGTCCTCTGCCGCCTTTGCCGTTTATTCTTTTTGTCGTTCTTTCCGTCCTCCGCGCCGCCGTTGTCCGCCCCCGAGTCGCCACCTCCAGTTTCCGTTTTGATTGCACCTGTCCCAACGGGTTCCACTGCCAGCACTCGTCCTCCTGCAAGAGAAACGTGAAATGAAATTGGATGTTTAATCAACAAACGAAGTGTTTCTGAATTCAAGTTGTTCTTGTGGTCTGAATATTTTAAGCTTAACTGAAAACCTTTGTGGTTAATATTCGTGTGACTTTTCGTAACTATTTCTTTTTCACCAAAATTTCACTGATTCTGAGATTCTATAAAATAACTAATGTTGTATCCGCTTAAGGGGGTCAATGTCTCCTAATCTAACTAATGCCACGGCACAACAGTCCTTTCCGGGTCAAGACCTACCGACCGGCCGCTGTGTCCCCCATTTTTACTCACCACAGGTGCCATGAGTGGCGTGCAGAACTGAAGAGTTGGACCTGATCAGCACCCTGGTCTATCCGTCCCCCCTCCCTGTGTATACGGTCTTCGTAAGCGGGATCGCTACTTCTTAATCAAGCAGCTCCAAAATAAGCCCCTAAGGGACCTAACAAAGCTGAGTGCTCCGCGAACCAGGTCTCTTAGCTGGAGAAAATCCCCACGTCGGTACCGAGAATTGAACCTGGGTCTCCTGCTTGCTAAGCAGCAGGGCTACCACTGCGCTAAGGAGGCAATCTACAATATCTCCTAGTGCAAGGTTAAATTTCGCAGTTTCATGAACTTATTTCGAAAACCACTTTCCTGCGACTTGTTATACAAAAAATATGCATTTTATTCAATGTTCCCAAACGGTTAGAGGTAGTTTGTTCTTATGCAAACTTCAGAAGCAGCATTTGGGCATACAGTCGGTGTGGAAAAGGTAGGGCAGATACTTTTATTTTCTTAAAAAACTATTCCTCTTTGTGTTTATAAATATAAATACACAGAGATTAGGATTTCTATTGTATAATATCTAATACAAATAAACACACATTTTGATGTGACAGGAGACAAATATTAACTATTATTAACAAAACATTTCATGATTGCTACCAGCTATCAAGAAATGAGCCGATATTATTATTATTATTATTATTATTATTATTATTATTATTATTATTATTATTATTATTATTATTATTATTATTATTATTATTATTATTATTATTATTATTATTGTTATTGTTATTGTTATTGTTATTGTTATTGTTATTGTTATTGTTATTGTTATTGTTATTGTTATTATTATTATTATTATTATTATTATTATTATTATTATTATTATTATTATTATTATTATTATTATTATTATTATTATTATTATTATTATTATTATTATTATTATCTATTATTATCTATTATTATCTATTATTATCTATTATTATCTATTATTATCTATTATTATCTATTATTATCTATTATTATCTATTATTATCTATTATTATCTATTATTATCTATTATTATCTATTATTATCTATTATTATTATTATTATTATTATTATTATTATTATTATTATTGTTATTGTTATTGTTATTGTTATTGTTATTGTTATTGTTATTGTTATTGTTATTATTATTGTTATTATTATTGTTATTATTATTGTTATTATTATTGTTATTATTATTGTTATTATTATTATTATTATTATTATTATTATTATTGTTATGATCATCATCATCATAATTTTTATTATTGTTATTATCATCTTCATAGTATTGATATTCCAAAGAATAATTACATAATGTGGGCACATCTAAATTATTTGAAGCTTTTGGGCTGATATTAGTTGGACATTAGTCCAACCTCTTCGCTTAAAGATACAAAATAATCAGTGCTGAAACGAGAAGTGACAAGTAATAATTTCGAGACACATTTTATGGCCTTTTGGTTATTTCTACCAGAGCTTTCAGAATCCAAATTTGATATATGAATCAGAGAAGAAGCAGTTTGCCCCAGCTCCATCGTACTGACCCCCAGTGATTTACGCATCTCACCGCCGCACCAATTATCCCAACACCTCCCCATGGACCCAACTGTTAACCCCTTCGCGATTGAAAAAGGGTTATTTCCTTTCCTCCCTGAGGATTATTCCTGGTCGCGGCCCATTTGCTGGACCACATTTAGGGGAGAGTTGACTAAGCACCACCTGGCGCGTTAGTCAGCATTCTTGTGCTGCCCAGAGCAACTAGTGCCAATGATGAACTGTCATGAATATACTCACATGCTCCTAAATGTCCGTAATCAACTTTGAGAGAAGAAGTGCAACTTAAAATCAAATTATTTGAAATCTCCGAAAGAGACAGATCTATGATTGGCCAGAGAAAATAAAATACTTTTATCGTAATTACTAATCAAAATCACATTTTTTGCGTTTCTCTTCCACGCAGATAGAGTATGTAAGTAGAAGTATTGTATTCCCCTCAAAAATTCAAAATACCTATATTTCACCGGAAATACAAGTTTTGACACTCCTAGAACCCAGAAACAGCATAGTTAGAAAAAGATGTGTTTATGAACAGCATAACTCAAAACAAAAAGTCGCTACAATGATAATTTTTAATATATAATCAATTTCTTAACATAATTACAATTTTAATTGCCTCATAAGGTAACTTTTGTCTTTTAGTAAAAGGTCCTATACTCATGGTATGACTCTAGAATGCAGTTCTAAAATCCCTGAGTAACTTGATTTACTTAAGTAAACTTTAATTCCTGTATAAAAAATAAAACAGTTAAAGATAAAGGTATTAATAGTTTATACTTGGCATTTAAATTCAGCTTCTTCCAAGGGTGTGCCACCAGATTTGCAAGAAAATCCCCCCAAACTACCCTTACATGAAAATAGTATTATTTTTATTTTCTCAAAATTGCTTCACTGTTTTGATTAAAACATTGTAGTTAAGATAATTGCATTACAAATAAAACGCGTATCTTGAATTTGTAGGAATAGCTGAATAGCTTTTGTTACCCAAAGAGATACACAAACTCTTTCTACTCGTTTCTACTCGTTAAAGTGCACAATTTATGTCAAATGGAACCATTTTTTAGATATTCTTTGTTGTTATTTTGAGCTTTCAAACCTATAGGTATTTTTATTTTCTCTACTACGTTTAGTAAACTAGAGGAAGTATTGTATTCTACCCAAAAATTCGATGTCGAGATTTCACCGGAAATATGTTTTGAGGTCCCCTGAATAAAAAAGAGCATTTTTAGAAAAAAGTCCGTGTGTGTGTGTGTGTGTGTGTGTGTGTGTGTGTGTGTGTGTGTGTGTGTGTCTGTGTGTGTGTCAGTGCCAGTCTGTGGACAGCATAACTCAAAAACGAAAAGTCGGTAAAAACCAAAGTTGGTATTTTTTAAGTTTAATGTCTTTCAGGAATGCAACACTAAGATTTTGAAGCAAATTTCTCCATCCTAAACTACCCTTTACATGGGAATTTTTTCGAATATGTTGATATTCTTGAAAATGGCCCTAACGATTTTGATTAAAATGCCGTATGTTTAAGATATTTTTATGACGAATGATATGTATATTTTAAATTTTCTGGCTATATCCTTTGTAGTCCTGTTTACTTTTTTTTTTTTTTTTTTTTTTTTTTTTTGTGTGTGTGTAGAGTGAACAATTTCGGAGATACTCCTTGTTATTTTTGTCTGTTTCAGAAAACTTCCATCAAATGCCGTACAAAGAGAACGGAATCTCAATGATTTAAAAGATTTGACTCGCTCAAAGCCTACTGTATTCCCATATTCCCCTTGCACCTACAAGGAAATAAGCAATAAGATAATTTCTGCAAATGTTTATCTCAACTAACACGAAGAAGAATAGGAATAAGAGTTTGTGATAATGTTTAATACAAGCGTAGAGAAAGTAATGTGAGTGTAATACATAAGTGGCTATCCCTTTAACCTACCTATCCTTCTTATGTGTAAATGTGTAATGAAGATTTATCTCGATTAACAAAAGTGGATAGAAGAATTAGGTTTCGTAAGTAACATGAGTAGAAGAAGTTGTTTAATGCAATACATAAAACCTTTAAATGTACTGTTCATGAACCTGCTATACCGTTGCTGTGTGCAGAAAAGCATAATTTTAACAATGATTTACGCTCTGCTATACCACTATCACCTGTTGAATACCACAATATCTTCCAGTCCTTACACCCAACAAGGACACAGATGCGTGCATTGCTGCGCGCGCGCGCGCGCACACACACACACACACACACACACACACACACACACACACACACACAAGCACAGAGGATATCTTCTTGTGAGCATCAGATGCAGTTGCTTGCAATTATCACATCCTTTGTATTTCATACAATATATTCAATTAGAAATATTGCCTTTAATCGTAAATACCGTCAGTCTTTTGTAATAAATTCTGTCTAACTATTTTTCTGGATTGATAATAATCTATATTTATTTTGCAGGGAAGTCACCTTGATTATTTAGGAAGAATGATTCACTGAAACCAAGCACTGGACATAAAGTTACTGCATATTTCATGCGCTTGGCACTGAAGTCAAAGAGACAACCCATCTTAAGGTAAGAGTCGAGTATATCCACATTTTGTGGGACTTAGAACCCCTCTTCAGCATTAAAACATGTTTCACAAATATTTTTTGTCCGTAAAATATGTATTACAGGGTTTACATTTTCTGAACCTCCCGGTAATCTCGGACTGATAACGCATTTTTGATAACGCAACTATTTGTTTAGTTTCATTTAATTTTGCGGCACACATCTTGGTGGAATACAGTTATGCTCATCACAAGATAAATGTATCAACTATAATAACTGCGCCAAACCAAAAGGGGTTTTCTCCAGAGCCTTCGAGAAATATCTAGCTATGTCATCCTCGGCGTGTTTGAAGAAGTTCGCGAAAGATTCGTGTGACGTTTCCCCGCTATGTAAGGAGTCGTGGAAACAGTAGAGAGAGAGTTACAGTTACGGACATGAGTCAGTCAGTGTGTTAGTGAGTGTGAGACAGCTGTGCATGTGCCCGCGCGTCGTAAAAAATTTAACGAGTGTCGAGTGATTATATCGTCGGAGTTAGTGCATGAGAGACACAAAAGGTGAAGAAAGACACTGAAAGGACTGAATCAAGTTACGAGAAGTAAACAACTGAAAGTAGTGATACCACGAAAGACTATAGGCTGTGTTAATGACAAGAAGAAAAATGTGTATTTGTTCAAATGTTTAGAACACAATAAAGTGATAGAAAAGTAACGGTACTGATTTTCTAATTTTTGCCACAATATACATATGTATTAACATTGCTAAGGAGGCCTATACTAAACCTTTAGGAGTAAGGGGTGTAGGGAAGGACACAGGTGGGTCCCTAATGCCTTCAGGTATGAGAGATGCCATTGGTACAATCCACACAAGCCTCTCTCCCAAAGGATTCGCAACATACTGGGCGCCTGAATAGACAACTGCTCAAGGAAAATTCTACCGCCACACGCCTCGCCACGCCGTCCACTCGCCTGATCCTCTGACCTGGAACATGACAAGGAATTGAAATGACTGGAAATGGGGCACAGGAAAAGCACGGCATCACAAAAGCTACTGCAGCCTTCACCTACCGACCTGATAAAATCACAAACATAGCCAAGGTCGGGGTGCCGGGGAATCACACGTTACGCAGAGCTCATTCGGCACTGGGCTTAACCAGATAAGGAAGTAGAGAGATTCTGTAAGAAGGGTTTGAAATGACGAGTCCTATGTACCACTAATATCTTTAGGGAAGCCGGTATTCAGTGTATAAGTAGGCGGTGGTGCTGTGTGAACGCTTCTCGCCCGAATTTAAAAACTTTATGAACATTTACACACTGTTTGTAAAAGTTTAATAAAGAAATAATTTCAAACCCGGTTTGTATTATTTTCCTAAAGGCAAATAGATCATTTTCTCCTATAATATTTGACATAGTGTGGTAAAGCGGTTGCTAATGTGTAATGGTTGGAAACCCAAGAAAACAATACCGTTTTCCTTCATAGCTTATTCCCCATTGATTGTTCCCAGTGCACTGGGAGAAAGGTCCTGAGCATAGATAAAATACGAATCTTCAAGTGGTAAGTCGCTATTTGCAAGGAACATGGATCTTCAAAGTCATCATTTAGCGATTCGCTTTTTAAAAATGTGACAAACGTTTTAAACTACGTTTTTCTTCTTGTACCTACCTACAACCCAGCGTCTAAATGTGTAATGAAGGCGTATATCAATTGATGAGTGTTAGATAGAAAATAAGCTTTTGTAAGAAACGTTGTAGAAGAATGAATAGAAAAACTCAAGTCAATGCAACGCATCGGATATTTTTAACTGTACAGCGCATGTATTAGAATAGGCATGAGCACAATTGACCTAACTGGGCCACTCGCGTTCTCGCCTCACTCCACCGGGCATACTTCCCCTTCACTGCTATTCAGGTTCCAACACTCCTCATTCAGTGGCGACTATGGCTGTTTCGTTTCATCAGCCGTGGTAGAGAGTTCGTTGTAAGTTACAACAAAGGAAAGTTTGCTGTTGAATATGCGTATTTCAATTTGAAAATATAAAGCGTTACAATATCAAACACCTCTTTGATCGGAAGCATGAATCAAACTTTGGTGATCTTACAGGTATTTATTTACTGTTTCAAAAGCTGCTTTCTGAATATTGATATTTGTAAACATATAAAGGGGACGATATGGTCCCACTTTTTAGAGTTTTGGTTTCTTATTAATTTGTTTAATATAAACTTGTATTTCGTGTTTTAAACTTTGAACATAACATTAAGTTTAAAACCAAAAAGTCTGTGTTGATCAAATATTTTTAAAGTATTTTATAGGCTAAATAACAATGGAAGTTTACTGTCTTATTTATTGTGAGAGAGAAACAATGTAACCTGTTAATCACAAGTCAGTGTAAGAATATTACGTGAATAAGATAAAGGAAGGTTATAAACTTAAAAATTATGTGATTTCCCTAGCCACAGTAGAGGTGTTAATAATTGGTGTACAGAAAATATCTTTAATATAAACAACATAATAAATAGCAGTGCAGAAATTATTACTACCGCGCAGGTGGAACAAAGCCACCACTGCACGTGTTGCAACAATATAGGAGACACAGGAAACATTATGTGGTGTTAATAACACAACTAACATTTTAGATGTAATGATGAGTGTTTTAGTTGCACATTTGGTCACAATCATAAACAATTACATTTTGACTCTATGCTATGACAAAATGTATACAATTTCTAGTCTACGTGAAGGACAGTCAGGTTATAAAGTAAATAGAATAGAACACAATGTCATTTTCTCTGAAAATTAGAAGACAGTCATACAGAACAAAATTATGTGAACATTTTCTGACACTTTCTATTACGGTTTCGTTTTTCTTTAATTAGTTAATCAATGTTAGGACGTAATGTCTGGAAAATTTTGTAATCGAAGACTGCATGTTAGATTGTGATCTAACAAAGTACTTCGGGATTTGGAGTTGGCTTCACAACAGAACCATACAGAAAACTCGCCGCTTCTTTTTATTTGTACTGGCCATGTTATTGTCATCGAGAGCGCTACCTCTGACTGAACCCTGCAGTTCCGTACTCACATTGCCGTTTATCTAGGCAACATGGTACGTATTACATGGCTCTCATTTGAAATCATACGAACTGATAGGCTTGCTCTTCGTTCCCAAACGCCACACCGCTTGAAGCTGACTTCGCCTGTTCTAGAGTCGCAATTTTATGTGAGCGATACAAACAGGACTTGTTATAGGTTACATGGCCATCCATACAAGTTTAATTATTGCATGTATTTGTATAAAATAGTGAAGCCTGTAATAGATATGCCAGAGTTAACCTTACATTTTTAAGCTATCGAGAAGTTCTGCTATTTCTGTTGCTGATGAAGTTGCCGGTCCCTATGGCCACGCCCACTAAAGTGCCCAGCTATGGTGTTTCGTGGTGCAGGGAATCGCGGGTTTGAGCCCCGCACAGGTGTTTGCTTGTTTATAAATGACTGCGTATATGTGTGAGAGAGTAAATACGGAAAACCCACCAGGAAAATACTAGAAACGTAGCAAAGAATCGAGTGTGATGACTCTGCCTCAAGTGGGAGACTCGCATTCGGGAAGTCTAGAGTTCAATTCCCAGCGGCCGCCCACTCGGCCGGGAAAAATTCTGGGTCGTTTCTAGTCTCCACGACTTCCTTCCTATCATTTCCTCTACATTACGTTTGCTTCTTATCTATTAGGTGTGCTTCTAGCTTCCTTAGCGCACAGCGGTGCTGGACAAATTCAAAGAAAGAATATCCCTTGCGGACAGTAGAAAGCAGTTTGGTTGATGCCCTCTCCCGACAGCTTCAGCATCTGAGTCTTCGAGCCTTGAAAATTAGGGACTTCCACGCGTTTCTGTGACCTGTAGCCTCCTGTGGTCCCTCACTTCATCCCTTCCTCGTGGAGGGGGTTAGCCACAGTGAATGTCTGTAGGTCAAAGTGTTTGAGGTATCCTCCATACCCATGTTGTTTAACCCTAACTTTCTGCTGTTTGCACAACCTATCAGACGTAACTGGGGACATTTTACCGTATTATATTTACGTGTTATAATTAAGGTTGAAACTTGTTACTTAAAAGGTGCTGGCACACTTAAGTAAGAATCGCTCCATTCAAAATGCTGAAGGCATCCATTTAAAACGCTTTAATTTGCAGACTTTGCTTTCTTTATAAGGTACTAGCTAAAATGCCCGGCGTTTCTCGTGCCCCTTTGAAAACTTAGTGCATAATTAATATTAATGACGCTGCAAAAGGAGCAGTACACAAAATTACAGCAAGTCTAATGAGTTATGTACCACGCCACTTTAATGCTAGACATAGGAAAAAATCGGAGAAATAAATAAGTATATTAAAATATATTGATTGTGAAATTGTTATATAAAACGGAAGGAACATATCGTAAAGAGTGAGTAGAGACCAAAGAGAAGGGACATGTATGACAGACCATGTAATTTGAGCAAGTGACAACAGCTAATTTGGATCAGTTTTAGATTCTAAGAGATTGTTGATTGTGTAAAATGGAGTGTGTCACCCGTTTATAAATTACATATGTGTGGATGTAGTATACTTGCCAGCTACTGTGAGTATGCAAGCTATTATGAGATTTGTGTTGTAAGATACTATAATTGTGTTGGTAGACCGCCTCGTAGCGGAGTTGGTAGCGCGCTTGCCTCTGTCGCCGAGGACCCGGGTTCGAACCCCGGTACCAGCATGGGGATTTTATCCCCTCTGGGAGGTCTGGCACGGGATGCACTCAGCCTCGTTAGGTCCCGGGGGGACCAATTGAGAAGCTACTTGATGGAGAAGTAGCGGCCCCAGGTCTAGAAGACCGCATAACCAGCCGGGAGGGCTCGGGGCGCTGACCACGTCCCACCCTCCAGTACTGCACCTCACCAATGACGCCTGTAGTGGGCAGAGGTGGGGGACGCAGCGGCTGGGCGGTAAGCCTTGACCCTTCATGGGCTGTAGCGCCGGGGTTTAGTTTTAGTTTTGTGTTGGTGATAATTATAATTGTTGTTGTTGTAGTGTTTAACGCCCGCTTTTACTACTACGGCACCGCAGGCGGTGACACTGATGATACATGAAGATGGAGCACCGGTGGAATGAAATGGCGGGGGAAACCGGAGAAAACCCGCCCTGACGCCGCTTCGTCCACCACGAATACCACATGCGGGTCCCTGGGATCGAACCCGGGCCGCCTAGGTGGTAGGCGAGCGCACTAACCGCTCGGCCACGGCGCCGCCAATAATTATAAGCATTATGCTTTTTTTGTACATGTATTAATTCACTCGCCACTCGCTGCTCGTAACCATAAGAAGCACATGTTTTATATATCTATATATAAACAAAATGCGTAGGTTAAATGTGCCGATGGAATTTCAAGAGAAACTCATCGTCGGCTTCTTAAATCCATCGATAGATTTACAATGAGGGCTTATGAGACTGTCTGTTCTATTCCTTAAACGTTGAGTGTTTTAATATAACACTTGTTTACACTTATTTCTGCATGAGTTACGTCATCGAAGGAACCTTTAAATTACAAACAGTATCTTCTTCTCGCTTTTCTTTCTAAATAGAAGCGACACATATTCAACTATTAAATTCGCTAATATCGGCTCGTGGTTCAGTATGTCCTTAGTGTAGAACCCTAAAATTACAAAGGTAGAACAAAAATTATTTTGTGCATATCTGTTATTATTAATAATAATATACGGGGGGCTGTTAGAGGTATAAATGCAAGTAAATATTTTGATACTTGGTTATCCATTTCGAGTGTTAGGTGTTTTTTTTTTCCCTTCGTCTAACAGTTTTCTCACAAACGTGTCAAAAAATTCACTACCTAATGATATTTTGTATAGTTGTAATTGCACAGTGAAATGAGCAACGTCTGCCGTATATACTATCCGTTTTGCTTCAAACCTCGGGCAAGTTCTTCACTCTGTTTTTAAAATAGAGTTTAAAGTTTGTAATACAGACATCATAGATTATAATTAATCCTGATCAAATAAGTGTGCATACTGTGTGATAATTCCTATTCAAATTTTATATCAGAGTAAGAACTTTGAAACCCAAGGTTAATAATCATTGTATGTCTCTATTGCCAGTAAAAGCAATGTCTGATTTGTTCAATGTTAAACTATTGAATATAGCCTCGGAAGTGATAACGATCATCTTTTATCTGTGTACTTCTGTCATATCTACATTTAGTCCTTCGAAATCAGAGTAGAACCTTAAAACATGTCAGATGAATCGAATGAGATTGGTTAAATTTCTTCAGCATGCAATTGTTACCAACGTAAAGCCACTCAGACTAAACAGTGGCGGTCAAGGAAGCCTTGGTGAGTGAACAGAGAAGTGCATTAAAGAATGTCGATGCGTCGTCGTGTTGGCGACCCTGTGTGACATCTGCTGTCACTATCAGTAAACTGATGGGCGCTTAATATCGGGACACACAAAGAGGCCGCTACTGTCACGGAGTATGACTGATGGTCCCTGGCGGCGACTTCACACGCTACTGATAACAAAATGCTACCAGAGATTATCAAACCGCTCCCTCCCCGGCACGAGTCCATGTGCTTGGCCTCTACCTGAACAATAACACGTAAAACCTAAAGCAACGTGTTGTGAAGGAATTTGCCCGCATATATTCTACTACAAGAATTATAACTTTCTGTAACGATAACAGAGACTATTTCCTACATAGAGGCGTTAAATTATCATACACGAATATTCTTCTGGTCATTCTTTTGTTTTGTACAAATATCACTAGGCCATTGTTTTGCTTAGACAGTGTCGCCAACTGTGTTCCATAAATCGCTGATAAACAATGTATTACACATTACAATAGATTAAAAACCAAATAGCACTCCATTTCATTTTTAAAACTGTGTTTTTTAACAATTGTTCTTTTAATAATTGATGTATTTTTCCAGAATAAATGTTATTTTTATTGTTAAAAATAAAGTGACATTTATTTAAGATTCTAAACTGATTGTATGTTCTAATAATAAGAGAAGATCGCAATACATGTACTTCTTGGCTTTCGTTTTTCTCAGTTGTCAGTGCTGAGTAACTCGGAACCACACTAATCGAAATGAATATATTTTAGCTTATCGTTTTATAAAAGTTAACATTTTCTGGTCAAATGTTTGCGATATATGTGGTAATTTATGCTTTATTTATGAAATATTCCAGATCATCCATATCATTCGACGACTTGACTTCCCCAGTCAGACACCTTAAGATATTACTTGTAATAATTTTCTATAAAATCATTTACAGTAGATACACAATTATTAGTAATGTCCTAATAAATAAGGAAAATTTGAAAGAAACCTGTAACTTATATAAGATAAATAACATAGTAGATATTGAGAAATATATAAACATTAAAAGAAACTGAAAATAAGTAATCTTGATTATATTTAAGGGAATATAATATTGCATATATAAATAAGTGTATTTGGATACTGAATACCTGCAATGTTACCACTAGCAACAGTTTACATTAGTACAGAGTAAGTATTAACTAGCAGCTCGGTGCCAGTTATTTTATGTTACTAATTCCCAGTACCAATAGTTACAATTATTTTTGATCTTTTAAATTTCAGTTATAGGTACTGGAAAATTTTGGAGTTTTAACTTTCATTACTTTTACCTTATCTTATTCATCTTATTTTAACTTCAATTATTTTACTACAATATATGTTAAAATCTCGTGAAAAATAATATAAAATATGAACAAAATGTTCAATAAATTTTAAAATGTCTATTCCTGTTGCTCAGTCGGTAGAGGACCTACAAGTTGTATGAGGGATTCTGGGCTCTTCTTTTTTGTAGTATTTAACGCCCGCTTTTAATACATACGGCACCGCAGGTGGTGACACTGATGATACATGAAATGAAGATGGAGCACCAGTGGAATGAGATGGCGGGGGAAACCGGAAAACCAGGAGAAGACCCATCCCAGCGCCGCTTCGTCCACCACAAATCGCACATGCGGTTGCCTGGGAGATCCTGGGTTCGATTCCCGGCTGTGGGGTAGGAACTGTTCAATGATCAAGAATATTTCCTACTCTCTACAGATTCTGGAGGTGTGAATGAGAGCGTGAATGTGTATGATATAATTTACAAAACATTCAAGACCCAAATCCTACTGTACATGAGTTAACATTATTGCCTGTATGAAATATGTTCCAAAATGAAAGGCCACCGTTATGACCATAGAAAGGTGGCGTATAAATGTAACAATAAAAAATAAAATTAAAAAGTTGGAATACATGTGCTGGTATGGAAAAAAGGTCCCAGAGTTGCGTATTGCGAATTTTGTTTATTTATTTTATCACAGGAAAAACTGAACGCAATTTTGGAAGATGGCATTAAGCACAACCCTCCATTTTTCATGTGCGTTAATTCAGCATATGATTGACGAAAACTGTATAGCATGTGTTCTTCTTGAAGTAAAATATTTTATTGAACATTTTGGAACTTATTACAGCATAATTTTGGGTACTTATAGCATTTTATAATACGATAAGCATGCGGTAAATATATCTTCTCGTGCTTAAACGCGTCTTTATATAGTGAAAATTGTTTATCATTTGCTTCCAACTGCGAGATGTTGAAAACAAAATGACAATTTTGAGACTTGAATAACCTGTACGAATTTGCTTTTAAACAACCGTTATGAATAGCATAACAAAACAGAGATGTTATTCGTAAAGTAGCATCAGATAACAAAATATCACTCGAGGTTTTGGACAAATTTGATAATCCAAAGCTATCTTGTGGTGTCATCCGCGGCGATTTCGTGCACAAACTGTTTCGGATATTGTGTTCTGTTTAGTATCATTCAGTTAATCACTTTGTTCTTCCAACTAATGGAAATGTGGCTTGAACAGTTAAACCAAAGCAGTTATAATTGTTATGTCATTTGTAAATAAGGAGTATAATATTTTAAGTAGTCTCCTTTAACTTCTGTGGTCACATTATCGAGGGTTTTATAGATTTGGATTTTACCAATTTTCTTTCGAAAATACTCGTACACTCACACTCATCCTTCTAGACTCTGGGGAGAGAAGGAAATGATTTTAAGTAAACAAAAATTCCCTCATTTCAGCCGGGAATCAACCGTGGGACTTGAGAAGCCAGAACGTTGACCATTCGAATACAGAACCAGTCTCCGTGGATTTGTGTCCATTGTGATTCAGGTCTTAGCGAGCTGATATTTGTTTTCACTGCTTAATCTATAGATGTGCTTTACCTTAGTGATATAAATTGTATAAGTAACTAAACATTCGATTTAGAGGAAGGTTTCTTGCACGTCCTCCTACCAATTCAGTTTTGGCGAAAAAAAAATTCTCACGTGTCTTTTATGTTTAAAATTAGCTTTCCAAAGAACTTCTGACTGTGGTTAATATAAGGTTAAGCAAGAATACAGACGCTCTTAATCACAAATATTTACTTTTATCTTTTAGTTACACAAAGGACGCATTTAGAACAAAAAGTGTATGAGCTGTTGAGAGTCCATGTGATCGTCATTTACTAGTAATTTTTCATGTGAATGACTTCAGTGCTTCAGTTTATGAAAAATGTATTGATAACTTGAAACAAGGGTATTTTTATTCAAAGAAAATAATGCAAATGAAAGTTAACAGAACACAGTCTGTTGACAGTGAAAACACATACCTCACAGCTATTCTGAGATTGCTCTTCGATACAAAGTGCTACTGCCACTCGCCCATCATACAATTTTGACGAAAACCGCTTTGCTTGTGAAGGCATTCCATATAAAAGGACTGAAATAGACTATAAGTGGATAACTAAATTGTGTTGACTCACAAAACCTTACAGAAGGTCATTTTATGCCGATATCCCTTGCAATTCTACGCTTTGAACTGGTAGTTTTCTATTTTTCATCCATGATACTTGAACATTTGAAACACCTTGATTGCCTCCGAAATTGGGCAGTCATTTCTTGAATTTTGGAGGCTGGTTGCTGCTCTAAACTACGCTTTCAGAAATTTCTTCTGGCAAGATCTTCTTCAAGGCGTCGGTCAACTAAAATATTTGTTTTATCTTTTAAACCTCTGTTTGGACACAAAAGAATCTTCCTGTTGACGCTAGCTTGATACAAGTTGTCACATAACATCCCAAATGCCCAATAAAGGGCAAACAGTCTTCAGAAAAGAATGTCATAGTACTTTCTTTACACGAGAAAGCTTCATCAGAAGCACCCTCACCATTGTATCCATCCAAGACGAAATAGAGAAAATCGAAAAATTTCGGGTCAGTTGCTTTCCATAAGTTACATTTCTGGAAAATATAATTTTTTTTAATTTTTCATAAGTGGGGAAGATAGAATGCTTATACACAACCCTGACCTAGTATAGAGCAGATGATGATGATGACGACGATGACACTACAATCTGCAGGTACTAATTAAGGTACCAAATGAAGTATTTCATACACACACGCACATATGCGGTCGATATATGCCATTCATGTACAACCCAAATCACAAAAACAATTTTCAATGGCGTTATGTAAATTCATAATACCGACTTGGGTAATCTCCGACAGCCAAAACAAGGCTAGTTCATTAATATTTAGAGCACCTCGGAAACTCGGTTAATTTGTCACATTACTTTCCATATATCTAATCATAGTTCCAAAAACAAAGGGCAATAGTTAGCCCGGACTTTATAGGACATAGTTAATATTGGGCAAGCAATACCGTAATAAAATATGAAATATATGCATAGGAATACTAATGTGATGATACACGCTAGCGGTCAAAAGCTTTCGGGCACCCAGTCGAAGTACTATCGGGGCAATTTGATCTTATGAATATTAGTTCCACAAAAGTCCTTTAGACACAATGTAATCCTTTCATATTTTCAAGTGGTGTCAGTAAACACACATACACACAAACATACACACACATTCACTGCCGGTCAAAAGTTTTCGGACACCGAGTGAAAGTAATGCAAAATTTACAAAACAGGTGTCACACTGAGTGCTTCTACTTATTCCGTCATCATTCAGGCATACCGAGCCACCCATCATTTAACCTAAGCCCACTCATCCTAATCCCCAGGCGAGATAGAACATCCAGTGGGTTTATCCATACTCCACCAACAGCATATTTCCGACCGCACACTAGAGGTTGTCTTAACGACAGAGCACAGTTCAAGACATACCAGATGATTTACATTTTTCAGCCAATATATATTTCTGAGAAAGAAAATCAGTAAGAGTTACCTTTTAATCAAATTAAAAATCACTGCTGTTTTCAGAGAGAAATAATGTATGAAATGTATGTTAACATATAATAATGTAATTAAGATTTTTTTATATCAAAATATCATGAGTGGGGTGCAGCACTGGAGGTGGAACGTGGTCATCGCTCCCGCCCTCCCGATCGGTCATGCGGTCTTCTCGACCAGGTGCCGCTGCTTTTCAATCAAGTAACTCCTCAATTGGCCCCTCAGGGACCTAACGAAATTGTGTGCACCCCTGACCAGGTCTCCCTGCGGAAGAAAATCCCCACGCCGGTACCGGGAATCAAACCGAAGTTATTGCTTAGGAGACGGCCTTGGTAATTACAATGCAGCATTTAAATGACATTTCATGGTCTATATCATTCTTTAATTCTGAAATAGTATTAATAAATGCAACTTATGATAAATTAACAATCATTACTTACGACAAATTAAATTCAAATTTCTGTGAAGAACTCTTCATTCTGAATGACTTTTGCATAGCTGATAAATTGTAAGAGGGCGGCGCCGTGACCGAGTGGTTAGACCATTGGACTACCGCCTTGGCAGCTCGTGTTCTATCCCAGGGACCCACATGTAGCATTCGTGATGGACAAAGGGTGGTCTATGCGGGCTTTCTTCGGGTCTCCGTTTTCCCCACCACTCATTTTACCAATTGCTCCATCATCACCTTTACAATCATCCACTTCGCCTGCATTTCATATGTTCTTCCTTACTATCATGCCTGGTGCTGGGCTGACTACCCGCTTCCAGGTCTTCACATTGTCCAATCCATAGGTTCGTCTGCTCCCCGACAGGCGTCTGACCCTAGGTACTGGCTTGTAAGTCTCAAGTGGTGTAAGTGCTACATAAGGGGAAGGTAATAAGGTAAAGAAGAAGCAAAGTGTAAGAGATAGACAAAATCTTACCGCACAAAATATGTAAAATTCGTTAAAGCACACAATTTATGTCACATTTTTTGTGGAGATAGCCCTTTTTGAGATACTCTTTGTTATTGTTTGAATTTTCAAACAGCTATACTTTTCTCAGATACGAAGTCGTTAATTCTTTTTTACTTTCTCTACTGGTAAGTAGAGGAAGTATTGTATTCCACCCAAAAATTCAATGTCGAGCTTTCACCGGAAATGATTTCAGGCTCCCTGAATGAAAAAAAAAAAAAAAAACATTTTTTAGAAAAAGGACTGTGTGTATGTGTGTGTGTGTGTGTGTGTGTGTGTGTGTGTGTGTGTGTGTGTGTGTGTGTGTGTGTGTGTGTGTCATCTTGTGGACACCATAACTCAAAAATGAAAAGTCGGTTAAAAACCAAAGATGGTATTTAAGTTTAAGGTCTATCAAGGATGCGGTACGAAGATTTTGAAGAAAATAACCCCACCTTAAACTACTCTTTACATGGAACATTTTTCGAAAATTTTTATTTTCTTGAAAATGGCTCTAAGTGTTCTGACAAATGAAATTTATATTTTGAATTTTCTGGCTATAGCCTATGTAGTCCTGTTTACTCTGGATGACTTTTGAATAACTCGTAGTTAGACAAAATCTCACTATAGAAAAATGTAGATCTCGCTAAAACACAATATATATCCAAATAAATTTTTTTGTGGAGTGAACCATTTCGGAGATATTCCTTGTTATTTGTGCCAGTTTGGGAAACCAAACTTTCGTCAAATGCAACATTGTTGTTCATTTTTTGTATATTAGCCGTGCAAAAAGAACGGAATCTCAAAGCTTTAAAGATTTGACTATCGCTCAAAAACCTACTGTATTCCCATGTTCCCCTTGTACCTACAAGGAAATAAACAATAAGGTAATTTGTAGAAATGTTTGCCTCAACTAACACAAAGAAGATATAGGAATAAGAGTTTGTAAGAATGGTTAGTACAAGAGTAGAGAAAGTCATGTGAGAACAATACATTAGATTCTTTTAATGCCTTGGCTGTGCAAATAAAAGGGAATATCAGAACTATTACATAGTGACCAGCTCTTAAGCCTACTGCATTCTTCTCGGTTGTACATATACGTAAACATGTACGTAACAAAACCATTCCTACAAAGTTTATCTCGATTAATGTGAAATAGAAGAATAAGCGTTTTAAGAATAATTTGTACTAGAGTCAGTGAGAAAGTAATTGAATGGATATATAATTTTTCTCTAGTTGTGTATGTTATCTGAATATGTAGAGAAAGTCATAAAATTGCATAAAATTGCAAACAGGCGCGGTTGAGAAAGATAGGTACATTGTAGGAATTTGACAGGTGGCTGATTTATCACAACGTTGCAAGAGTCGGTATTTTTCGCATTGAGAAGCGCGAGAGATAGAGGTATCTTAGTCATTAAAAGAAGATAAACTTTCTTATCTACGAGTGCATGATGAAGTGTTTTCTCTGTAGAAAATACCGGTGTCTCGCCTTCTGTCCGGGATTTCTTCTCCTTTACGCCAATTTCAAAAACAGACCATTTTCTCTGGACGTTCAAAGACGTGTTGAATATTTTGTTTAAATTCGTTAGAAGTTATTTAATATAATTTCTGGAGATGTCTATGAAGAAGACAACTAATTAAAATGTATGAACTCGTATTTCCAAAATGATTCACGGTATCAGTTTCTGTTAAAAATATAACATTCTTCTAGAAGATAAATTATTGTGGGATTATCCTTTTTGTTTCAATAAATCTATGGTTGATAAATCAGTTTAATGCTACTTTACAGAAGAATATATTTCATTGTAATTTTGTTATACCTTATTGCTTTTTGATGTGAGATTGTGATTAAAAGAAATAATGGCTACCAAGAGTAGTAAACGTTTTTATCAAATTCAATTAAAGTTGTTTTTAAATGTTCTAATAAAACTAGTACGCGAAATTAATTCTTTATTAATTTAATATTTAAAAAGTTCTCTCAAATGAGTGATTTATAGTTGAAGTAAATCTTCATTGAGAACTTGTCGACATAGTGTTTTTATGTATTTAAATATACGTAATTTTTTAAAGACATATCTAGTTATCAACTTACTTTATTCTTCTTCTACCTACAACACATGTGTAAGTGTATTGCGAATGTTTATCTTAATCAACAAGTAGATAAGAATAAGCTATCATAATGATAGCTAGCTTGTGAAAGAGTGAATAGAGAAGGTCGTGTGAATGCAATACGTACGATATTGTTTTTAGTATTACATTATTACAAGCATTATACCCTTCAATTTATTGACTAGTGTTAATTAACTACTAATTTATAATTTTGAACAAAGTAACAGAGCTAATGCTACTTTAAGAAGCTGCGAGTGTTTTCACTTCGAACACTTCACGACTCTAAGGCCACAATCTCAAACTTTCAAACTGTACTGGGAAAGTACTAACAAATTTGTAACGCACTCGAAGGAAAGTTTTAGCAGGATATGAGAGATTCATTACGACCTCATTTCCATCGGAGTAGAGAGGCGTGTGATCTGTCTCGACTCTATGATGAGGAATTAATAGGATGTGACGTCATAACCACAATCAACCCTCGTCATTGTAATTGACACATCATTTCAAGAAGCTTAGTTGAGGCTTAGTATGCGAGGGAAAATTCAGGTACACACACCGTACGTACCGCATTGATTTTTGCACGAATACCTATTGCTTAACGTAGTTATGTCACCATAGTGCACAATCCACTTTCAGGTCCCGGCATTGCTAATTTTTAATCATGAGTCCGGGAAAGAAATGTGATTTAATACCGAAAGCGAAATTTTCAATTTTGTGCTCGTACAAGTTCGTGTAGTTTCGGATACCTCATAAGCCTGCGCACTTGTTAGATTGCAGAGATGAGCAAAACAGCAGATGTTTGATACAGAATTAATGACAGACAAGAATTAATAATTTTACTGAAAAATGACAGGGAGATATATGAATTTATTTAATTAATATAAGTCTAAGGCGTCTTACCTGTTGGTAGAGTAGCTCAATAACAACTCATTAGCGGAGCTAATACTAAGGAGCACATTCTAGTCCTGTCTTACACATACATAATTTTATATTATTAACAGTAACAATATTTTCACATTAACACTTTTGAAAATTCTACCGCACTACTCTGTCCTTCCTTTATCACGCATATTTTACCTTAACACTTCTCTGTCTCTTGTACGCCTTGACCACAAATATCCCACTTTCTGCTTAAACAGGTCCACCTATCTGACTCCACGTGGTTGTTCTATAGGTCCATCCTCGCAATGTGGCCTCCCCATTTCCATTTGAGACGCTCCGCCATGATAACTGCATACAGTAGAACTGGCAGTGCACATCTCTAGTGCTTTTGTCCTCAGGCTCAACTTCAGTGTGTCGTCAGTTAGGATATATTTCATGCTCCAAAAATTTTTGCACGCCTGTACAGTTCTTTTCTTAATTTCTTCTTCAATACGTGAATATATACAATATATAAATACCTTCCAAATGTTAAAATCAATGCATAATGTAGTAAACAAGAGTTACGTTTGTCACAGAATTAAGTGGGTCATGAGCTAACTTCTAGATAAGGATAAGCAATCATGGCAGACACAAAATTTAATGGCTTCTGATATCTGTCATTACTACTCTTTTTCCTGTTGTGCAAATACATTTCCTGGAGAAAAATGATATTTATTTCTCCAGTTTTACAGAGTGATTTCACAGCGTGGTTAACTATACAACACCGTAAGGCGTGGCAAGTCTCGGATTGGATGTTGTCTTGAGCCACCCGCCATTAAGTTTTGTTTCAGCCATAGTTAAGTCAGTCTGGCTAACGTAATTACGTTTTGGTGAATTCAGTCGCCATGAAACAATTTGTCTAAGGTTCAGGTTGTGTACACGTGCAGCCCAGTTCTGAAAGGCAAAGAAGTTCTTAATATTTACCAAGTCACCGAGTGAATATCACAGGTAAATGGGAAGCTTCAAACCTGGAACATAATGTAGGTATATTCCTGGGGATCAGGTTGTAGCTGGGACATAAGTTGGTTTTCGAAAATTCCTGTCTTTCCTTTGTGTTTTAGTCTTACAGATGTAATCGATTATCGGCAGTCCCTAGCACTTTAAGATCGCGTTTGAACTACAAAATACTTGCCGATTGTCGCGAGTATTTCTGCGACTCGCGGTAATTTCGCTTCTCATTATTGCTATGGAAGCAGTTGTTTTAAACCGTGAAGTATTGCTATGTCAGGAGATAGAAGATTTAATGTTTCAAATTCTACAGTTTTCTCGTGTTAAGATTCAGAAACAATTAAATACTGCATCTCAGTCAGCATCAATTCATCATTAGTCTCCATTAAATGTATCAGTCAATTTTGCAGATGCTATTTATCCTCACACTAGCCCACGTATACCTTGAGAAAACATACCATCTCTTTCAAAACAATTCCGAGATGCAGGAGACGACGTCAAAGGTGATGCACACCAGGAAGTGCGTCATGTTATGTCGCAATATTGATACAAAAATATCCCTAATATTATCTCGTCCTTTTGCAGAAACACAATTTAAATAGCACCACGAAATAAACAAAATTTAGTTCACTTGATGCATCATAAATTTTGGAAAGCTCATTGAAGTCATATCAACATTAAATGCAATTGCAACAATGTAGACGCATAATATGTTTTAAGCTCTTGTAACCCCTTTATACTTACAACGAAATGGTAACGAAAGCATTTTTGTTATTTAAATCAATGTAAAGTGAAGCAAAAAATGAATGTTTTAAGCATAATTTATAGAAGCTGTATAAAAATAAATCTGACGTGTTGCAGTCACTCTCTACTCTTGTGCTAACTGTTCTTACTAAATTCCTCTATCTTCTTTATGTTAAGATAAACATTTGCAGAAATTTGAGAGGTAGAACTGGAACTTAAAAATTCAAACTTTGCCCACACACGGCTTGTATGTTTAAAAACACCAACAGTAAATTTGTTGGCATAAATAAATAATAATGTGTAGAAATTATTTTATATATTTTCTTGTAGGTGCAAGGAGAATATGGGAATACAGTAGGCTTTGAGTGGTAGCCAAATCCTTTGAAGCTTTAAAATTCCGTTCTCTGTGCACGGCAAAAAGAGAAAAAGTTATGGCCTTCCTTTGATAACAGTTAAAGTACTGCGAAACTCACAGAAATAACACGGAATATATCCGAAAGGTTCACTCCACGGGGGGGGGGGGGTGGGGGGGTGAGCTTTTGAACATACGTTGTGTTTTAACGAGATTTACATTTTTCTATAGTAAGATTCGGTCTATCTCTTACGCTTTACCAGTTATGCAAGTCATCCAAAGTGAACAGGTGTACATAGGCTATAGCCTAAAATTCAAAATATACATTTCGTTTGCCAGAAAAATATCTCAAACATGACATTTTAATCAAAATCGTTAGAGCCATTTTCGAGAAAATAAAAGATTTCGAAAAATGTTCCATGTAAAGGGTAGTTTAGGGTAAAGGAATTTTCTTGAAAATCTTCGTGTTGCATGGCTAAAATATATTAAACTAGAATACCAACTTTGGTTTTTAACCGACTTTTAGACTTTAAGTTATGCTGTTCACAGACACACACACGCACACACACGTGCGCGCGTGCGCACCTTTTTCTAAAACGACCTTTTTTTAGATTCAGGGGGCCTCAAAACATATTTGCGGTGAATTCTATACATCTATTTTTTCGGTCGTATATACTTGCCCTACTTGCTATACGTAGAGAAAGTTATGAATGTTTTTAAGCATAATTTATAGATGTATGAAAACAAAAAGTCATATGAATATATGTAATAGAAGTTCTTTCGTTTAAACTAACCCCACTGCGTCCCGCTCTCTCAGCCTCTCACTACAGGCGTCATGAGCGGGGTGCAGGGTGGGACATGGTCAGCGCCTCGGTCCTCGCAATCAGGGCCGCTGCTTCTTAATCAAGTAGCTTCTCAGTTGATTTTTCAAGTTTTACTTAAGTTCAAATGCGGTCAAATGTTAGTCAGGCAAATTTACAGAGGAAAAGATCTTCTGCGATACGTACGAATATTTTTGCACGTTACTGTACTTTAAATTAACAGTGCAGTGCAGCCGAATAATCACGGCTAAGCCAAAACATAGAAATGGAGCACGCTAATTTGTCTTGAAGAAACGGATACTTTATTTCCCGCGACGATTAATGGCGACGTGTAGGTGCATTGTTGTAACTGTTTGTGGTATGCACCCGCTACTGAAGAGGAAATAAAATGTTTTTGGAGTACTGTAAATAATTTTCCCTCGTAGGCGGCAGTCACATTTCTAGAGGAATGTTTACATTTACAAACTTTGCTGTTGTGCTCTCGTTTCTGAGTTTTATGTGTCTTGAACCTTTAAGCAAGCAGTAAAAATGAGTTACGACTCTCGAGCTAAGAATATGTTGAGCCAATCATAATCCGGAACGTCAGAAGGTGTAGCAGTGCTAATCTGCTCCTCAGTTATTAATTGTGCCCGCCAAACGATTTAAACACGAGTTGTGGCAATAGGATTTGTCGATGTAACCATGGAGATTACAAGTGCGGGGATTCCTGAAATGTTGACTTTATGTGTTGCGGCAGCATTTTCGGGATCTCGGCCAACTTTTCTCTCTCTTTCTTCCTTTTGTATCTGTTTATTTTCAAATAGTTTAGCTTCATCTCTTACTTTATCCTACTGTAACTTACTTTCAGCCCCTCATTTCCATCCTTATTTTCTAATTTCTTTTTCCATTACCAAAATTGTTTTCTTCAGTTATTTTATCATTTAGTAACAAAAGTACCATAACTTCAATCGAAATTTAAATAACATTGCCTCTGTGGTTTGATGATTAGCATACTAGGTTCCAAATCAAAGGTCCTAAGTTCAATTCCCAGCTGGAGGCTGGACATTTTTCTTTAGTCAGGATTATTCCCTATTCCCTAACCTCCTTAGAATGTGAAAAGAAATTATTATTTTCAAACGCTCTTTAACTGCTGTCGTTCTCAGTATCAAATTGCATAATTGAGCGTAAAAGAACACTTAATTTTGCTCAGAGGCCTCTCTATCACGCTTGGGGTCTTTTACGTGGCATAAATCCACATAAATCTCATAAAGTTGTTATTCATGAAGCAATCAGTCACAAAGGTGTTGGAATGAAAATAATTAAGAAGACAGAAATAAAGAAAAAAGTTAAACCTTGATTCATTTTCCTTTTTTATTTTTACTTACAGTAAAGTAGAGGAAGTATTGTATTCCACCCAAAAATTCGATGTCGAGGTTTCACCGGAAATATGTTTTGAGGCCCCCGAATCCAATAAAAGTCTGTCTGTGGGCAGCATAACTCAAAAACGAAAAGTTGCTTAAAAACCAAAGTTGGTATTTAAACTTAATGTCTTTCAAGGATGCAAGGATTTTGAAAAAAAAAATCCTACACCCTTAACTACCATTTACATGGAACATTTTCCGAAAATTTTGATTTTCTTGAAAATGGCTCTAACGATTTTGATTAAAATGCCATATGTTTGAGATATTTTTATGACACATGAAATGTATACCTTGAATTTTCTGACTAAAGGCCATGTAGTCCTATTTACTCTAGAGGACTCTTGCGTAACTGGTAAACCGTAAGAGATAGACCAAATCTTACTGCACAAAAAATGTAGATCTTGCTAAAACACACAATTTATGTCTAAATAAATTTTTTTTTAGAGTGAACCATTTCGGAGACATTCCTTGTTATTTGTGAGTTTTGGAAAACATACTTCCGTCAAATGGAACATAGCTGTTCATTTTTTTATATGTTAAGTGTTAAAAGAGAACGGAATCTCAAAGCTTTAAAAGATTTGACTATCACACAAAGACTACTGTATTCTAATATTCCCCTTGTACGAACAAGGAAATAAACAATAAGATAATTTCTGTAAGTGTTTATCTCAACTAACACGAAGAAGGTGTATGAATAAGAGCTTGTAAGAATGATTAGTACCTACAAGAGTAGAGAAAGTAATGTGAGTGCAACACAGTATTTTTCCAATATGTAATTTAAATTCTTGTGCACACTTGGCAGAAATATGACATCCTGATAGCCAATTGGTCCTTGAGGACAACAGGAAAATTTATAAATCTCACTTTTCCTCTATTTATACCGATATTTCCTAGAAATGCTTGTTTTGAGATACCTGAACACATTCGCACAATTACTTCGTTTATTCAACCTTCATTAACCCCGGTTTAGCCCGAATGACCTTTTGCCCCGTTACTCGTGCTTGCTTTGCTTTCTTGCTTCTCCAACACAGCATAACTTTTGAAATAAAATAAATGTACACAAAATAAAAGTCAGTGAAGCTTATATATCAAAAACTGTTTCTTTTTCCATATTCTTGTTAGTGTCAAAGCAAAAGTTTGTATGAATTAGCATTTTACGTTCATTTGTTTGTTCCTTGCATTATTTGGAGTTTCGATAATCCGGGTTATCTACAGTCCCATTTTATACGATAAGAGGTCCATCTGTTTTCTTTCTCTACTAATGTATTTAATAGCTAGAGGAAGTACTATATTCCATGCTGTATTTTATCAGAAATACTGTTTTGTGTTGCCCCAAAAGTATTTAATACCCAAGCTCATTTTGTGTATGTGTACAACAATCCGAAGTATGATATTTAAGTCGAGCAGCATCTGTCCAACTACAACTGCTACCCTTTACAAGGAAAAATCTTCGTAATTATGATTTACTCAAATGAATATTGATTTTAATTAAAGTAATGTACGTTTAAGATATTTTTATGATTAATAATTTTAAAATGCATGTCCTGAATTATTTGCAAATAGCCTGTGAAATTTTCTTTTTGAATGAATTTTGTACCTATTACTTTGTACCTATAACTGGGAAATCATAAGATATATACAAAACCATACTGTACCAAAAATGTACACCTTGTTAAGAGACGCAGTTTATGTTAAATAATTGTTAAACAGAATCTGTATGTGCCATTAACAATTCCCGACATTTTGGTTATCCTTGCTTTGAAGTTTCTATGATCATATTTTTTGAAGTGGTCGGTCACCGTGTTCTGTTTGTCATAATGTCGTAGGGAATTCCAAAGATAGCATAAAGTTCCCTTTTTTATAGATTTGTTGATCGCATCAGCTTTCTGTACCCCTCTTGCGATGAAACATACGAAATAATTTCTCTAAATGTTTTTCTCAATTCAAATGAACTGGAGGAAAAACAAAAAACATTTGTAATAGTTTGTGTGTACCTGTATGCCTGAGAACAGAATAACTCAAAAAGAAAGTGGGATAAATGCTGAACTTGAGATTCAAATTAAACATCTCATAACTGGTTTTATTGAAATATAAGTTGTTTGTTATTTTGACATAAGAAATGAAAAGTGTAGGTATATCCTGAATTTGTTGTGGCTAGACTTTATAGTTACTCCTTTCTGGTTAACTTTTGTTTAATTTTGAATAACTAAGAAATCTTAAGAGACAGAAACTCTTCAGGAAAAATTTCAAGCTCATTAAAACACATAATTTGTGCCAACTTTCTCGTCACGTATGACAGTTTTTAAAATATTCCTCTCTGTAAGATTACATTTTCCAAAACTCAATTGCCTGTTCGTATTCTTGTTATTTTGTTTTCTTTCGTTGAAGGTTCTTGCAAGGTTTGATTATATTTATCGTTAAGCCTCTTTTGTCCTCACTGTATACATTAAGTACTTATTGCTTATTTTGAAATAATTTCTAGCAAATATCTACTGTGAATATGATGAGTCGAAGAATTACTTTTAATGAATATTATGAGGTATATACTATATGGCATTATACGAACTTATAATGGATAAAGAAAGATGTGTGACTGCATCTGTTTTCTTTTATCTTAGGAATATCATATATTACTCAAAAATAAATAATCGTTAAATTTCTGAGTAGTATTTTTATTGGCAAAAGTGATTAGCAAAATCACGTAAAACTATCTGCCTCTGGTAGGTCATATCGGACGACGAATTAGTGAAATGAGTGAAATGGTGCTCAATTATGACACCCTTTGTATGAGTAACTACGTTTTCACAGTTTTCAGCTTTTGCTGCTATTAGAACCTCCTCTGCAGCTTTATTATAGACGACACAGTGAAATCTTTGTTGTTTTGCCCAACGTAACCCTTTACTTCGACCCAAATTAATTAAATCAAATTACACTAGAAAATGGGGAAGTCACGTTATTTTGCAACCATATCCTGCAGCAATGCCATCGACTGCGAAATCTAATTAGGATATGTACCTTACCAAACACAATTATTTTATTCTCTTCCCGAGTACGCTAAGCTTTTCTTGTGGTTGCGCTATCTTTGCCAATATTTTTGTACATAGTTAAATATTCATTAAAAGAGTAAGGCAATTTTAAATCCTCATAAAATGTGCACAGATTCAGACACACAAATACAAGTGAATAACCACATAAATAGAATAATGCAAACGAACTTATCAGAACACATGCAATCTCTAAGTGATGCAAGCATTGCAAGCTGGAACTGGAGGAAGAAATTGTATATATTGTAGCGAAAACAGAAGATAAGACGCACAGTTTATGTTACTGCTGGATTGCTCCTTAGGCACATGCTAACCACGTGTTAAATATCAGCAACACTGGTTGCTATGGAAAAGTCTTAGCTCTAATTGGGTCTTCTTTTCCTTGCTATGGCGAAGTAATGACGTATCCGCCCCGTCCTGTTCATTTAGAACTTCCCGCCATGTGGTTAGGAACTGTCAACCATCTTCTTGATTGGCGCCGAGTAGCTATACATTAAAACCGAAAATATTACGAATTTCTTCATTAGGATCCAGGCTGCAATGATATCGAAATTCTGCAACCGCAATATATGGGTCTTCAAATTTATTCAATCTTTACCTTTAAATGAACGACACTATCGAGTCCCTTGTCTCTAAGGGGAGGTGCATAAGTGAACCACCCATGATGATCATGATGACGAGGTAATTTTAAGGGCGTTCAAGTACTTGGTCATCAGCGCCGTTATAAAAATGGAGCACGGCAAAAGCCAAAGATAAAGTCCAATATACAATAAAAATACTAGCAAAAGCACAAATGTAGATAAATATAAGCACCAAGCAAATAAAACAAAGCCAGAATTAAAACAAATTTATAAAACCTCCAAAAGGTATGAAATCTTGATATTTAAAATTCTAAATCCTTAGGTTCATGTTTATCATTACTAAAAGCTTCAAAACCCTTTCAACTACTTGTTTATCGTCCGCTAGGAGCTCTGCAAGTCATGAACCTCCGAATGCAAGCGTTTCACATTTTGTAGACAGGTTGATTACTACGGCAGTGTATTTCTGTTTTTCATTGGGATATTTTGTGCGTTCTTTGCACATACATCACAAATAGAATGGTTGCACGTTACTTCTGAACTGGAAGGATAAGAAGGAGAGTCGATCCTTACGATATTGGCCTTTGTGTGAATGATTTTCTGCGTTCTTGCCCTGAATTTCAAGTTCCGAGAAAATACATGATAAAAAGGATTAAAAGGTTAGACAGATTACTAATATGACGTAAATTTTGTTGTGTTCCTATAATGCTTCAATTATTTTATAGTTTTCATTACAATACCGTGATTTTGGTTGTATGTGTTGTTTTTATTTGCTACTATAGGGTTATCGAGAAGTCGCTCCGCAGTCTCGTAACCAAAATTCCCCTAGAGACGGGGATTCCAGTGGCAGCACTGGCTGCCGCAAGCCTATGCTTATTTATTATGTTCCACGAAATAAATTGTATGATAGATTTGCGTATGTAATTCATGAAAGTTATTCAAGTTATCTTGAGTGGTACACACCGACATGGTACGGAGGAACTTGTTGATAACCATTTATAGGAGTATGAGCAAGGTAAAAGTTATGCCATTAAAGCCGAGACACACTACGTTACAAAAATGGTGCAATTATTTGAATTGTCTATCAGTGTGTGCTTACGAGACGCACGCGGATATAAATACTGGAAAGGTAAGATGTCTAAGATGACTTGGAAACTGTTGTACCACTCCTTTCGCCAGGCCTTTGGTAGAGACAGTGGTGATAAACTCGCTTCAAAGCACTGACATATTGAACAGACTATTGACTGGCGCGAAAGGCCGAATAAACCCAGAAAACTGGTATTTTCGTGTCACTAACTGGCTAGTGAAGTGATGAGTACCGGTTTAGATGAGTTCATGGATGTGTACTGTGAAGATATTTGCAAGGAAATAGTTTATCTTGAAATTTGAATTAATATTATAAATCGTCTGAGTGAAATTTTGATTATGAAGGGGACCAGATAAATGCATCACAGGCGCCGCCTTGGACAGCGCTGCTATAGCCCATAGTATATCATGTCTACAAGACGATTAATTAAGCAATGAATGTTAACGAGTGCTCAAACTTATTTGAAATCCAACGGTAATCATGCGATTTCTCTAATATTTCCAGAATAAGAGAAAATCCCAGGAATTTCAACGCAACAGAGGTTCGAATTCGTACATGTAGTGTAGACATATTACGTGATGAACTGCTGTCTTACGTTATGTCCAGGTATATAAAGATATGGGTTATACAATTATTATTCATTCATTCTATAGACATGCATGTCCACCTTCAGGCAAGTTACAGCAATTATAACTTTGGTGCTGATATGAAAATGGTGATAATACTTGTAGGTTGTATTTGCCTTAAATTTTTTCCTTTGATTATGCGGAAGTCATAGATAAGAACTGATAATTATTTAGAAATTCTACAAATATTCTCCTGCAATGCCCAAGATGAGTTTGTTTCAAACTAGATGTCTGTCATTCTCTACAGATACAAGGATTCTCGTTTATTCATGGTGGCAAATTTGTTGTTCCTCATAACTTTTATTTCTGTTGGTTACGTATTTTATAACTATTACTGCTTGTTACAATCTAAGTGTTACACTCAGGACTGGGCCAATTAGCTCTGAAAAGAGGAGAGACAGCGTGAGAGTGGGAAGGGTGGCAGACACAGCAGAGGGACCCCTAACATTCCCAGAGTGAACACCTTCGATGTTCTTAAAGACAGAATCTGGCAAAAGTTTACATCCCAGAGAGGAAATAGCCTCACATCAAAATATATCTACCGCAAAGTTGCATGTCACCATACGCAACGCTTAACCCGCCACCTTGCAAGATGAAGAGAAATAAAATGAGAGGAAATTAGGGGTAGGAAAATTCGTTGGAAAACCACAAAGAAAGCCCAAAGCCAGGATGGCGGGTCCAACGGGAATCGAAACCAGGCCTACCGAATTCGAGCCTCAGACAAGCGTGTCTTTATAATATGCAAATGAAAAATTTAATTCTTAAAGCTCCATAATCGGAACCTCTCCCTATGTCAACACCTTTCAAAAAACGTTCTCGCAGAGCAAACCTTGTTTCCAATAACCAGGCTATGTATGCAAGTAGTTTTCTATATTTTCCCCTCTGTCCGTGCATGATCCGTGCTCGGGCGTGATCTTGGAGAATTCTCCCACTTTCTCAAACATGCCGCTGGCTACCCCCGTCATATTTTTTGTGCCCGGCAGCTCTCCATACGCGATAATAGGAAAGTAGATTGTGTTTGGTGCGATGTGGATCCTGACATCTGCTGAGAATACTGCACCAATTTCCTTGCCGACTCTCAGTTACCGTGCAAGAACGCTGTAACTCCTTTTCTTGCCTTTCGAGGAGCTGTAGATGAATGCAATCGCTGAACTCATTGCATTTGCATTTTTTATGAAAGTTGGCACTTCCAGTTATGTAATCTTGATAATAAAATGCTTCCGTCTTTGTTTCTACACAATTAAAGTAAAATAACAATACTTTTTACTACAAAAACGCAAAGAAAAATGAACTTAAACAGCATAAAAAACACATTAGGTTTAAAATACCTTTAAATAAATAACCATTATCACCTTCTCTATTACGTAAAGTAAGTGGAACTACTATATTCCACCCAAAATTCGATATCGATATTTAACCGGAAATACGTCAATAAAAAAAAAGCATTTTTAGAAAAAGCTTTTGTGTGTGTGTGTGTGTGTGTGTGTGTGTGTGTGTGTGTGTGTGTGTGTGTGTGCATGTGTGTATGCGCGTGTGTATGTGTGTGTAATATCTGGCTATTGATTCGGTTTCCTCTATTCCTGTTGCATCCACAGCCAAATGTGTAGTTAAAATATTTATGCAAAGGTTAACCCTGATTAACACTAAGACGATAAAAAATATTCTGATGTGTTACATTCACAAGAGTTTGTCTATTCTTGTATAAACTATATTTACAGACGCTTATCCCTGTATCTACTTCATTTAATCGAGATAAGTATTTGCAGAAATTATTTTGTGGCTAATTTTCTTGTAGGTGCAAGGGGAATATGGGATACAGAGGCTTTAAGCAATAATCAAATCCTTTAAGAGCTAATCGCTATGTGATGGCTTTTAAATTCTATTCTCTGTGCTATGCCAAGAGATAATTAAAAAAGCTAATATGTTGTATTCACATAACTTTCTCTACTCTTGTACTAACTAATATTACAAACTCTTATTCCTTTATCTTCTTTATATTAGTCGAGATAGGCATTTGCAGAAATTATATTACTTATGATTTTCTTATAGATGCAAGGGAAATGTGGGAATGCAGTAGGCTTTGAGCGGTAATCAAATTTTTAATGCTTTGAAATTTCATTCTTTTTGCACAGCTAAGATATTAAAAAGAAAAATAAATAACGATCTTGCATTTGTTGAAAGTATAAGTAATGCAAAACTCACACAAATAACAGAGAGTATCTCCGAAATGGTTCACCCAAAAAAAAAGGAGGGGGCATAAATTGTATGTTTTAACGAGATCCACATTGTTTTATAGTAAGATTTGGTCTATCTCTTACGGTTTATTAGTTATGCAAAAGTGATCTAGAGTAAATAGAACTACTTGGGTATACCTAGAAAATTCAAAATATTCATTTCATTTGCCATAAAAATATCTTGAACAAATGCTATTTTAATCAAAAGCGTTAGAGGCATTTTCGAGAAAATCAAAATTTTCCAAGCAAAGGTAGTTTAGGGTGAAAGAAATTTTCTTCAAGATCATCTTGTTGCATCCTTATAGAATATTAAACTTAAATACCAACCGAGTTTTCGTTTTTGAGTTATGCTGTCCACAGACACACAAACACTCACGCACTCAGACCTTTTTCTAAAAGTGTTTATTTTTTTGCATTCGGGAGGCCTCAAAACATATTGTCACCGCGCCCACCGCATCTAATTGCCGACAACAGCAGTGTCACACATCGCATTATTGTCGGCACTACCGCAAAGGAGCCGAAGGAAAGAGACAGAGCATGGCCGCATTGCTGGGGCGCTTGCCGAAAGAGAGAAAAGGATAGAGACTTCGAGAATCTTCCGCTTTGTATTTCACCGCAATAACTGAACTTTCCAGAATAGTGCCTGGGAGATATAAATAGCGGTAAAGTGCGACAGAAGAGGCAGCCAGACGTCTGTGAAGCGTTGAGTAGTCGTGCCGACGGAGAGGACAGACGTATGTGAAGCGTTGAGTAGTCGTGCCAACGGAAAGAAGAGACGTAGGCGAAGCGTCGAGGAGTCGTGCCGACGGAGAAGGGACAGTTCTTTGTGTTACGAATTCGGAGCCGTGCTGTTGGAGAATCGGAAAAGACTTTCTTGCTGTTGCAACTAGTGTACAAAGTTACTGTTTACGGAAATAAAAGTGTTTCTTTATCTAGACTTCATCTGTACTTTTTACAACCACCAAAAAAAGTCACAATATATTTTCGGTGAAATTTTGGGTCGAATGCAATACCTACTTCCCCTATTTACTATACGTAGTGAGAAAATAAAAAGGCCTCCTTCACAGGAAGGAAGAAAGAACAGCAATATACTGTTGTGAGCTGCACGTGGAAGAAAATGAAGAAGGAAAAAGCAGCAGGGTATAAGAGGAAAGTTTGGCACCGTCGCCTTATACCCCTGTTGCTGCAGCCTTCAAGAATACACGAGACACCATCCAACATTGTGCGAAGGGATTATCGCGAGAGTCTGCATGTAGATTTTTCAATCAGGATGGGAGGATGGGAGAAGAGAGACGAGGCACAGGTGCTTTAGTCTCACGGACGTACATACCTACGTGTAGAAGTTCTTAGGAGCACGGAGAATGTCCATCGTAGGGAAAACAAACTTCTCACAGCCGAGCGTGCTATGGTACACAAGCAAATTAAATTGGAGGTAAAACCTGTATACAGCATGCCGTTTCCACAGTGGTTTAAGGTGAACACGTAACACAAGGCAAGCTTTCTATTTCTGTTACCTTTCCTCATGTAGCACAGTATTAACTAGGCTTTTGATTCTTATCTCATTGTGTATACTTATGTAAAAAAAATTGTCGCATGCCAGGTCTTACTTTCGTAAAGTTGCCTAGCATATGTGGCCAACACTTGTGTTCGTTTAATACATATGAAGCATAACTCAGAAAAAGAAGTGAATTTACATTGTAACAAAAACGACAAAAGTCCAATCCAAGTACCTTTTTCTCGCTTAATTGTCTTAAAAATGTTTGCATAAATACACAGTTCTCTTTTACTGACGTTAACACAGTCTACAGCAGTACTGTCCAACTCTATGTGCTCGGGCATATTTAACTAAGGAGGCGCGGGTGCCATCACAACCACCGTTAGGGCAAGTACCCTTCTTTTGAGAGGAGAAAGGGAAAGCATTGTTTAGAGTAAGGCTTTAGATATACAAAAGCATACCTCTTAGATGTATAGGTAATGGGAAGATATTCGGAAGGAAATAATTTTGTCTTGAAGTTGGAATTAATATTATAAGTCCTCGGAGTAAAAGTTTGCTTATGAAGGGTGCCTGAAAAATATACCACGGGCGTCACATTGCACAGCGCTGGTCTACAGTCTTTCGTGATATTACAACTCATAATCATTTTCTTCTCCCAACCTTGACTCACTCCTTTTTGTCACCTCCTTTTGTCAGATGCAATCACTTTGAGATGCATCACTCAACACTCATTAACTGCTTCGCTGTCTTCCTTTCGGTGTGACGACACACTCGCAGCTGACACATAGATTAAAACACGACTCACGACATACACACGACTCGTTTCTGCAACTAATTACTAACTCCACTCGTCACCTCGCCTCCTTATATAGCGAGAATGACGTGACATAGACCTTTCTCGAACTTCTACAAATACATCGACTGCAGAGAGTTGTCGAATAATCTGGAAAACCACTTTTGGTTTAGTACCGAAACTATCAGAGATGCTTGGAACCGAGAATACCTACCTTGAATATGGAGAAACTTGGAATACTATGTAGAAAATGTTCTAATAGTTCGTAAATGGCTAAAAACCACTTTAGCTCTACATTACTTGTTTATTACAACACAATTCCTTAAAATGTAGCTTCGATAGGTAGATGCTGTATACATTTGAAATACCTGTAAGAAAGAGATTAGGATATTAAACTAGAAGATTAAACTAAATAACTCCGCGGCGCAACAGTCCTTTCCAGCCAAGACCTACCACTACGTCTTCCATCTCTGCCCACCACAGGCGTCATGAGTGAGGTGCAGAACTGAGGGTGGAACGTGGTCATACCCCTCCCTGCCGGTATATGCCGTGTTCGCGACCAGTGGCGAATCAAGTAGCTCCTCATTTGTGTCTCCCAGTGGGAGAAAATACTCACGTCGGTATTGGAATCTAACCTGGGTCTTCCGCTGGGTAAACAGTTGCGCTATGACCGCGCTAAAGATTAGATTACTTTTTGAAAAAAAAAGAAGTATTTCTTAGTTTTCTATTAAGCTAACCTGTTCACTCTCTTGGACGCTGCAATGTAACGCCATAGGGACAGTACCTAGATCTATATAGCTACAGCAGATTCGACATAAACATTTTATTGATCACAGAAATATCTTAAGTAGTTATTATTTTAATTAAAACGTTATAGCCCTTGTTGAGGAAATCAAAACTATGGAAACATTTCAGTGTTAAGGAGAACGATGATCCAGGTGGATGGATAGGTCAAGACGGCTCAATTTTCAGGGCTTCAAGTAAAGCTTTTCCTTGTGGAAGTACAATGCAGAGACTGGTGTGTTAAAGACTTAACAGATAGCAGGTGTAATTAAACATGTCATATGCAGAGGGATAGATATACACCAGACTTTTTTGGAGCTGAAACACAGTAGATTTTGAGGCACGTAAGGAAGTAACAGGACGCATTACCTAACTTTGCTTCCAAGTAGTTTGCTTTGTTCAAGATAAGTATTGAATAAAGTTACAAAAAAAAAAAAAAAAAAAAAAAAAAAAAAAAAAAAAAAAAAAAGGAAGGGCGAAACGAGGAGGGTACGGAGGGTGGGAGGGAGGAAAGAAGGGAGGGAGAAATCAAGGATGGAAGGAAGGAGCCAGTTCAAAGCTCACAAAGGTCAGTGAGGATCAAAACCTTTAAGAAAATCGTTCCTATGCGTAAGTCACCGGTTAAATTCATATATGCTTGCCCTTGCCCTTCTCGTTCCCTCTCTCTTAGATTTGTTCTGTACACAGACACAAATAGTAATAGACATCAAATTTCTGATGGTCTGCAGGGGCGTGTTTCCTGATATGGGTCTCCACCAGTTTGAAAAGGGGCACGTTACCTCCCCTTCCAGTTGAGGGAGGTAGCTATATCTATTCGTAATTCGCCAATGAATTAACACCAGGATAGTATGCTCTATTGCTTGATATACAACACAGGGCGTGGTACAGTGACAGTATCAGCAAGGAAATAAAAGCATGATGTAATAAGGCAGCCTAAAAACGGTAAGAAATGAGGTGTCCGCAAAAAGACAGCGCTGATTTCTTCCCGTGCTGCCCTGTACACTGTGTAAAATGCTGACAGAAGCTTTTAGGAATGTCGTTTAGCCCATCCTGCAGGAGGTCTTGCTTTATAAATTGGTGCTACTGTTGAGTATGGCAGCTTCTGTGCTTTTAAGTATATTTTATGAGGTGACTTTTTCACTTTGTTTTATTAGATTAGACATAACCTCCAAATTTAAATCGAAAGTGTTCTAGAATGAAGTGGAAACCTTAGCTGTCAAATTTCCTATCGGGGTGTATTTTTGGATACTAGGCAGGTAACACAGCAACATGCTTCCAGAACAGTTGAGCAAGAATATCACCTCAGCTGAGAATCCCAATCTTTCAAATGATCCCATACCTGCACGAATAAATGATGTCGCAAATGTTTCTTTTCTCTCTCTCTCTATCCCTCTCTCTCTCTTGTATGTTGATGTTCTCCAACATCATGAGATGGAGATGAATGAATGAAACTAGTGAAATGGTGCTGAAATGAGGCCGAGGTACATAGAGCTCAAAGTTAGCCGACATGCTTTAAAAGATGACTACATTCCTGTCTTTGGTAACAAACCTCAGTGTAAAGTCATCCTATTTTACCACAAGCAAAAACAAAAGATACGGTGAACTGGACTCAATATGTGTGTCTGTGCATATGTGTAAAATGAACTATGTTCAGATACTGTAAAATTCAATGGTGATAGAAGTTAGTGGGTACTGGAAAAGATTTAGATTGTCAGTAATATATAGTGCATTTCCAATTATTACAATTAGTTATTGAAATTAAAAGAAAAACTAAAATTAATAAACTTGTAGCTCTAGGTCAATTTTAAACTAATAACCACTTTACCTTATTTTCCTCTTAAGGGAAAAGTGGAAAAATACAAACTTATATACATTTACCTTTGGTAATCTCTTTATCATAATACCAATCTTTAATTTCGCACAGAAGTTATCACTTACTGTTTTCATTTTTCAATTTTAGTTTGTTTGTTAACTTAACACTTCGACTCTCTCCTTTCTTCCTTTATATCCTGTAAACATTTGTCTGATATCTTAAATACTCGTCGTTTCTGGGCAAACGATCATGAAGTTAGCAGGTTTATCATTGGTGTGATAGTCTTGATTTCCCCTCAATGTCCGTTCTTACTAGGAAGTGGATATCACTGATTCATGAAATGATAATTGGAAAAGGAAACTAGGGAAGGAACCCCAGCCCTAAGTTTAAAGTACGTTTACGGTATTTGTCACTTACGAGACTGCGAAAACCCTGGACAAATCTCTATCAGGAATTTGAAATCATTATCCAAAATAGTAAAAGTACTTGTAAAGGGGTTAGGTGAGACTGAAAAATTCAATGTCATAGCCGATATTTGAACCACGGATCTTCCGGTTTCCGTCCAGTTGCTCAAACCACTGAGCTACCACGGCCAATATCCGACATATTCTCCAGCTCACTCGCATTTTCCCGGTAAACCACAAGGAGATCTCAAATTCGTATGAGATAACATACCCTAGCGACTTACTATGCTGTAAGTTGCCATTAAGGTATGTTATCTCATATATCCCTTTACAACCTTATCCTACACACAGCTGGTGTGTGGAAGTGGAATTAATTTCCAATAAAAATACTATTTATAAATGAATCTATGACCACCCACTGCTGCTCGATTTCTTTTACCAGCTTCTACATGTATCCATAAAACATAGGGAACTTCTGGAGAAGTCTATGGTTACTTTAATGATCCGATCTGTAATTAAAACATGTGCTTACTGTCCCACTCATTTTGACATCATTAAAAGCCTTGCAGATCGGTAACTGACTTTCTGGAAATGCCTTGAGAGTGATATTGGTTATAGGCATCTATGACTGGTTGAAATTTACCATTTGCTGCCACTTTATTGGTTAAAAGTAATACGACAATCTAAAGTGGACTAGCACATGCTATAGCCGAGTGGTTAGATCATTCGCTTCTCACCAAAGCGGCCCGAGTTCGATCTCAGGTAACGCATGTAGAATTTGTCGTGGACGAAGCGGCGCTGGGGTGGATTCTCCGTTTCCCCCGCCATCTCATTCCACCGGTGCTCTATCTTCATTCCATGTACCAACAGTGTCACCGCCTGCGGTGCCATAGTAGTAAAAGTGGGCGTTAACACTACAAAAAAATAGCCCATGCTATCTACTGAGAATCACAGGTTTGCTCACCTTTCCTGTCCCGAGTTCGACTCCTGGCGGGGAAAGTGAGCTGTGTGTGGTCCATGGCTGCGACCGCCATGGAGTGAGCGTTGTCCCTGAAGTCTCCCGTTTCTGCCCACACTGCAACAAGACATGTGGGAAAATCTTCGTCAAGAAAAAGCCATTGCGAGCAGATCCTCAATTTTCACACGCATAAAATGGAAGCTAACATTTCCTTGAAGACGAAAATAGAAAACAGATTACAAGTAAGAATGCTTTATAATATAGTCAGTTTCTGTGTTCTTGGTCAACAAAGTAATTTTATTGTTGGGTAATTTTCGATTATTAACGAACATAATAGCTACTTTGGAGCCCAAAGTCGTGTTTTAAAAATGTTTACGTGTTACACCTTCATGCAGTAATGGCCAAATCGATTGTTATTAAGCTTGGTAAATATTTAACATTTCTTAGATCCCATTTAAAAAAGAAGGCTATGTGGTTATAAGATGTTATTTGCTCTGTATAAAGGGAGGGGAATCTAATGGTTTGCATATAAAAATTACATATCTGCACATAAGGTTATAAGTATAATTTCTGCTCAAAAATGTGGAAATATAAATATTTAAGAAATTATGCTAATTATCGGGTATTATCGAGTACATGAGCCAGCTAAAATGAGCAACATTTATGTCGATGCTTCCAACAAAACGGTTACATACGGGCATGCATCTATAATTGTCTCGAATAAGAACGATCCTGTCGTAAACACATGGAAGGAGAGAAAGAAGACAGATATACTGTAAATATAGAGGTTCCCGCCTCTATAAACATCCATGAATTTCCCTGCTCCTATCACCGGCCTAAGAACGTACCGTTACAAAATGTCTGTCTCTCTCTTTCTCCCCTCCCATGTGTTTACAACAGAATTGTTTTAGTTTGAGGCAAGCTATTGCCTTCAATGATAATAAACTTCACTGTCCTGCCATCTTCAAACTCTATTGTGAACAAAATAAGCTTAAGAACACTCATGTTTCAAATAGTTTGTCAACACAGTGATTACCGAATCGTTGTTGCTTTAGTACATTTCGGTGCGTCAGGAAACGAACAAAGAAATTGTCAATTTCACTGGGACATTAGATTAGATTATTGCTCTTGAAGTGTTTATCTGTGATGTCTTCACCTCCGGTAGAGGTAACCTTACCGGCCAGGGAACGATGCCAAGGCGTACGGGGATTTGTAAACGTCGGACCGAAGATCTGGCGAAATCTCGCCTATGGGCAAACAATCTTTGGCGGCCACTGGGAGAATAAAATATCGCCTCCTCGGGCACAGCGTTATTTATACACTCTCTAGGCTTCCCCAAGAGAAAGTTGCAGGCTAGCTTCGCTCGTACGTCGACTCTAATCGACACTATTGGATGTTTAAATAAGATTTGAGACTAAAATTTTACATCAGTTCTCGTAGTCCTGGATAACACTTTAAGTACTGTCATCACTTTATTACAGGGACGATCCATTGGCTAAATCTTGTAAATGTTATTTTACTTAACAAATTTATCCAAAATTTGTCTTCAAACTTTATAGCTCTTTATTATTCAACTAGGTTCCTTATTCGATTAAAGAAGAATCGAAAAGCGATATATTTCCGTTGCTAAAACAGCTTAAATATCCAAATGTTTGCTAAGTGCTTCCTACAAATGCTTCATGTTAATCAAGATTAACATTGGTAGAAATTGTTTCCTTGTAGATACGATAGGAATTGGGAAACGTATCTAGGCTTATGCGATAGTCAAATCTGTTAGAGTTGGTCGTTGTGTTATGCCTTTGTATTTCCCATTCGAGAAAGGTATACGTATTTGAAATTTCAAACCAATAACAAGGAAAATCTCAGAAATGGTTAATGTCACAAAAATTATTTGAAATAAATTGTGTGCTTTAACGAGATCTACATTTATGGTACAGTAAGACTTTGTCTATGTCTTACGGTTTAGCAGTTTTTCAAAAGTCATTCAGAATGAAGAGGCCTTCTGAGGACGTTCCCAGAAAATTAAGGTTTTGCGACGTAGCTATGGTCCAACTTTATCGGGAGGTCAGCACCGGGTAGACGGCCCTGAAGCGTTATCGTCAGTTAGAATCTTCTAGAAGTTCCGCTATCTCAAACGCTGTGGAAACTTCCCATAGGTACATAACCGATGATTTCGCACATTGGGTCAGTCAGTCTTTGGAAGTAAGTATCTTAGTCAGCGAGTGGTTTCTGGTGCGATGAAAAGCGCTGCTTTTCAACGAATTTGTGACGAGTGCGGTGACGTGTAGTGTTGCTGTTATTGCAAGAGATGAGAGGCTCTTGTGTTCGATTCTCCAGGGAGTGAAGTGTCAAGAAGAGGCTGCGTTGTGCTGTGCATTTCATTACGTCGTGAGGAAAGTGAATAGTTTAACGGGATTGTGTATTCAGTTATGTGATAGAAAATCAAGATTTCAATTTGGTCAGTGTACTGTCACATAGCTTTGAAGTTTGAAATTCATTTTACAGAAAATAACAAAAGTGCGACATTCCCCCTTTTACAGTCAACTCTGTCATATGGTAATCAGAATCCTTAGAGCTGTTTTTGAGAAAATAAAATTTTCGGAAACTTTCCATATAAATGGTAGTTTGGTATAGGTTATTTTTCCCTCTTTATGGAAAATTTTGCGGTGATTTTAAATGATGTTATACTTATCTTCAGAGTCTACTGGTTTTCGAAAAAGGGACTTTCTGAGTAAATGAGAATTGTAAGATGAGAAATAACTTTTCCTTTAATTATAGAAACAAAATTATAATTAAATATTTGAACTTTCACATCAATATCAAATTTCCACTTCATATTAACACAGTTTAAAGTCTCTTAATATGAATTACGTCTTTACAAAACTTAGATACCTCTAGGTCAGGGAATTTTCTTCTTCATTGTTGTAACTGTACATAGTTACCCCCAAAAACAAAAGAACTCTAATGGATTGGAACAATACAGAAATAACAAATGAACTGTTACAATTTTCGTGTGATATACCTGGAATATCCGCATGTTTCATATTTAACTGAACTTTCGTTTTTGAATTTACTGTTCACAGATGTACAGACATGGACACTTTTCCAAAAAGACTTTTTTAATCAATTAATATGCATTTCCGGTAAAATCTCTGTATCCAATTTTTTGTAGAGTGCAGTACGTAGTAGAGAAAGTAAAAACCTCGCGCCCTAGGAATAGCCACTTGGCAAAGTCGAAGCAGCTTCGATATGTTTGTATTTTTACATCGTTATTAGCAACACGAATGATACGTATTTTATTGTTAAGACTTGTGGAGTGACAAAACTTTCACTTGAAGCAACTAGACAGTGAAACGCCGAAACACAGTGACACAGTAGTGGGCCTGTTCGCATTAACCCTATACTGTTGCCACGGCTAATTACTACAGATGGCCTGTCACGTGCAGCCAGCCCATCATTTCCGGGCAAATCCTGGCCGGAGCAGATGAAAGCCGCCAAGTCGTAATGTTTAGCTCACCGATATCGCTAAATCTGAAATAACGATATCGTTGTTTACGACACTGCCATGCATTATGAGATGTCAGGAAATGTTGGGGATTTTCTGCTCATCCAGTACTTTACATAGTGTTAAATCCACTGAGTGCACAGTGCAACTCTTCATTAGACTCTGCTGTTGGAGCTTTAAGAGTGCAGCTTTCCTCTGGATGGAATTTTGGCACCACGGAGTAGGATACAGAAGATAGCAACATACTAATCATGGTTAGGGACCACGAAGGATGTTGTCTGTGACTGTGTTCTACCGCTGTTATTCTTATCTAATGTTAACAGAACCAACTTCTTGATCATTTGTGGTCCAAATAATTTCGTTAGTAAATATTTCCCTTATTCAATGGAAAAACTGCAGCTGTTAACAGTGAAGTAACAGAATATAAAATAAAAACAAATTTAGAGACTAAAAGCTTCATTTATCTTAGTAATTGCTGCAAGTTCATGCTTTAATCATAGTATGTTACATGATGACTGCATTAATTTCCAATGCTCTATTTAAAACAGTTACCATAGTCACAGACGCTCAACTATTTAATACATCTAGTGTCGCCAACCTCTGAAAGCAAAGCAAACCTATAAATACAATCTATTGGTGGTATTTCAAAATTCATAAAGCGATTCCTGTTTTTTTGAAATTAATATATTTTCCCAAGTCATTGAATCTAAAGGTCCATTTAATTGTTTTAATAATTTAACCTTTGGATTTATTTTATGATTAAATGATGAAAAATGATCTGCACAACTGATTTATCAGTATGTTTATATTTCATATTTCTAAAATGCTCCTTCATTCTGGTATCCAAATGACGTTTAGTTTTACCAATGTAAACCCTGTCACAATCCAAAAAGATTTTTTACTTTGTCTTATTGCTTTGAAGTAAAATATTAACATGTAAAGCTAATTCTAGGTGAGGAATTAAATGAAAAGATCGTAGTAAACTTAACCTGAAAGGCTTAAGTAGCACTGCTTTGGGAAGGTTCTTTTCCATAGTAGTAGAGAAAATGAAAAAGTTAAAGGCATATGAAGACGGGCGTGCCGAAGAATGCAGCGAAACATATTTGCCTCTTCCATCAGCGCAGCGCTGCCAAAATTGGTACACGCATCTTACGCGGCTAAACTGAGAACATTGTATTTATTATGTTCGCATAAATACTTGAAAATACGTTCGGATTTGTATAGGTAGCCAATCCATTTCATTTGTCCCTAACGATCATGACTATTGGAATTGCTTCCATTAAGGTGCCTCTAACAGATATCGGAAGTATTTGGGGGTTAGAAGAAGAGCAGCAAAATAATTCATACAAATAGGTTAAGAATACCGTTTATGATTACGTGTTCTGTAATAAAATTTTATTGTTTTTAAATAAAAAAATTGATCATGGAAGTCAATACACAGAAATTGAATGTTACTTATTACTTTCACCTGCTATAATTATTGTGCTTCTTTGGTTCCTAATTAATCCAAAGAAGGGGGTGATAGATCATGTACAGTATTTTGAAGTGATTAAATGAATTGAATGAGATGAAGAATGAGGTTGTTCATTCGGTTAGTTTCACCTGGAATGCTAATTAGAAAATCAACATGATGCTGGAATTAAATACGCATTAAAACTGTAAATCATAAGTAAAGCAGGGCAAAACTGGAATGGGGAAATTACCTAAACATTACATGTAGGTATTATGAGCCATATTATAATAATAAAGACATTAACTGTCATGGCTGTGACATGAGGAAGGACCAAGCGTGCAAAAACACAAAATACTTGGGTAAAGAGAAGATAATAAGGGGAAAGGGTATATACGGAGGGGGAAACCTATCGCACTGCGACCTCCGCGCGACTTATTGAGGCTATCACCCCCAGGAGGAGGGGATGAAGTGAGGGAACCACAGGATGCCGCAGGTTCGCAGAAACGTGCGGGAATCGCTAACAGATATAAGAGAGTACGTTAAGGTTGACTGCAACGAATGCATCATCCATGGCTTACCATGATGGGAGTAATTGAAAAAGCAGATAACACCAAAAATATATGTAGTAATTTTTCAAGGAAACTTTTTCCCTTTACACTATACCCTTGATTATCATGTTTCTCTGTTTTATGAATATTGCTTTGCATAATTTCACATAATGCTCTTTCTCTTATGTGCTGTTATTTACGATTAAAGCAATAAAACTTTTGGAGATAACTGCGCTTATATTTATTTTTATGAGCTCACATTCAGTCTGTTACATCTCAACAAAAATGCATGACAGCCACATTATGATTTGACCAGCAGAGCGCGGGAGCAGCATGCAGTCTGATCGTGCCTGGCTCTTGAAAGCTCCGCTCATTTTTGTTTATTCCACCATACCTACGTGTAGTGTACATAGTAAGTGGAAACGGTATTGCATTCCATCCAAAAATTCGATACTGAAATTTCAGTGGCACAAATATCAAGGAATATCTCAGAAATGTTTCACTCTACAATACTTTAAATTGATCCACTATCATCTAGAATAAAAGTCTGATGTGTTACTCTACTCGAGATAAACTTTTGCAGAAATTGTCTTACTGCATATCTCCTTACATGTGCAGGGAAAGTAAGGAAATCTAATAGGCTTAAGCGATAGTCAACTTTTTTAAGAGATGGTCGCTATGTGACGGCTTTGAAGCTCAGTCCTATTTACAGAGCCAAGAGATTCTCCTGTTTGGGAAAACTATGAATATTATAAAATTCAAGCCAATAACATGGAAATAAGGAATATTTATCAAATGGTTAGCCCCACAAAAATCGATTTAATATAAATTGTGTGCTTTAAAAAAATCCACATTTTTTGTGTAGTAAGATCCTGTCCATCTCTTACGGTTTGCCACTTATCAAAAGTCATTCATAATAAGGAGGCTTTTTAGGGGATGTTCCCAGAAACTTCGAGATACAAATTTTAATTTGTCATAAAAATATCTTAAATCTTAATATTTAAATCGAAATAGAGCCAGTTTTAATAAAACTAAAATTTTCGAGGATCTTCCCATGTAAAGGGGTAGTCTAAGTTGGGAAGGTTTTCGTGTCGCATCCTTGGACTTTGAGTCTTTGAGTTACGCTTTCACAGACACACACACTCACACATTCTGCTAAAAATGCTTTTTTTTGAATTTAGGGAGTCTCAAAACATATACATCCCGTGAAATCTCTCTATACAAATTTTGGGTGGAATACAACGCTTCCCCTACTTACTTACTGTAATAACTAAGTTAAGAAAGACAAAAAGTAAAGTAAGAAAAAGTACAATCTAAATATTTGAAATACATGCTGTTTAAAAGAACTGGATATTACCATACTTACACAAATTATGAAACCCTTTTAGAAATATTTAAATTTAAAACTCTAAATTTTAGAAGAGATATTGCGGGATTAATATTTCTGTATAAAGAATTACATTCTGTTATAGGTAATATTAATATTACAACATATATTTTATGTATCCAATAAAATAAGCAGATTAAAGATGCTCTTCTTCGCCTCCAGAGCAAATACAGAAATCTATAAAAATTCAGCATTACACAGAATTATGTATGCAGGTATATAACAAACTTCATTATTTCGATGTTGATATTTTCAACATGTCTGAAAATCAATTTAAAAGTACCATTATTTATTTGTAGATCTGTAAATTACTAAAATCGGTAGAATATTGCTGTAATTAAACTTTTTTCTTTTATAATTGTTTCTTTTCATTATTTTTTTTTTCTTTCTTTATAACTTTGTGCTCATTTATTTTTTCCTATGCTTTATTTGTGTATAAATATTACTGTATGTAAACGATATGTATGATGAACATTGTAATTGGACTTCTAAGCCTGTTATGTTCACAAGAATAAATACAAAAATCGGAGCTAGAGAGAGCTAAAAAGATCCTCTACTCATAAAAAGCTACATAACGCGCTTGTTATTTGCATACCACACCCTATTATTACTAGTACAAGCTACAGAGTGCATCTGACCAAATATTTTATGCCAAATTTATGCTCCCTGCAGAATTTAACGGGTTTTCTCAGTAAACTGCATAGAAGCGCTGCCATTAACTAGTGTGTTTTATTCGTGCTGCCATGCAGTTTAGAAACAAGCTGAATATCTTAAATAATTTATGTCCCTATAATTAAAGTTAGACAGTGAAAAGTACTAGAAGCTGGCGAGGAACTCTATGGTTTAAATGACACATGTGCATGAGTTTAAGATTTGTGCTAGTACTTGAATATATGTACATAACATTTTACCAGAAAACATTTTCTAATTAATTTTAATATACCATTTGAAAGAGTAATGCCTGTGTGAAGAGTAATTAGTCATATATATTATCAGTTGTTGTACAGAGAGAAAAACAAGTGTGAAATAGTTTGAATAAGGTTTGTTTTCCACTTTTAGCTGGTCTTTGAGCATGTTTTATTGTTCTAGCCTTCGTGGTGACCGACAAGGAAAGAGTGCTTTCTACTTGCTGAACAATAATTCTAGTAGGCTTTCTTCTCCTTGTTCTATCGTTTACATTTTAAAATTAATTTCGATTTACTTAATTTGTATACGCTCATACTTTTGTTAAGTAGCGTTAACTACTGCTTCATGTGGTACACTCACGCGACTTTCGTTACCCAATACAGTTTCACAACCTCTCTAATATGTTATCTATTCACATAAAATGTGATTCTTCTATCAGTTTTACCTTAAACACAATAAAGCATACTTAAACATGGTTCAAAGTGTGCAATATCGGCTTGATTACTTCAACATGCGGAAACAGCACAGTGTTTTATAAAATCAATCGAGGCAACAAGCTCACGCAAGAAAAGGAAGAAACATTCCAAAACTTCTAGCATGTTCAGTAAAGAGATGTACATTTTTATTCTTTCTTTCTCTTATCAACCCCCCCCCCTCTCTCTCTCTCTCTCTTGTCTACTTTCTCTGTCTCTCACGATCTACAGTTGAACAGAAATTGTTCAGAATAAAGGGGTTCTCACAAGCTATTCGCTGAAAATTCAACGTATGCATTTTATTTATCATACGAATATCTTAAACGTCTGATATCTTAATAAAAGCCGCCAGTCGCTTTTGAGAAAATTAAAATGTGGAATAATTTTTCAAGACAGGAGTAGTTAAGGTTGGGTGAGATAGGCATCTGTCTACATTGTTTTGTTAGATACTTCCTTGTAGATAGAATGACAATAGAGGAATAAACAGCCTAAAGCGATAGTTAAATCTTTTAAGAGCTGGTCACTATATGATGGCTTTGAAATTGCGTTCTACTTGCATGATCAGGTGGGAAAAAATCTGATGTGTTGCACTCACATGACTTTCTCTTCTCTTGTATTAACTATTCTTCATGTTAGTTGAGATAAACATTTGTAGAAATTATCTTATTCCTAATTTGCTTATAGATGCACGGAGGAACATGGGAATGCAGTAGGGCTGAAAAATGCATCTATTGTAAAACTCACACAAATAACAAGGAATATCTCAGAAATTGTTCACTCCACAAAAAATGCATTTGGGCATAACTTGTGTGTTTTTACAAGATCTAAATTTTTGTATAGTAATATTTGGTCTATCTTGTACGTTTTACCAGTTATGTAAAAGTAATCAAGAGTAAACAGGACTACATAAACTGTAGCCAAAAAATTCAAAATATACATTTTATTTGCTATAAAAATATGTTAAACATATGGCACTTTAATCAAGATCGTTAGAGCCATTTTTGAGAAAATCAAAATTTTCGAAAAATTGTCCATGTAAAGAGTAGTTTAGGGTGGCACCCTTGAAAGATGTTTAAATACCAACTTTTGTTTTTAACCGAGTTTTCGTTTTCGGGTTATATTGTTCACAGACAGACACGTATTCGGACCTTTTTCTAGAAATGCTTTTATTTTTTTTTAATTCAGGATGCCTAAAAACATACATTTCTGGTGAAATCTTGACTTCGAAATTTTGTGTCAACTATACTACCCCTACTTGCTATACGTAGTAGAGAAATTACAGAATGAATAAGGTGAGAAAAGTATAAGTATTATAAACTTCAAACGAATAACAAGAAATATCTAGGGAGTGGTAAATTCCGCAAAAAGCAATATTTGATACATAAATTGTCTGTTTTAACAATATCTACATTTTGTGTAATAAGATTTTGTCTGTCCCTGACCGTTTATCAATGCACTTCATTCAGAATGAAGAACGACCTCAGAGGCTCTTCCAAGAATATTCAAATCATACACTTCATTTGTTGTGAAGTTAAGCAATTTAATCAAAATTGTTAGTAATTTTTTTAAAAAATCAAAATTTTCGAAGCATTTTTCAGGTATTGTTTAAAATGGGGATCTTTTAAAAATCTTTATGTCGCAGCCTTGGAAAATGCTGGTTAAATATCATGTTTGGTATTTTAACGCCTTTCTGTTTTTAAGATATAACGTCCACAGACGCGCGTGCGCACACACAGACTCACATATACACACACTCACACATACACACACATACACACCACACGCACATACACACATATACACACGTCACATACACAGAGGAAGAGTTCTTTTTTCTAAATTTTATTTTGGGATTCAGGGAGTCTCAAAAATATATTTCCGATGAAAACTCGGTATCCAGTTTTTTGATGGAAGGCAATACTTCCTCTACTTCTTTTTCTAGTTTAGTTCTGTTTACAACCTGCATATTTTATCTCATACACATGCTTATGAAGGTAGTTTTAATCTAATGTCTTAAATATTTCATGTACTTATAAAGTGGATTGTACGTGGTGATGAAAGCGCTTTTCGTAACACTGTTGGAGTTTTCCATATACGCTTGTCTGTTTATGGCTTGCAGCTTGCAGTGCAGTAAGAGATGCATGGCTGTTTGGTGTTCATCTGAGGCAAGTCAAGTTCAATTGAGTATGAATGTCGGATTTAGACTGTTTCTTGCCTGGTATAGACGTTCGGAAAAATGAGTTTTGTGTGGTGGCCTTTATGTGAGGATGTATACCTTGCGTTTCATATATTTGTGTAGTATTGATGAAATTTTTGTTTACAAAATGAAAGAGGTATTCTGTCATATGCTATTATTCTTTTAGACTTTAGCCTATTTTCGCGAGGAAGTCTACCCTTTCGTTCCGTACTGACTCGTGTATCCTTGGATCCAGTAGAATTTTATTTGGTTGTTACGTTGTATATCTTGGAAACCTGCCCTGGTCTGACGGGCAACAGGATTAATTGATTTATTTTTGTTAATTGCGTTCAGGGTTGCTTGTGGTGTGCTTGGTTTTAGGATTTTTTCAGGGCTTTTTTTAGCCATTTTAGTGCCATTTGAAGTCCGAGCAGCTCTGACATACGGTGCACTGGTGATGGAGTTTGACCGATTTTGAGAAAGCTTGTGTTCCTTCTTTGTAGGCTACTGGGCCTGCCCCACGTTTCCCTCTGTTTCTGATCCATCAGTGTAGAGGGTGTAGTCTCCTCCGCCAGAGTCTGTAAATTCTACTTCAGTACACAGGGATTGTGGTTCCTCCTCCCTTCTCGAGATTTCAGCTTTTACTAATTCGGCTAGCACTGCTGACGTTTCTTAACTGTGTTAACGCCCAGGTAGCGTTTCATAATCTAAATTCCAGTTCTACAGGGAGGACATTCGTTATGACTAAGTACCTCAGTTGAGACTGAAAGGTAAAACTTTGTCATAAATATCAGGATTTGTCTCTGCATTTTAGTTAATGTGTCCACTTGTGACTTGTAGTCGATGTATTGATACCAGACATTAGAGGCATAGGTAATGTGGTTTTGGGGTATATTCTGAATGTGCTGGCTCCATTTAAGGCGTAGAGTGGCTTTTATATTGTAAAAGTAGAGCCAAATTATGTTGTTGGCCATATCTACTCTTCTTAACATTAGTGCTTCCACACATTCCTGGACGCATATCATACCCAGATAAGTGATGTGTGTTACGACTAGTGTGTTATTGATTTGTGTGTCTTGTATATTTCTGGCTGGCGGCAGAACATTGGCATTATAGCTGATTTTTGTTTTGCCAACTTCAGTTTATCTTTGTGCCACATTTCGATTTTAGAGAGTGCGCTTGTAATGGTATTTATCAAATCAGTGTGGGATGACCTGTTAATTAATAACATTACATCGTCTGCATATAAAACTATCTCTAGATGTTCTTGCATCTGCGTTAGAGTTTCAATTAAATCCTCAACTATGATATCCCTCTACTTACATAGCTAATAGACAACCCATATGTAGCTTGATGCACCCCAGCAACGATAAACCATTCACTGCGTATATAAGTAATCAGTCTGTGCGACCTGTAAGGCAAGATCGTATTGAATTGAATTTATAACTTTAACATAATGGGAACTTCAATACCAGGTTCCTATGAACACTTGTTTTCCTTACTGACTTTGGAATAAGGTTACGAAAGTAGGCTAGTGTGTGTTGCACTGAGCTGCTCGTGGCGGGAGTTTACAATGTTTACATTCTTGTACCCTGATAGTGAATTCAAACACAGGAGAGACATAGTTCAGGTATACAGGTACACCGTTCTTGGGGTTAGATTCACACAACACGCCTTACCTCGCTAACCTGGCACTGCTGACGGGGGAAATTATTATCTACTACAGTCTCCTAATAAATGCATCATTCTGTCACTCAGCAAGTTTTATTGTGAAAGTTGATTAAGTACGCATATTTGAATGGAATACCATTAAGGAAACCCACGACTAAAACTTTGGTCACATTTTTTCAGAAAGTTCAAACAATATATTGCGTACTGTGATACTTATCAGGTCGAGAATGCATTCGAGATCTGCTAAGTAACTTACAGTTCGTGGTTAGCCAATTACTTTTTGCAATACCTACTTGAAGAAAGCGTAAAAAGCAATAATACATCAAAATTGCTTTTCCATATTTTATTGGACGCTAAGAAAGAATGAATTCTCAATGTGAACAAATGAAAAGCTACATCCATGTTGTCTTATATAAGCCTTATAATTGTATATTTTATATGAAAATCCCGGTTCCACCTCAAGATGCACTGAAGAAATAAAGAGCATTGAATCGCTTCTTAATGTTAACATGTCCAATTGCATATTTAATATTTCAATCAATAAATAATTCATATGTTTGTATATTTTGCTAAGTATTCATTAATAACTTATTTTAGGTTACTATGTTGTTGGGTGTTACGTCATTTCCTACTAGTGCCGTAAGTATTAATGGCCAGTTTTAGCCTTGTTGTCATGGGAATTGATAAATGAATTGTAAATTTAGCTAACACTAACAACAAATGTGTGTTAAAATGATTAACTACTATATCAAAAGTAATGTTATATCCATAAAATAACTTTTAACCTTGTAGCTTCAATTACTATAACTTGGCCTCACATCCCTTTAGGGCTTCTACACGTGACAGTGTAAATGCCGAAAAATAGATAACCTGATGAACTGTATTTACCTCCATTGTCTTTTACTCGATTTTAATTTTTCGTACACTTTTACACATTAGAATATTCCACATGATGTAGCTAGTAACGAATCTTGTTCAGCGTTTCCGCAGAAACTCAGAGAGAATTAGTTTGAAAACTGGTATATTATTTTTACTGTGCCTATGAATTGCTCAAGACATAGCATAATTAATTTGATCACTAAGGATAAATTGTTAAAAAACGTAATATTTATATTTTTTTCTGAAATAATTAGAATAGTGAATAATAGTAGGTCTTGACCCGGAAAGGACTATTGCACCGCGGGGTTATTTTATGAGAATATTGATAATAATGTACGTACATATATTAAAAAGACCAGTTCTAGTGTATATGAACATAAACTTTAAACGTTATTTTTTTTTTTTTTCTGAATCTCGTATTTTCCTTTATTCAATATTATTCCTTGATAAATCTACCAACTTCGTGCTGTCACATTAAATAAAAATTTCAAGAGTTATACCTATAACTAGGAGTATGCCTACTAATTTTAATATGGTGTGTAAGATCAATGATGTAATGTTTTTATAGACATACATAATAATAAAGCATCTTGCTATGGGGAAATGCTGCTGAAGCCCATACACGATACCTATGAGCGAAAACAATCATAGGTATCATTAAAGCTGTACAAGAAATTCAACCTAAACCTCACATTTAAAAGATCCTAAACTCATAACTATACCTTAACATTATATTTTATTTGTTTATTTATAATTTAGAAAGGACGATCCACTGTGGACTGTATTTCACAAATAATCACTTTATAGATAAATGCAAATAATATAATTCACTCACGTATATATACCTAGCATTTATATATTATGCCAAAGCATTTGACAGCGTAAGTAGGAATAAACTATAGCACATATTGAAGGGATTTTTTTTTTCTCTAAAACCCTAATTAGGTCTACACAAGGTCTATAGGCAGGAACAAATTTTGGAATTGATTATAAGGACAAGATACAAATTATGTCTCAATAAATCAAGGAGTTAGACCAGGATGTCCCATGATTTCCCAGTTACACAACATTCACGAAGGATGAAGGGCAATTCAGAGGTTGTTTACAAAACATTTAAAATAATTGTGCAATTTCATTTCTGATGGCACAAGCTCAAAGGCATGATATATCAGTGAAAATCGATATAGTTCTTTTTGCTAGTAATATGCGAAATAACCTTTTTTGAGTAGTATGGTAATTCCACAGAAAACTTGCGTCTTGCATCCTTAACGAGTGAGTGAGCGAGTGAGTGAGTGTCGGGTTTAAGGGCCCGTCGACAACTTGGTCATTAGGGTCCCACTTGCATCCTTAACGAATGCAGTATATGGTTTAGAGGTACATTTATTTAACGAATAAAAATAAATTTGTAAAAACCGCTTGGTGGCTATATTTTGGCTGTTAAACGTTGTTGGAAAACACATACCTACGCGTTAAATACGGTATTAACTCTCTCTCCTCTTTCTCTCTCTCTTTCGCTCTCTCTTCTCTCTCTCTCTCTCTCTCTCTCTCTCCATGCCTACATAACATATTCCGTTCTTTCTCATCTCCACCCCTTTCTTTCCACCATTCTCTGATCTTCCAATCTCGCACTCGGCCCCATCCTTTTCTTCTATCTGTAATTTTACAAGGCGTATTTTGGCAAACTGTAATGAAATCGCTTTCCCTGTGATATTAATATCTAAACATTAAAGAAGAACAAGAAGAATTGATATTTCGTTTGTAAGCTTCTGATTGAGATACGTATAGATTGCTTTTTTCGTTTATTTTTATTATATGTAAGGAAGAGAGAGAGAAGGGGTGAACTATATTCCAAGTTAGAGACTTTTCATCTTGGAATCTGAGTAAAGGTATGAGTTTATTTTGAACACAAACAAATAATTCCTCAGGCTTTCAGTTGTGTGTGTGTTTTTCTTTCTTTGTTTCCTTCCTTTTTTATCGAATGCAATCCATTTCTTTGTTAAGGGTAAAGAAATTAGATCGTATTTTGTGGACGATCTTGCGTTTGATTTATTTTATTAATTATTATTTATTTTTTGGTAGGGGACTTACTGCGAGTAGATATAACAAATGATACATAAAATCCATTGTTGCCAATTTGCATAACGATTTGCAATGAATCGTGAGTAAAAAGCTTGCCTTGCATGTGTGCTAATTGTCACGGAGGTGGAGATGTAGGTTTAAGGGCACTCAACTATATGGTCATCAGCGCCCTTAAAAACAATTCATGGCAAAAGTCAGATATAAACATCAATAAAAAAAAATATGATGTGTTGCACTCACATGACTTTCTCTACTCTTGTACTAACCATTCTAACAAACTCTTATTCCTATAACTCCATGTTAGTTAGATAAGCATTCGTACAAATTATCTTATTGCTTATGTCCTTGCAGGTGCAAGGGAGATATTAGAATACAGAAGGCTTTGTGCGACAGTCAAATCCTTTTGACCTTTGAGATTCCGTTCTCTTTGCACGATTAACATATAAAAAAATGAACAACGTTGTTGCATTTCGCTAAAGTTCTAAGTTTTCCGAAACTCACACACATGACAAGGAATATCTCCGAAATGGTCCATTCTACAAGGAAATTTATTGAGACATAAATTGTGTGTTTTAGCAAGATATACATTTTTTGTATAGTATAATTTGGTCTATCTCTAACGGTTTACCAGTTATGCAAAATTCGTCCAGAGTAAATACGACTACAGGGGCTATAGCCAGAAAATTCAAGATATACATTTCATATGTTATCAAAATATATCAAACATATGACATTTTAATCAAAATCGTTAGAGCCATTTTCAAAAAAAATAAAAAATTTCGAAAAATCTTCCATGTAAAGGATAGTGTAGGGTGGGGCTATTTTCTTCAAAATCTTCTTGTCGCATCCTTGAAAACATTAAACTTAAATACCAAGTTTGGCTTTTAACCGGCTTTTCGTTTTTGAGTTGTGCTGTCCACAGACTGACAGACACATACACCGACCTTTTTCTAAAACTGCTTTTTTTGGATTCAGGGGGCCTCAAAACATATATTTCCGGTGAAATCTCGACATCGAATTTTTGGGTGGGATACAATACTTTCTCTACTTACCAGCAGAGAAAGTAATAAAATTAGAAGTAAAAAGGATAAATACCTATACATAAGTATACAAAACAGAGTGGCAAAAGTCAGAATTAAAACAACGTGTTAAAGATGTGAAAACCCACGTTACTCTCCACTAAAAACTTAAAAACCCTTTTGACCGCTTGTTGTCGTCCGCCAAGACCTCTGCAGGCACCTGCAGAGTCTCGAAAGTGCGCTAGAGAGGAACACTAGCAGCACGTGACGGACTGACAAAAGATTGTCGCACAGCGGACAAAGAGAGGCAGGGTCCCTTTTAAAGAGGTAACTATGCGAAAAATTGCAGTGGCCAAAGTCAAGTTAACCTCCTCGCGACGAGATATGCGAGAGGAAGTTACCCAGTTTACCGGTAGTTGATTCACTTCTCTAGGTTATTACTGACCACTATTCGTGCCAGCACAACACCGCCCTCCACACTTCAAACTTAAGTCTTCAGAAGTATTATGTCACGGTACTGGAACGATTCTGGTTGTTTCCTTAGTAGAGTCAATTTACGCTGATTTTTGGGGGGAGCTTTCTCAAACTTAAACAAAACGTCCTAATGTTACAGAACATTAATATAGGGAATCAGTGGATATTGTAGCTACATTTATAAAAAGAATATGTAGTAGTGCTCCAATGTGTTTTGGCACAATTCTCGTTTTGTTCAGATGCATTCCTTTTTAAAAACCAGTATTACAGTGCAGAGTGTTGTGGATGGAGAAGCTTGTTGCGCTGTTTTCCAAAGCCAACGAGAGCACATGGAACGGCCGCAGACCACGAGCCGCAGTTCCCACACCACAGACTGGGCTGGGGTGTGTGCAGCAGCAGTTTTATCGAGTGTTTTGTCGCTAGCAGCTGTTCCAGACGCATCATCCTCATGTGTTATGATCCCTTCACTCACTGCCGCCTCATTTCGCACATTAAATTCCATTGGGGCGTGATACGTATTGCTCACTTGTTTGATGTATCTATCGCCCTTCCAGTGACAGCGCCATTGTATTCATCAGCAGCGTCATGCTCGTCATCGCCTCCACCACCACTACTACGACTATTTCAATTATGGCAACTCGCTGCTTAAATTTCTAAACTCTATGATTGTGGCTCATTGCTTTTCCCCCTTTTTAATTTACTGCTTAACTGTTTCACTTTAAAAGACCTACACTTACTTGCTTTCAAGCAAAGAATTATTTAATGTGATATACAGATAACTACTTTTTTACTTTATCTACTTCGTATATTAAACAAGGGAAGTATTGCATTCCACCCAAAAATTTGATATCGAGATTTCACCGGTAATACATGATTTGAGATTCCCTGAGCCTAAGGAAAAAGAAAAGCATTTTTAGGAAAAGGCCCGTGTGTGTGTGTGTGTGTGTGTGTGTGTGTGTGTGTGTGTGTGTGTGTGTGTGTGTGTGTGTGCGTGCGTGCGTATGTGTGTGTGTGTGTGTGTGTGTCTGTCTGTGAATAGCATATCTCATATGGCATATGGTATTAAATTCAACATCTTTCAAGGATAAACAAATATCCTCTGGTCCTCATACCAGACTACCCTTTACATGGTAATTTTTCAACAATGACTAATAATTTTGATTAAAATGTCGTATGATTAAAATATTTTATGACAAATGAAACGTACCTATATATTGACTTTTCTGGGAATGTCCTCAGAGCTCTTCTGCAGGATGACTTTTTTTTTTTTTTGTTCCATTTATATCCCTACTTTAACTGCAGAGGTCATATCGGCGGCCTTGCCTATTAGCAAACGGTGTTAAACGTTTACGTTGGGTTTTTCGATCTTTGGGGGGGGGGGGGGGGTTTATACTTTGAATTCACACTTTCATTCATACTTCCAGACACAGGGAAGGATGAGGCATAATCCTGGCTGGAGAAAAATTCCTACTCCCCTGCCGGAAATCGAACCCGGGACCCTTAGCACAGCAGGCAGGTGCTCTACCAACTGCGCCACAGGGCCAGCCTAGTGGGTGACTTGTGTTTTTGTATATCTGGTAAATCGCAAGAGATAAATAAAATCTTGCGGCACGAAAAATGTGGATCTTTTTAAAATACACAATTTATACCTGGTGCTTTTTAGGGTGCACCATCGCAGATATTCTTTGTTATTTGTCTCAATTTTGCAGTAATTATACTTTTCTCAAATCAGAGGTCGTTATTCATTTACCTCTTAGCCATACAAAGAGAATGGAATTTCTAAGTCATCACATAGCGACCATCTTTAAAACATTTTACTCCCATTTAAAGCCTACAGTATTCCCATCTTCCCCTTGCACCAACAAGAAAGTTAGTAAAAAGATAATTTCTGTAAATTTTTATCTCAATTAACAAGAAGAGGATAGAGAAGTAAGAGTTGTTCGTACAAGAGCAGAGAAGGTCGTGTGACTGCAACACATCAGATTTTTTAAAATATTCTACGCAAGAGAGTTTTGGTATATTAAGGTTAAACTTAGTGTTTTTAAACGATTGGTTAACATATAAAACTGTAACCTAACTTTGATTTGTGTAAGTTTAAAGCATTTGCTTCAATTTTGGTTACAATTGAACAATAAACCTCCTGCGAGGAGCACTTTGTAACAAAAAAAGATGTTGAAATTTTTAAATGTTGAAGATTTTTAGCAGATAGGAATGAATGTTTCGCATCTTATAAGCCACCAGGCATGTAGGAATTTAAATAGCCAAAACGAGGAAATCAATCCAAAACATGAAAGCTAAAGGAATAAGAATGATGCATAAGAAAAAATCTGATGTTTCATTGTATTTTAGACATTTGCATTAGTGCGTTGCCTTAACTACAACTTTGTAATAACACACTTGATTCCACAAATACCAAAAGATTTCAAATATTCAATTATTTTAATTGTTTGTCATGTGGACATTTGATGCCATGATGAGTCAATATATCCTGATGGTATTCTGCTCACTCTATGAATGACCACGGACTGAAGGTACGACTGACATGATCTATTTCAGCTCCTTTCAAATGCACTGTCTGTTTCGCGCTTGTCATATCAACACTATATTCTATTATGAGTCTTATATTTGTACGAAATGGAATCGCATTCAGAGGGTCACGCAAAATCCAGGCGATTTTTCCGGATGATTTCAACTCCTGTGGTGACAGCTATCAGCAACATTCGCATAGAAGGGAGGGAACAGTCAGGTGTTAGATGTCTCTCTTGAGGAAGGAAGTAATAACTCAAGAGTGAAGCACTTGACCTGGGAGCGACCCTAACAATTATAGCAGACCTAAACCACACGGCTTTGACATGACGAGGCACGCGCATCCTTGTAGACTTGTCAACAGGGTCCAAGAACAGAGTCGGCGGGTAAGTTTGGAACAGGGTTGCTTCTCGTTTTTTGCTGCCACCGATTTGTCAGTTTTGGGCCCAGTAGGATTGCCAAGCAATTGGTTACCATATCTACTGAAATATACTAACGGAGATGCCATTTATCGCTTACAATAAGGCATTCTCTATAGAGTCAACAAAAATAAGCTCTGGGGCATTATGAAACAGTTTTCTTCACATCTCATCTGAATCTAGTTGAATAAATACTTTCGACTGATCATAAGGTTGCAAAATTGCTGTTTTTAAATTAAATTACGTAAATATTATAAACGTGTAAGCATATTTACAGAGTGTTTAATGCAAAACTTGGGATTACGACCATATAAGAGCAAGGTTGATAAATGTTTATGAAGTAAAAAACTTAACTACTTTCACTCTGTTGATACATGTAAAACACAAATATATTTGTTGTTGTTGTTGTTGTTTTCTAGTGCCTTGCATCTGGCAACGAAGCCATTAGCATTCGTGCTTTCCAATGCTTTTGAATTGTAGTTTCTTCTGATCTTAAAGCTTCACAGGTCTTCAAGTGGTCTTCGTTCATTTCTGCTGGATCGTTACACAGGACACATATTGGTGAGGCTGAGATATCTATTCTGTAGAGATGACTTGCTAAGCAGTCGTGATTTGTCAATAGTCGGAAGGCTGCAACCGCTGTTTTCCTTGGCCTCTGGGAGATTATATCTGGGTTGGAAAGTAGTGTAGTCCATTTTTTATCTTTGGCATTTGTTTCTATTTCTTGTAGGTATGAATGAGAAAATGTTTTAATGATCAAGCGTTTTATTGAGGAATATGAGAAATTGAATTTAGACAATTATATTTCAAACAAAATAAAGGACTAAATTATCTGTGCGGAGCAATAAATGAATATGTAAAATTACACAAAAGAAGATGCTTTTAATCGTCTACAAAATTATGGTATGTGGATTGTAACTTGTCACTACTCTCTCCAAAGTAGTGGATAATGTAATATGTTGAACCTAAGCCACTTGCTTTGTGGTTGCCTGTCCAAACAGCTTCGGGGATGCACTGGCGGAAAACAGCAAAGACCTGAATCACTAGAAATACAAGAAAACAAGTGTCGCCAGAATTGGGGAGGCAGAGGGAATGTAAGAACTAGGGGATAGGAATGACTTCGGAAGTCATTAATTACATAGTCGGGCCGCTCTTGGGGTAGTTAGCCACCTGCTTTGGTCAAAAACAGCGTGTTAACTTGGATATCGAACAGATTGTGGGAAAGCTTAGTCTGTGACTGTTCAGATTTATTTGAGTGATATTACCGCAACGCATAACATCTGGTGAACTCATTCTAGGAAGGCTGTCATTGCCAACTACTTCCCTAGTGAAAGTGATAGCCACACTGCCTGTCCTTTAGACACTTTATTTGTTCCCATTACGGTCAACTTTTTAGGGGGGAGGGGGATTTTCCTCTTGCGTAAATATTTGTAGATATCTTTATATATATAAACAATCCGTCATTATTATTATTATTATTATTATTATTATTATTATTATTATTATTATTATTATTATTATTATTATTATTATTATTATTATTATTATTATTATTATTATTATTATTATTATTATTATTATTATTATTATTATTATTATTATTATTAATTACATCCCTTGATGTAATTATTATGTTGACTGCGCAATTTACACATTGTAATATTAATGCCCTGTGTAGAAAAGTACTATTGGTTTTGATAACATCAGTGACTCAGTTGTTGTGAAAACAATTTCCATCGTAACAAACAAGGATAGTACCAATAGACTGTTATACAAAATATGTTATTCCACCGAGGTTCATAATCTTCAATTCATAGCAAGAGTGTATCATGTTCAAAGCTTTACTTTTTAGTGCTAGCTGTCTAAGTGCAATGTTATTACTAGCTATGTATATAATTTCCTCTGTACAGGAAATATAGAATATATGATATAGAATTTTTGTGTTCTATGACTTTCGCTACATCCTTTATATTTGGGCCAGTTTTAGGACGGAAGGCAGTCAGGTGTCTTCAAAATTGGATATGTCCACATTCTCACATGTAAGCATCAGGAGAAGACAGACTTTGAGGTAAAGAAAGCTTGCATTTTCTTAAAATATAACATTCCTTAAAATATTAATTTTGAAGGATTTTAATTCCTAATGCATATGTGGCTGACGGGGGGGGGGGAGGGGAGGGGGAGGGGGAGCAATAAAATGACTTCCACAATTTTAATTCTCACAGGGAATAGTTTATTTTTGGGAAGGTTACTAAGGATAGGTTTATAAAAGCCTAATCTGACTCCAACATCATTGTTTCCTTGGTCTGCTGACATATCTTTGACTATTGAAGTATACAAGAATATTTTCTTTAACAATTTAGTTCTGGTTTATTGTTTGTCAAAGTTATGCTTCTATTTTGTCTGCAATGCTTTATTTTGCTTTCTATTAAAATTGCAGCACTGAAAATACAAATCTAAATACAAAGATATAATTTTTTATCAGGTTATTTCATCATGTAGGACTCAAAATTGTGTAAAGCAGCTCCAGTTATGCTTTTCTAATCTCAGAACTTTGATCTTGGAGTAAATTTTCACAAAAACCCATTTAGTGGAGAGACTGTGACTGAAGCTACTTAGTAAACCTTTTTATATTTCATTTATACCTATAGCCCCTTTAACTGTTTTGGTCATATCTGGGTTTTGACTTGAGAAACAACTGATAGTGTTATTACTTACTGAACTGTACAGTTTCTTAGCGTTGATTTTTTATCATTAAAACACTCGCATTGGCTCCCACATTTATACTTCTCATTTATTCACATTGAGAATTCATATTTTCTTAATGTCCAATAAAATATAGAAAAGCAATTTAGATTTATTATTACTTTTTACGGTTTTTTCAAGCATTGCAAAAAGCAACTGGCTAACCACGAACTGTAAGTTACTTAGCAGATCTCGAATGCTTAACTTACAGTTTTTAGTATGCAATATACTATTTAATGTTTTGTGAGCATAATATGAAACATATAATTGCTTTCTGTAGCACCTGATTTGAATGGTTAGAGGAAGTATTTATTCCGCTCAAAATGTTGATGATATTTCACAGGAAATGCAATTTTGAGTTTTCCCAAATTCAGGAAAAATATTTTATGTATGTGTCTGTCCAACAACTCGGATATATATCAAATTCGGTTTAAGTTCTCTTTCAAAGACACAACACGGGGATTTTTAAGATAATCTTCCTATCCCAAACTACTCTTCATATGTTCGATCTTATTTATTTTCTCAGAATTCTCTAAGGATTGTTGTAAATAACTGTTTACATAAGTAATGAAATTTAATACAGATTTTTTTGAGAAAAGCCCCGGCGTCCACTTCATTTAGAATGAATTTTGTATAACTGATAAAACTAAGATATATACAAAACCTTGCTTAATACTGTAGATGTCTTTAATACACACTTCAGTTATTTATAGGATATTCATTGTTACTGGCTTGATATTTTCAAGACGTTTGTCAGTACTGCCGCATTTTAGTTGTTTCTCGCGATGTCATGGAAAGAATGTGCAATTTCAAAGTTAGCATTCAGCGGTTTCTACATATATGATTGTTGCTTCAGCTCTCTCTATGCCCTTTGTAGGTACAGCCAAAGGTATAACAAAACTATTTCTGCAAACGTTTATTTCGATTAATATGAACTAAGTAGAAAAAAATAAACGTTTACAAGAATAGTGTGTAGAAATTATATGCAGATAAACAATGGTGCACAATAGTCACATGAATAAAATGCATAAGATTTTAATATGTATAGTAACCTATTGATAGTTGTGTTATGAGAAAATGGAAAATTGTAATTCCGTAATTGATACATTTTGCTGATCTAAATGTTTCATTTTGAAAGAAAAACGTTATATATGTAACTGGTATTTAATCTGTGTGACTGTAACACGAGCATTGCAAGGAAAAGATTATACAAGTGTCGCATACAACGTTCTATGTAGTTTTAGCATTAAAATACGTAAAAATAATTAATATGTTTGCTAGATAAAACTCAGATTACGGATGTATGAGTAAAATGGTTGTAAAGCAACTGATGTTTCATTTGTTTAAACACTTATGGAGCAAAATGGAAGGTAATAATAAAACTATTGAAAATATGGATTGTATTCAACTTGACATTTTAAATGAAGCCAAGAGTGCTGAGAGTTTATTAATTATTCCAAAAAAGTGAAAAGATTTTATGAAAAAGAATATGAAAAGTTTTGTGGATGGAGAAACGAAAAATGCGCTAGTTTGACTAATGAAACATTACTGGCGTGCTTTTCAGAGTGGGTAGTTATGCAGGTTTTCTTGCAGACACATTGGAGAAAATTGTGTTGTAGCGATGGTGATATCATTTCTGTTTTGTTGCCATGGTACTTGCGTCGTTCATTTTCTGGCACTGGTGGTAGAAATAGGGCAATTTCGGATGATTTATGCCGTAATAATAAACTGTTTTAACGCTAAGGTTAGATAAAACTCTTATTATTCGATATTAATTGAATTGTATATTCCTCTTTTGAAACCGTATGAGCTGTAAATCAAAATAAACGATTTATTAAGCACCCTAACAGCTTTGAAAACAACAGTAATAATTTTCTTTCGTTATCTGATTATCCACCGTATGGAAGACTTACAAGCCTGTGCCTAGGGTCAGATGCCTGTTGGAGAGCAGACGAACCTATGGACCAGACAGAGTGAAGATCTGGACGCGGATGATAACCCAGCATCAGGTACGACAGTGAGCAAGAGGGTTATATGCGTGTCCCAGGGGTCGAACCCGTGGCGCCTTGGTGATAGGTGAACGGTCTAACCGCTCGGCCACGGCGCCACCAATAATAATAATAATAATAATAATAATAATAATAATAATAATAATAATAATAATAATAATAATAATAATAATAATAATAATAATAATAATAATAATAATAATAATAATAATAATAATAATAGTAATAATAGTAATAATAATAGTAATAATAGTAATAATAATAGTAATAATAGTAATAATAATAGTAATAATAGTAATAATAATAGTAATAATAGTAATAATGATGACATTGTATAAAGTAATGCGTGTGTCAAGTAAGCATTTCCCAAAGTGCCTGAAATGGCTGAGTGCATGCTTGCTGCGAGGTTTAGCAACCGTCGACTCCGCGCTGGATCAACACCTGTCATCGCTAGAGCCTTCCTGGTGGTCCACCGTACCGACTGCTCCACCTCCAAATCCAACCAGATTAAGATAGGTCATTTATTTTCGTCTGGGGTGCGTTCATTCTTCCTCAACCCCATTCCTTCCTTTCACAAGTTTCAACAAATACTTTATTCCACTCTATTTAGAAATTCTTTTTTCCGACGGGACGCGAAATGCTTAGAAAATTTGCAAAACACAGAGTAAATAGAAAAAATAGAAACATAAATTTAGCTGTTTATAAATAGGATGAAATGGGACGCTAAGTATAACTCACCAAAAAAATCAAATTCCTTCACTTTTATCTGAAGTTTTAAACAATAATAAATCTTGTTTAACTCAAATTCTACACAATTTTGTTTCTAACAATAGTATCGTTAAATGTTTTATTCCACATTATGGCTAACGTATTTGCCTCCGAACTAAAAATAGCAGCATGAAAAGCCTAAACGACATATTTAAATACCTAATTGAATTGTCTTGTTCCTACAAATCATGTAATTTACTATGCTATGGGGCAAGGTGTTAGATACAAATAAACTAAAGGAATAGAACAGGATATTTAATTGGAAAGGTAGACTCAAACTGAAAAATGCAATGCCATAGCCAGGATTTGAACCACAGATCTTCCTATCTTCGTCCGGTTGCTCTAACCACTTAACTATGGCCACATGATATTAAGATCCGTGTTTCAAATCCGCGTTGTGGCATTGAAGTTTTCAGTCTGATTCTAGCTTTCTAATCTTTCCAATCTTTGTCCTACACACGGCTAGTGTGAAAGAACAACTACTTTCCAGGATATTTAATGTTTCTCAGGGATATAAAAAGATACAAGAACAACAAGAACAACTGTACTAGTAATGCAGCACCTAAATTGTGTATATTCTGTGCAAGTACAAGATTTTGACATTTAGGCATAATAGATTTCACTGCGCGGAATCTCTGTAACCTTCTAAACCCAGTTCCAAGAAAAGAAAGGAAAAAAATTGCGCTAATACAGTTGGTTTTTCCAGTTGGTAACACCTTTTGTTCCATTCCATGAATACACTATTGACGGGATTTTGTTCTAAATAGACACAAAATAATTTATTGAAAAACTAATTTTAACTGGGGCACTGATCACGTCCCACCTCCAGCACTGCACCCCGCTCATGATACCTGTGGTGGGTAGAGGTGGGGGACGCAGCGGTCAGGCGGCAGACCTTGGCCTTGGTGCAAATTTTCAAACAAATATATCAGTTACTTTTGAGAAAAAACAATATTATCCTGTTTCTTAACTGCGCTACAAAAAGGTTCTTTGCTGCTCAGTTTCCAAAATTTTGTAACATTTCAGGTTCACATTCCAAGAATAGCATTTTATAAATTTATCACATGAATTTCATATCAAATAAGTATTAGGTAATGTAGAAAAACGTTCAGGTAACTCGTTTATCATGTTATTATATTTTAGAGATTGCAATATTTTTGTCACAATATATGTCTATACATAAATAGTTCAACTTGGGTAAATACCAAAGCTAAGAAGGTATTTATTATTATATTAAGTTTTTACGAAGCAAAAATCAAACATATTGGTGGCAAATAGTGCCGCATTGAGCATCTTGAACATTTGCTTGCGTTGAAAAACATTATTAGAAAAAGTACTCTAAATATGATTTTAAGTGCTATAAGCACATGTGCATGGTCATTTAAACGATCACATGACAGGTGTTTAAAGTGCAAGTGACTGAAAAAACCTATGCGTACTCATCTACAAGTACCACATGTTTATATGTACAAAAATCTAAAAATTGATATTTTCAAGAATTTTCGTCTTCTTTCACAGATTGTTCCCTTTAAGGTTTACATGTATTTTAATTCAAATGAAACGTACTTTAATAGATTTAAAATGTAGATTTCAGATACTTAGTCATTGTTATGTTACTTATGCGTATACTTTTCAATTCAAATGCAGTTTTGAATTCCTCTATTTATATAAACAATGAATATATTAATTTAAAAAGTGGAAGTATCTCACTTTGATATTAACAAACAATAAAAGTAATGTTTTCAAATGTGCAAGTTCTCTTCAAGTTGGTATGTAAGTTTAATATCTTTCAAGGATGCGACACAAAGATTTGAAGAAAATGCCTCCAACTTAAACTATCCTTTACATGGTACATTTTCGAAAATGATTTTCTCAAAAATGGCTCAACGATTTTGATTAAAATGCCATATGTTTAAGATATTATTAGGGTAAATTAAATGTATATTTTGAATTTTCTGGCCATAGCCTATGTAGTCCTGTTTACTATAGACAACTTTTTATAACCGATAAACCGTAAGAGAGAGAGCGAACTTTACTGCACAAAAAATGAAGATTTCGTTAAAACACACAATTCATGTCTGGATGGATTTTTCTGTAGAGTGAACCCTTTCGGAGATATTCCTCGTTATTTGTGTGATTTTTGCAATACTTACACTTTTCTCAAATGGAAGGTTCCTTAGCCATTTTTTCATACAATAGCTGTGGAAAGAGAAATGAATTTGAAAGCTTAAAATATTTGACTATCGCTCAAAGCCTACTGTGTTCCTATATTCTCCTTGCACCTACGAGGAAATAAGCAATAAGATAATTTCTGCAAGTGTTTACCTCGACTAACATAAAGAAGATAAAGGAATAAGAGTTTCTAAGAATAGGACAAGCATAGAGAAAGTCATATGAGTCAAACACATCAGATTTTTTACAGTAGTCTTACAGTCATACACCGGAAAATTTGTTTCCAAATTCAGCACCTTTCCAAGTGAGAAGAAAACTTCATTGTATTCCTGGATTTATTATTGTAGGCACCTTCATTAGCTGTAACTGTATGTTACCAAAAACTCTGGTGGTAGAAAACTATGTTCTGACACTGGGAATAACATTTCAATATTGTGCACATTCGATCTTCTTTCTTGGTCTTTTCTAGTTGTCTAGATGCGAGTTGTCTTCATGTCCAGGTGGATAAGGAATGATACATCTGTGCATATTACTTGAAATTAAAACACTACAATTGCAGAAATTTGTGGTTCCGCGCCCATGCAATAATACAGCGAATCCATACTGTTCTTGTTTCTCACTTTTGCTTCCTGATTGGCTGAACGGAAATATCGCGTTCTGAAAGTAACGCAAAGTTGGAAAGAGCGCACTTTGAAACTAACTTGCTATTTCCGCATGGTTTCTATATGGAAAGAGCTCAATATGCTACTCATTGTCCAACTCTGATGAGTTGGAGGTGGTGGTGGTGGTAGTGGTAGTGGTAGTGGTGGTAGTAATAGTGGTAGTGGTAATGGTGGTAGTGGTGGTGGTGGTAGTGGTAGTGGTGGTAGTAATAGTGGTAGTGGTAATGGTGGTAGTGGTGGTGGTGGTGGTGCTGGTGGTGGTGGTGGTGGTAGTGGTGGTGGCAGTAGTAGTGGTGGTAGTGGTAGTGATGGTAGTGGTAGTGGTGGTGGTAGTGGTGGTGGTAGTGGTAGCAGTGGTGGTAGTAATAGTGGTAGTGGTAGAGATAATCTTCAATAATAGTGGTTGTGATGGCGCCCGCGCCTTCTTAGGCATGAGTTAAATGTGCCCGAGCACATAAGAAAGTTGGAGAGCAGCGCCTTAGAGTGAGGGATTTTCTTGAAAATATTCTTATTGCATCTTTTGAAATATTGAGGTTAAATACACCTTTAGTGCTTATTTGGTCTCTATGTTATGCTGTTCACATAGATCTTTTACTAAACAGTATTTTTGAGGGGAGAGGGGTAATTCAGAGGACCACAAAACATTATTTTATATCTTTATGAAGTTTTGGGTGGTACCTATGCAATAGCCCTCCCTACCTACTAGGTATGTGGTAGAGATTTGCAAAGCGTCCCCCAATAAGTATCGTTGTTTTGCAACACTTTGTGCAGAAAAGCGAATGTTTGCAAGTAGGCATGTTGTTGCGAAGCCAGCCACCTGTAGACAACACAGAAAGAGCCAAATGATGTAGCAAACCGAATGAGATGATAATGTAGGGAGTAAGCGAGCCTGCAAGCAAGGAAGGAAGAAAGCGGATGGGCAACAGTTCCGATAAACTTTGAGCGCAGAGAAAGAGGAAGTTTTCAGAGGATTCGGGAGTTTCGCGCCGTAATCCATGGGCTTACCTCCCTGGGACTGGGCCCACTTTTCAAACTGACAGTTGCCTGGATACCAGTTGCCGAATTAAACACACTCCCATATCATATTCACTTTAAGAGACTTTCCATCCAGTGACAGCAGGTACTTCTTATAACTCTTCGTTAAGCAAACTGTCCTTGCTTTGTTTTTATTCACTCTTTATTATGTATCATCACTATGCTAATAATAAGCAATCAAAAAACCAACAACCTGCCTTTAATGTTTTTGCTTTTCATTGTCATCCATTTGTTGCTCGTCGCTTTTGTCAACGTCCTATTGTTTTCTTCTTTTTTATTTTCGTACATTTTATCACACTTTTTCATTGAATTGTTCACGTCATTTCTTATTCTCTTTACTTTTGCTCTCTTAGTCCACATCTACTGTTTATTTAAGTCAGTGATATTCAACCCTTTTTCTCCGCCTCCCCCCAAAGAAAATTTTCCATTTCAGCGTGCACCCCTATGCCCAGCCCTGGAGTTATCCTTAATTCAAATTATATTATTTCTTTTTCCGTCTTTTATAAAGCAGCTTATGGATTATTTCATTGTAATTTGCATTATAGAATGATATGTTTATTATACCCTTTCGTAAAGTTATTTCTTGCATCAGACTGCACATTTGAGAAACCAGCTTAGGATGGCTATCACACTCTTAAAAAAACTATATAATTTTGACTCCACGAAAAGACGTGTTTCAACTAATCATGGTAGCTATCCCATATTTTTATCACCTCCCTAGCATTTATGCTTTTATCACTTCTGTTATTTATTTACTTTTTTATTATTTTTTAATTTATTTTTCTTTTTGTTCTCTGTTTTTTTTTTTTTTTTTTTTTTTTTTTTTTTTTTTTTTTTGCTATCACCTGTTGTTTTCCGCATATATACTCAAAATTAGCTTCACCAAAGAAGTATGGAAAAAATGAAAAGTGAGTTATATTTATGGAAGCCCTTTAACTGCTGTGGTTCCCAGCGTTCCATTCTATATTGGGCGTGAAAGGCTGCTGAAGTTTACTCTGAGAGCTCTTTGGTAGACTTGAGGTTCTTGTGCGTTCCGTAAATCTGCATACCACCGGATTTACTTCCCTTTCAAAGAAGCAATGCTAAGGATTTTATGCTCGACAAAAATTCATCGCCCTCCGCCATGTTTGAACCCGCGACTTTGGGAGCCAGAGGCTAAAATCTTGCCCCTAGACCGCAAAGGACGATCTAAAACAGCAGGAAGAGAAACAGAAACTGTATATGGATGAAATTTGATCCATTAGTTTAGTAAATTAATATTTTATTGCATTTTAATTCTGTTAATCTTATATACTATTTTGTAAGTACCATTTGTAATTCGCCTTTAATGTAGTGGTCATATCGGTGGCCTTTCCTTTGGAACATATTGCCAGTTGTACAGTTGTCACTGAATTTCATATATTAGATCAAGCACACACTCACACTTCCAGATTGGAGAGAATAGTAAATAGTTTTGAATAGAAAAGAATTCCCACTCTCCAGTTGGGAATGGAACCCGAAGCTCCACACAACAGAGAGCATACTTTCTTTTACTAGTAAGATAGTTAATTAAATCCCTTTTGAGTTTTGATTTTCTCTACATAAATATAAAAGTAGTGAAATTATTGTTTATAAAAGAACCGATACTTGACGAATGTGTATCGTACAATCTTCCTTTTTTTAATAGCAAAAAAAGTTAAGATTAATGAAATACATTTCATAGAAAACATGACAGTCCTCTGCGATTTTATAGTCATCTAAATGTTCGCACATTTATTTACATTGTGCATTACTGTTCTAAAGGTTAATTTTACCAACGGTACCTAAAATTACCCTTGGCACACTATGGTAAAAAATACTTTTGGTTACACGTGTTACACATTAAGGCAAAATTTTAGGTTTTGTAATATTGTTCATGAATCTAATGGTTGCTACATTTCAAGTATCTATTGTGTATTTATTAAATTCTTTACACATTTGGGCGTTGGGATATGACTTTTAAATACCCCGATAGACTTGTACGTTTCCTTTCCAAATTTCCTTTCACAATTATCATTCCATTTCATGTTTCATCAATTTTCACCGCCTGTGACGTCAACCACCACCTAAAAATTACTATTAATATACCTGTTAATACAGGATGACCAAACAAATTTCTATAATTAGCATGTTTTACATATTCTTATTTCTTCAGAGATTGTCAAAAGTAACTATTTCATATTGCATAGCAACACAACATTGTACAGAGCTATTTAACACATTTATTTTATTCTTTAGCTGGAAATTCACTAAATGAGTAGTTTTAACGTCAAATTAAGCAGGATGCTCGAGAGTTTCGATGCACTGTAATGAGATACGCAAGTCTTTATTCTTTTGCCTTATCTTTGTATTTTATCTTAATGTTGGCAATACCTTTAGGCCTACAATTTTAATAGATCCGACACATTGAGTTGGAGTCCTCTGTCTCCTGCGACAAACATGCTAACGATTTTCGGGGTGACCTCTCTAGACGTGCCTTTACGTCAATGACATCCGTAGATGAACAATATTTATCTTTTCCACTTGCCAGAAATCCTAATGTTTCCAGTTTATTTACCAGTGCTAGTTGTGTTTCGTTTGGGAGGATTATGAACAGTAAATTCCCTCTGGTGTGCCTTCTAGTGGCTGTAATTGAATTTGCTAACCAGTATTGAAGAGCCGTTGATTTTATGTGATAGTAAATCTAAACAATTTAATAACGCACATAAAATATTTTTCTATTATATTAATTAAAATTAATCACTGTCTTCACAACAATTTCTTTAAGTTAATTATTTATGTTCAAAATAAGAAGAATGTTACCATGTAAGAGATTTTAATTCGAAATAAAAATTAACATTTAAGAAAGCAGTTTATGTAACCCTTTAAAGTTACCCGACATTCGGCTTCTGAGGATAAAGGAAAACCTGGATAAAAAAAGCCTTGTCTGGATAATTCACCCTAACCGAGATTCGAACTCGGGATCTCAGTGTGAGGAAGATACGCTACCACCACATTACAGAGGTGGGCTCCAGTTATCATTTGATGTATCAACAATATCACCGCCTGTGTTGCCGTACGTAGTAAGGCGTTGTTATACACTAACAGATTTGTTATTTCTCTACCTTGGATCCCGATAGACCTATAATGACATTTTGAATGTCATTCTAAAGCATGGGAAAATACAAAAAAGAGTTCCTATACGGAAAGGCTAATACTCTTCGCTTTGGCGTTAATGTTGTTTTCATTTACCTACTTGGATTTAAAGAAGAACGAAAACTTGGGCAGCTGGTTCCTAAACATGGTCGAGCGCGCCTTAATTACCTCGCGTTGCGCACATCTGCTAACTTGTTTTATAGTTTACAATGGGTCCAGCATCCCTTAACGTAATATCGGCAATGCTAAGTCCCACCCTCTCAGCGTACAGTGGGGGCTTCCTTCCTAGGGATCAACTAAGGACTTAACTCCCTAAGCCCAAAGTTAATGAATCACAAAAGTCTCTTTGCTTCTTTTGATCCCCGCGCTTGCTTGCTTGCTTCCTTTCCGAAGACGGCAATGAGTTTAACCCACCCGCCCGCTCTTCGTTATTACCTTTAGAAAATGAGGCGACCACAAAGGGGAAGCAGAATTTGAAACACGGCACTAGTCTCTTTTCTTGAGTGAGTGCAGTTTCTGTTTGTTCTTAATTACATTAGGAGTAAAACTGTAAGGGAAATAAAAGCAGCTTTGCGTCTTTTATGTTGCTTTCCTGTGATTCTCAGACGTGGACCCCGCAATAAAAAAACAACCATGAAGTCGCTGTTCCCGGGAACTGCATCTCTCTTATTAGCCTTCAAGTCTAGAACTGCTACCTTGGATACCAACACCACCAATTCTGAGGGATCAGGACTTTTTTACAGGACTACCAAACGTTAGGAACTCTTGAGTAATTGCTTGCATTCAAATAAAAGCAAACACATTGGCTATAAAAGATACTAGACAATTTACCCGGCATCAGTAACGGGCAAAATATCTTCATAAGCCCTTTTAACTTTTAGTAATTAGAGAACTGCTCTCCACACAAAAATTCAACGTGGAGATTCACTGGAAACATGCGTTTTGTGGTCCCCTGAATACCAAAAAGAAAAGGGAATTTTTACTTTCTCTACCTAGTATATTAATATTGCATTCCATAAAAAATTATGTATCAAAATTTCACTGTAAATTCGCGTTTTGAGGTTACCAAAATCCAAAGAAAGCATTATAGAAAAAAGTCAGTGTTTATGTAAGTATGGGTGGCTCAGTTGTTTAGACGCTGGCCTACTGATCTCAAGGTCGCCGGTTCAAATCCGACCCAAACAGATGGTTTTAAGTGTGCTTAAAAACGACAGCTCCATGTCAGTAGATTTACTGGCACGTAAAAAACTCCTGAGGGACGATGTTTTGGCACACTGGAGACGCTGATGTGATCCTGACAATTGACAGCGTCGTTAAAGCAGCAAAATTATTGAATAATTTAACACCTTAACACAAAAACGAAGAGTTTATTAATTCCCAAACTTCATATTTAAGTTCCGTATCTTCCAAAGTTGCAACATCAAAATTTTCAAGGAAATCACCCTCTAAAAACTATCGTCTACATGGAAAACTCTTTATTCTTGCTGTCCTCAAAACTGGTTCTAACAATGCCGATTAAAACGTCAGATGTTTAACATATTTTGCACGACTGAGGAGTGTTAGCAGGCTGAGAGCAGCCTGAGGTGCATCTTACGTGTACCTGCTCTTGCCAGGTGTTAAACACTGTAATGACGGAATATGGGGTTTACAGGGTGGTGGCAGTAATTCAGGTAGCAAGTTTCGCTCCTGAGCAGCTGTGGTCAGGATGCAACGGTCATGACTTTTCTGCGTACAGTCCATGAGCTCATCTTCATGCTGAATGGGTTTTGTAGGTATAAAAGATAAATTGTAAGACATAAACAAAATTTTACTGCAGAAAAAATGTAGTTTATTTAAAGTGCACAATTTACCTGGTGTAAGTTTTTGTTGCGGTAATCATTTCCGACATATTCCTAACTGTTGATTTACACTTACAAATACCTACTTATACTTTTTCAAGTGATAAGTCACTAGGTGTTTTTTCTCGCGAAGATCTGTTTATAGAGTCGCCGTCAGGAACGAAAGCGGTTGCGCAGTAGACAAATATCCACTGACGTCACAGTCACGTGTTTTCTAGCCAACCAGATGTAGTCTGTTTCTGAGAGTATTTATACAGTTTTATAGTGAAAATGAGTAATTGCGAGCAATAAGTCCCTCCGTTGTGTGATAGTACGAGTAAGTGCATTAACCGTTCCGAAGATGATAGAAGCAAAACAAACGTTGCGTTATTCACAGTCAAGCCAGGGGAATGGTGTATAAAATATACAAATACTTCCTGAGAAAGATGTTGCAACGCAGCACTTCCCCTCGTTCCCCTACACGTTCCTGACGGCGACTCTAGTGAGACATAAAATACGAGTTAACAAGTCTTTATTCGAGGTGTTAGGGCAATAACGAACATGGTGAAACATGTACTAATGCGCTACATTGTGGATAGTTGGCATATACGAGATATGTATGCTATTACACAGATATTAGATTTGGTACAACTGATGATAATTATTGATAGTTAATTACAATTATATAATAATAAGTATAACAAATCATCATAGTCGTCATGAGTTATGCCTCCAATTGCTTGTTCCTGTCTCATCATCATCATCATCATCATCATCATCATCATCATCTCTTCATGGTTTAGGGGAATCCTCTTCCGGCCTCATACTTTTTCTCATCTTTTTCCTGGTCTTCCTATTGGTCTGTAACCAGAAGGTTTATGTTTGTAAGATTGTAATGGAATGCGAAAGTTATCCATTCTTTGCAAATAACCTTTCCATTTTACTCTGTTTACTTGTATCTTTTCTTTTAACGAAAATATGTGTAATTCTTTCCTTATTTCTTCATTTCTAGTATGATCTTGTTTTTTACATCCTTTTACTGCCCGGAGATATTTCATTTCTGCTGCTTGTATTTGGCTCCAATCTTTCTTTTTAAGTGTCCATGTCTCCGATCCATATACTATAGCTAGAAAGGCATTGTGTTATAGAATTTTAAATTTGTATCCTTTCAGGTTTTCCTTTACAAAGCACGAGCTATTATTCCACAAATATATTGAAATTTACTCCCTTTATTACATATTTCTTCATTGTTTGTTTTAAATGTCACATAACAATCCAAGTAATTAAATTATCTTGGCTATCCGGTTGTTGCCGCGTCAAATTATAAAATGCCGACGTTTCGACAAGATATTTTAACCGGATAGCCAAGATATTTTAAACGATGGCCGTGGAAGCTTGAGAGAATCCAAGTAATTAAATGTTCCCACCTGTTGTAACACTTTATTATTTAACACTATCTTCGATAGTTTTATTTGTTTTTCTATAAAGGCCATGCATGATCTTTGAGTTCTCAACTGATATATTTAACCCATAAACCTAGATTAATTTTTGTGATTTGTACATACTTTTTTGCAGCTTATCCTCTCTGTCTTGTATAAACATCATGTCATCTGCAAAGAGTAGCATATGTAATGCATTATTTTTATTTATTTTTATTCCTAATTGTGTTTGATCTTTTAATTCATTATTATTATTGTTATTATTATTATCATCATCTATTATTTACTTATTTTAGTTATTTACTTATTTTACGTCAGTTCACGTGGTCATATGGCAACGCACAAGTTAAGAAATACGTGGCTCGGTGTGAGGCAGACAGTTACCCTTCTGGGCCTCTTACCCATGTTGCTTCTTTACATAGACACAAAGTATTGGTATTTAAGTTTAGCATCTTCTAAGAAAGCCAGACAAAGATTTTTAAGGAAATCCCTCCACCTGGAACATTTTTCCAAAATTCTGATTTTATTAAAATTTGTGCTGATCGCACTTATTTTGTTTTATGGAGGCACCTCCTTTGTTTCGCAACTCTTGCTTTCCCCGCTGGGTTGCGCTAGTGTCTTCCTATGGGTTGCCTCTCGGTCTGACAGTGAAAGGAGACGGCAGTCGGAGTGCTCCTTTCGCGCCGTGCGGGGTAAGTTTGTTTGGCTTTAACTAGGGCTCAGGGTCCACGCGAAACATTTAGGTTTTCAGATAGGCAGAAGACTGCCCGACTCCTCGCTTGAGAGGGAATTGACTGGGGGTTATGCAATTGCTTTGTTTTTACCTGTATTTCTGTTGTGTTTCGACTTCCATTTCTGTATAAATTATTGATCCATAAAGGTTGTAGTTCTCGGAATTTTTAGTGCTCTCTTCTTTTCAGTTCCTCCCCCCCCCCTTTTCCACGATTGTACCTAAGCCCCTATGGTTCAAACATGGTAGCAGAGCATGGTTGTCTTATGGTCGAGTGGGGCAGTTAAATTGAGCATTGGGTTATTGTTTTGATTAACCATGTCGAGTGACTTTCAGCTGTTGCGTAAGAACGAAATACTATTTGAGTTGGGGATTCGTGGACGTGATGATTTGTCGTCGGCAGACGTTCCGGCCCTATTAGACGCACTTCGTGGCGTGAAGGATAACGATTATGTTGTGTTGCCGGACAAACATTTATTGGTAACTGAATCACCGTCATTATGTGAGGCCGCACGGCTGGAATTTGAAGAGTTGTTCTCCGAGTTGAGTAATATCTCGGGGTTGTCGAAAGCGCAGGTGAGGCGTTTGACAGCCAGGATCTTGCATTATGTGCAGCGGATGGAATATTTCCAAAAATATTGTCCTAAGGTTAAGTTCGGGGTTGACTTGGCCGAGCTGAAGGGTCAGTTTAGGAGATATTTAGAAGTGCTTGCTCAGAAAGGGGATCGGGCCGAGTCGACTACTGTCACACCAACTGTGACGTCTCAAATGTCGGCCTTTAAACCGCTAAAGTTACTTCATCCCTTACAACAGTTGGTTGAACCTTATCAAGTCTTTAAGGTTGTTGATGTTCTTACAGCTCTTGAATTTCTGAAGTTCCTGGTAAGAGCTAAGGATTGCGCTGAGTTATGCGAAGTTCCCGGTTTGCAGCTGCTTGAAGTAGTGATGTCAAAAGGGGGTGACGCGGTGCGCAGTATAATTGGGCGTATTAAGGGATGTGTTGATCCAGTCTCTGAATTACATGACAGTGTATTGAAGTGTTTCATTCCTCGTCGGGAGCTACATACATTAATTCAAGGTCATTATTTGAAACCCCAGGGATCAGGAGAGCCTTTCTTCGAGTACATTAGCAGGGTTAAGTTGTTTGCGCGTATACTACGGTTGCCAGATAGCGAACGGCAGATCTGTGACGTCATTATTACGGGGTTGACCCCGGAGGTACGTTCTCTTTTGGTATTTAGCTCTTGTCCTGCTACGTTTAAAGATTTAGAGGGGCTATTGCCGATCTTGGCAGAGTATGAGGCGTCAAAGGCGGCACGAAACCGCGAATCATTGCAAGTGCCTCTGCATGGTGTTCGATTTGAGCCGCGGCAGACTAACCGAGGAGATTTGGCTCGAGATAGTTTTCGCTCGCCAGGGTCTTGTTTTAGATGTGGTTCTCCTGAGCATTTGGTTAGACAATGCACGGTGGCCAGGAAGCGTGGTGGCGTTTTACTACCCGTGGGGGTAGATGGTCAAAGGCGCCAAGATTGACAACGAGCTCCTTGCGGAATTTCTGCCTGTTGTCGGATATTCCGTCGGATAATAGCCAAGCCCTTTAATTTGAAGCCGACAGTACAGGTGACTGTTGGGAAACGACAGTTAATCGCTCTCTTGGACTCGGGGAGTTCCTGCTCTTTGGTACACGAGGAGTTTTATTATACCTATCTTGGTAAATTCTCGGCCAAACCGCGACAGTGTAGCGTTGGGTGCGTGTCTGTAAATGGTCATAAATTTCAGGTAAATGCCAAGGTTCTGTTGACCATACGTATTTCGCGTTTTACGTGGAAACACTATTTCTATCTTCTGCCGGACCTGCCATTTCAACTGATTTTAGGCTCGGACTTTATGACTAGAGTCGGCCTAAGGCTTGATTTTCGGGATGGGGAAATCACCTTTGCATTTGCCCCTTCCGAACGAGTTGCATTTCAGTGCGGTCAAGTCATCAACAAACCACCTTTGGAGGAGAGTGGCGGGCTACGTCACCATATATGCGACGTCAGCAATGCTTTCCCCCATTTGACAGAAGAGCAGGGCCGTTCGCTGGAACAACTCTGTGCGAACCATGGGTCATTGTTTGCTGACCGTTTAGGAGTAACAAATTTGGTGGAGTATGATATACAACTAACAGACGACACCCCTGTGAAGTTACCACCCTATCGTGTCACCCCACCTAAAATGGCTATTCTTCGTAAAAAGATCGACGAAATGTTACGAAAGGGAGTGATCAGGCCGTCCACGTCTGCTTATAGTAGTCCAGTATTTCTGGTCCCTAAGGGCGAGGACGATTTCAGGGTAGTGGTGGACTACCGGCACTTGAATAAAAAGATAAAGATCGAGGCCCAACCAATGCCACATCTAAATTCGGCAGCGCATTATTTTGCGGGTGCCAAAGTATTTACTAGTTTGGATTTGAATAGCGCCTACTACCAAGTGCCCTTATCGGAGTCCTCTAAGCCACTAACGGCTTTTGCTGTCCCATGGAGGCTTTATGAATTTCAACGAGTACCCTTCGGAATTGCTACTGGAGCTCAGGTGTTGTCGCGGTTATTAGACGAAATATTTTCGGACATCAAGTTTAAATATGTGTATCACTATCTAGATGACGTGGTTGTCTACTCGCCCGACTTTGAAACCCATTGCCAACATTTAGCGGAGGTCTTTGACCGGCTCGAGCGCGCAGGCCTTACCTTGCGCAAAGAGAAGTGTAACTTTGCTGCGGGACAGATTTCTTTCTTAGGTCATATTGTATCTCCGGCTGGGATAACGATTGATCCGGAGCGGACCAAAGTTCTACGTAAGTTTCCTCCCCCTAAAACCGTAAAGGCATTGGCCAGGTACGTGGGGATGGTGAACTTTTTCAGCAAGTTTATTCCGCATTTTGCAGCGCGGGCGGAACCACTGAACCGTCTTCGGCGGAAGGGAACGCCGTTTAAGTGGGGTGAGGAACAGCAGCAGGCCTTTGAAGACCTTAAACAGGCCATAATGAATCCCCCGGTGTTGGCTTTCCCTGATTTTTCACGTAGATTTATCCTTCAGACCGATGCAAGCAGGGGATCGGTGGCTGCTGTGTTACTTCAGGATTTTCCTATGGGGCGTAGGGTTATTGGGTATAGTTCACGTACCCTTACTCCAGCCGAGCGGAAGTATTCAGTTTACGAACTTGAAACTTTGGCTGTGGTATTTGGCTTAGAAAAATACCGCGAATATCTGGAGCATGTTGAGTTTACTCTTGAGTGCGATAACCAGGCGCTAACGTGGTCGTTGGCCTCACCGCGATCTACAGGCAGGTTAGCGCGTTGGGGCGTACGCATTTCAGCTTTTAAGTTTGTCCCGATACATATACGTAGTTCAGAAAATTGTGTGGCTGATGCCTTAACGAGAGTATTCGAAGAACCAAGAGAATGTAAATGCGGAAAGGAAAATGTTTTAGCCGTCTGTGAATTTCCGGAGTTGTTCGAGGGTTTGCACACACATCAGAGGAAAGATCCGGATCTGCAGGCCCTTATTGATCGGCTTGAGGCTGGCGAGGTTGTTACCCCTTATTGTTTGAAGGAGGGTGTTTTGATGACCCAGCCTACCTTCGACGGCAAGAACAAGGTTGTTTTGCCACGGGCCTTAATTTCCATGGTGTTTGAATATTTCCATTCATCTCCTGTAGGCGGGCATTTGGGAATAGCCAAGACCAAAGACAAGATTCGGGAATATTTTGTGTGGCCGGGCATGAATAAAGAAATTGCTTCCCGAGTTAGACAGTGTCAACTTTGTGCAATGGCGAAACCCGCGCAATGTACAGTATGGAAAGGTTTAGCATCGGAGGTGGCAAGTAGACCCCTGGAAAAATTATTTGTGGACTTTGTCGGTCCTTTTCCTCGTTCAGTCCAGGGGAATACGTATGCATTAGTCATAGTAGATTCGTTTAGTAAGTTTGTATGGATGTCGGCCTTACCGAAAGCGAATACACGAGGGGTAGTCAAGGTTCTCTCTTCAGTATTTGCGGCTTTTGGAGCCCCTCGTTATTTGGTAACAGACAACGCCACTCAATTTACTTCTTTCGCCTTTAGAAATTTCTGTTTTAGTTGGGGCATTAAAACCATAACTACCACCCCTTATTACCCCCGTCCTTCCCATGCCGAAAGATTTAACAGGAACCTCAAATCAGCATTAATAGCCTTTCATCATGATAATCATACTAAGTGGGACACTAATTTGTCTCGGTTGCAGTTGGCGTTTAATTCGGCTCGACACGAATCACATGGCGTTACCCCTCATCAGCTTATGTTAGCCTATATACCTAACTCTCCGCTGTCTAACCTTTGGCGTTTGGACGATTTGCTTCCCCAGAATATTACTCGCGAGGAAATATGTAGAGTATGGAAGGCCGCTTTTCGGAATTTGAAGAAGTCACTTGCCCAGGTAAAGAAGCGGTATGATGAAAATAAACGGCCTTCACCTTATGCCGTTGGCCAGAAAGTACTGTGTAAGCTGTACACTCAATCTTCTAAGCGAAATGCTTATGCAGCGAAGTTGGCGCCTAGATACGTAGGGCCGTACGAGATTATAAGTATCTTCAAAAATGTTTCTGTGCGCTTAAGGGACCTCCGCACGGGCCAAGAAAGGAGAGCTCACGTCTCACAATTGAAACCCTTCCAGTAGTTTGGTATCTGTTTTCCTATGTGTATGGGTTTCCTTTGTTTACTCCTGTATGTTTATGTTGTGAATAAAGTGTTTGTTTGGAATGTGGGTGTTTGTTTATGTTGGAGCGTGCCATGTGTGCGCCGGGCTGTATACCTCTACGGCGCCCCTGTAGTTAGTTTCTGCCGGGCGTGTGGAGTCGGCATTGTGTAGATTGGTTTTCGTGTGTCTTCGTATGGAAGCGGTGTGAGGTGTTTGGTGTGGTATGTTTGGGGAGTATTTGTGGGATGTTTGCTGCGTGCTTGCGGTGTGTGTCTTGTGTAGTAATTATGTGTATTTCGTGTTTGTACTCTTGTGTTGTCTGGCCAGTAGGGATTTTGTTTTATGCGCATTTATTTATACAAGGCCTTGTTTATTTTGTTTAACTTGTATATATATATTGTTTATATATATATATTGTTTAGCTTGTTTTACATTGTCATTTGGAAGAAATTATATTTAATGTTATTCAAGTTCGTTTAAATTGTTCTTATATTGTTATGTTCATTAAACAGTTTATGGTATGTTATCACGCTTGTTGATTATAAATTGATTCAATTTTTTTAATTTTCTGCTATTTATGTATTTGATGTCATCCACAGTTCTGTAAAAATACTGTCATTCATTCAGTTTGATCTACCCTGAGATGTTATTTTGGGGCAGCAGCCTATTTGAAGCCTGCGTTTGGTTCCCTTTCTGTTGGGTTTGTTCCGTGTTACAGCCTCGCCAGCTCCTGTTCGTAACCTGTCCAGAAAGCACCTAACCACCGCAGTTTGGCATTGTGTAATGTTAAGCCTGGCTGTTACCATCTATCTGGAGTGTTACTGCAGCAGTAAGGTCCGCAATGGAGATTTCTGGAGGCCAGGGAGGTGACGATGGAATATGAAGGGGCTTGTATGTGGCCCACGTTTTGGGTTTTGGACTTTCTCAACGCCTGATTGCAACGAGAGGGCATCCACAGGCTCAAACCCAGAATTTGTTAATTTCTCTGGAACAACGAGGGATCGGTACGCCCAACGAGCTGTGCATCGTCTCTCCCGTCCTGGAAAAACAGAATTGTGCTCTCTGATGTGACAGTGGCCAGTGATTTGTAGTGACAGTGTTTGGTGCCAGTGCTTTCACAGTGACCTGTACAATGACCGGGCGGTGTAAGGTGTGTCCTTCCTAATATGATACTTCTCATACAATATCAGTCTGTTCCTTTCCAGAATGGCGAGTGCGTGTTGTCAGATGGGGGCGGGAGTATTGTGCTGATCGCACTTATTTTGTTTTATGGAGGCACCTCCTTTGTTTCGCAACTCTTGCTTTCCCCGCTGGGTTGCGCTAGTGTCTTCCTATGGGTTGCCTCTCGGTCTGACAGTGAAAGGAGACGGCAGTCGGAGTGCTCCTTTCGCGCCGTGCGGGGTAAGTTTGTTTGGCTTTAACTAGGGCTCAGGGTCCACGCGAAACATTTAGGTTTTCAGATAGGCAGAAGACTGCCCGACTCCTCGCTTGAGAGGGAATTGACTGGGGGTTATGCAATTGCTTTGTTTTTACCTGTATTTCTGTTGTGTTTCGACTTCCATTTCTGTATAAATTATTGATCCATAAAGGTTGTAGTTCTCGGAATTTTTAGTGCTCTCTTCTTTTCAGTTCCTCCCCCCCCCCCTTTTCCACGATTGTACCTAAGCCCCTATGGTTCAAATTATCCCAACGATTTTGATTAAGACACTATATTTTTAAGATATTTTTATGACAAATTAAATGCCCAGGTTGAATTTTCTGGGAATTTTCTTAGAAGGCTTCTTCATCCTGGATGATTTTTGCATAACTGGTTAACTATAAGCGATAGAAAAATCTTACCACACAAAATACATATATCTGTTAAAGCACACAATTTATGTGGGGTTATTTGGGGGATATTCCTTATTATTTGTCTAAATTTACCGGTACTTTACTTTTCTTAAATAAATATACGTTATCGTCTTCTTTTATATCTCGACCATGCAAAGATATCACACAGCGAACGGCTCTTAATGGATTTTACTATCGCTTGCGAGTTTCCACGTTCCCATATTAGCACTAAGATAATTTCTACAAATGTCCATCTGGATTAACATATAGTGAATAGAGGAATAAGCGTTTATAGGAATACTTTGTGTGCAAGAGTAGATAAAGTCATATGTTAAATTACAACGGTGATTAATAGTAATTTATCCACAAGCTGGATACAGTATTTTATACAACCTTAGCATTAAATGTTGGTAGGAAATAGGTAGTGAGTATGTTCGTAAATGAAACATTAGCTTCTCTCCTTGCATGCTATTTATTACATGGCATTTTGAAACGATAAGCTAGACAGCCACCTGTATGCAGTGAACGAGCGAGTGAGTAGGGTTTAAGGGCCCGTCGACAGCTAGGCCATTTGAGCCCCACCTGCATGCATTCTCTTACTGAGAGAGAAGTGAGCTTAGCTGCGCAGAAGCAAATCTTCACCTGAAAAGTGGGGGAAAGTGGGGAAAGTTGCGCAAACATGTATGCGCAGAAGTCTTAATGTTTCTGTCCACGAAGGACTGAAGTTGGCTAACATAGCTTTAGTGCATTACTAATATTGCATATGTGTAAAAATTAGCTTTATAATGAACAAAAGGATTTTGTTATAACAATGGCTATGTGCCAACGATCACTTTCATGTGAACTACAATTATTTATGCTGCACACTGTTGTGGTAGTGTTTACTCAATCGCGGCAAGCTGGCCCATTTATCCCCCGCCTTCTCAGCCGTTGCAGAGAGGGAGGGAAAGAAAGCAGCGACCCGATGGGCAAGACTTGTTCATGTCTCAGCTCACGATCTACAGGGTTACGGATTGTAATACCCGTAACACAGCACGACATAGATGTAATTATAAACCCAGATCTTAATTATTCTACATCTAATGATGCACAGAGGTCTTTTTGCATCTTCGTTTCTGAGAGAAAACAATATTACAAAATGGTTTTAAGTTCTTTCTTGGAATACTAGTAGATTATTACGTCATTGCTATAGGAAATACGTCATTACTATTACTAGTATGCCTGTCTAATGAACAAGTTATGCACGATAATAAACGCAGTAACAGACTGTTTATAATACATAAAGATATTGAATAAACATTTCATAAAGACATGTTCAATAACTTCTGTGAATCTGCGATCTTTTGTTACTCTATGTCCTATGAAATCCCTTGTAAAACGATTATATTCTAAATCAATCTACTTATTGCACTGAACTCTTCTTCTTTATCTGATTACCCTCCCCTTATGCAGGACTTACACACCCTAGGACTCACAAGCCAGTGCCTAGGGTCAGACGCCTGTCAGGGAGCAGGGGAACCTATGGGCCGGACTGAGTGAAGACCTGGAAGCGAGTTGTCAGCCCACTAGCAGGAATGATAGTGAAGGAGAGGATGATATGAAATGCAGGCGAAATGGATGATTATACGGTTGATAATGAAGCAATTGGTGGAATGAGTGGCGGGGAAAACTGGAAAAGCCGGGGAAAGCCCGCCCAGCTACCACGTGAGGGTCCCTGCGATCGAACGAAGGCCGCGT